>BLKM01000432.1:211253-244958 GCA_013340265.1 Coptotermes formosanus | reverse complement strand
TACATACATACATACATACGTACATACATACATACATACATACATACATACATACATACATACGTCAGTTACCTGTTGAGACGCCCGTTGGCATGCTAGTCCGCAGGAGATGTTTCTGCAGACGTGCAGAGCAGTCCTGTGTGTGCCCTCCTCGCTAGGCGATAATTAATACAATACTGGATGAATCGTTCGGTTAAACCGAGCAAGGGAGAAAGGTCTTCCGGTTCACCGGAGGACATGTCGTTTGGCCGTATGCATTTTGCTTGCTACACACACACACACACACACACACACACTTGTTCCTATTCGCGAGCGGAAGTAATGATTGTGGGACGTCTTGAGCTATTGGAAAAGGAGTCTGAGAATAAATGTTTCTAACTAAATATCTACTGACTCCATGGAACAGAGTCCTTCGTAACAAGCAAAAAGGTTGTCAGCTAGTCAAGAAATTCTCCGCATTTTATGGAACCAGAAGGTTCATTACCGCTTTCATAAGCGCCCGCTACTTGTCCCTATCCTCAGCCAGATCATTCCATTAGGTATCCCCATCCTACTTCTTAAAGATCCACTTTAATATTATTCTCCCATCTACGCCTAGGTCTTCCAAGTTGGCTCTTTCCCCTTGGCTGTCTCCACCAAACCCCCTGTGCACCTGTCCTGTCAAATATCTGACAGCATATACAAAAATACATTCAATGAAGAATTGAAGCTTCTTCTTGTCGTCATGGAGTTTCACGTTTGTGAAACCCGAATACTGTTATCCATTGGACACCAAAGACCAAAACTTGACTGCATTATTATGTACGCGGTTCGAGCCCACTTTTCGTACCAAATTACTGCAATGCCAAGTTTAGTATCACTCTGTTACCTACGTCTAGGTCTGGTAAGTTGTCCCTTCCCTTGAAGTTCAGTAAATAATATGTTTACACGTCTGTCATCTGCATGAGAAATGTAACAATGTTTTTTTAGACTGCTTGAAGACGAGGGATGGTTTGGGGACTACTTATAACACGGTGGCATAAATGGGACGATAATATTAAAATTAATATTTAAAAAACTATGATAGGATGTGGACTGGATTCAGCTGGCTCAGGATGTCTGGAATCTTGTGACGATGGTGACGTGTTTGAATTTCAGTGAAAGGTTGGTAATTTCTCGGCTGTCTAAGTAAATATCAGCTTCTGCAGTGTGACTCTGCTTTGTGAAGTAAGACAACTAACTGTTGTCTTATAACTATACAATAAAATCGGACGGGGATTTACCAGGAATTTTTTAAATATGGCAGTACGTACCAAATTATATGTAGGGTAATTATTTATGTGGTGTATCTAGGACAGTACGTGTATTAACCCTTTAAACACGAAGCGTATCTACTTTATACAAGGACTCAGTGCGTACCGCGCTGTAAACACTCTCCACTTCGGTTATAAAAACCAATCTCTTAATGTTTTATAAGGCAAAAGTTGCTGTTTGTTCTGAGATCCGTACAAAACACATAAATGCAATGTGGACACCACGTAGAATTTTTTAATGTTAACCTGGTAGTATGTAAAGTTACCGCTAGGCTTTAAAAGGTTAAACACAGGTCTCAAAATTGTTCACTGAAAAAAAATTTAACTTCTCCCTCTCTTAGTAATATTCTTAATGTGGTTTGAAAGTGATTGATTTGCCACCATCTTGAATTTACTTCACTTTCAGTTTGTTGTTTGTGCCTATTTCGTAACATCATAAGCAATTTTTGAGAACACGCAGTAGCGCAAATTTGTGACTGTAACGTTGGCAGAGGTGCCTTCCGTCGTTTGTGGTTTTATTAGGGAACTTGAGCCAACTTGAAACAACGATGTGAATTCGGCTTGTATTAATTCACAAGCATAAGTTTATATAGGACGGAACAAATGACTAATTTTACTTTGACAGTGTTTTCCATTGTCTGATATTAACGTAATCCAGCCACCGTTGACATCAGGCCACACCGGGGGTGCCAAGTATGTTAGAGGGTGAGATATAGGAGGCAGAACTGCGGCTTTGTTCGCAATCACTTATCAAGTACTGTTATTTCAAGCGGTGTTCTGCAAATCTTCCCATAGCCACACATGTGCCTTAATTGGTAAGTGACTGGCCTGGCTTGGGGTGGTAGGCGTACATTTGTAATTCACTGACAGACAGCATAAAGCCGAAAGCTAACAGAAGAAACGAGACTGTTAGTGGGATAGTGTTGAATAGGAGGGGAGGCCGTGGCTGACGGTGCTGCAGAGGTGAAAACATTCACGCTTAAAAAAACAGGTGTTTTAACGAAAAAATGCACTGTTGATGAAAGAATTAGTTCAACAAATAAATACTACGTCTCTTAGTCATTTCCGCTCGGCTCTTAGCAAGAGCGGGAGGATAAACGTAGCTGACCAATCATACAGTTCGACACGGAACACAAAGCCGCTTTCATTTACATGTCTATCCTTTAAACTCATGCGTTTCACTGGCTTCAGCCGGATGTGAATTCTCGTGAGAAATGCGCCGACAGACGTGTACGTTTAAGAAGTGGGATATTCTCTGTTAGATTTTAAGTAAAAACTGATAACTAACTAACTAACTGCAGGGAGCAGAATCCTTCTTGAAAAGCTAACAGGTCCTCAGCTAGTCGAGAATTCCCCGCATTTTATGGAAGCCAAAGGTTCATTATCGCGTCTACAAGAGCCCATCACCTGTCCCTATCAGTGAAAACTGATAATATTGTATAATGTAGTATATTCACTTCGTAGTTGTCACGTGACTTTTCGATAGTCTCTTCCAAAACGAGTTCTCTGTAGGGTGAGGCTCTAGTGTATCCTCTTTCAAACTCCAGTACGTCTGTTATACATAAGCTACTTCCGCCGAAGTGCAAATGAGACCCTCTGTGTTCTGGGATGTTAAGCAGCGTAGATTGATATTTGGTTACTGACGTTTCGGGATAACCTGTTGGTTCCATCTTCAAGGGTCAAGCAGTCCAAGAACACTCCCAGCCTACTGCTTTGAGATCCGTTTTAATATTATTATTTTATCTAGTCCAAGGTCTTCCAAATGGTCTCCTGTTTTCAGGCTTCCGCACCAAAGCCTTGTATGCAGTTCTCTTTTTTCTGCATGCGTGCCGCATTACCAGCCCATCTCACCCTCGATTTGATCATTTTATTATCTGGCGAGGAGTACGGATAATGAAATTCCACGTTATGCAGTTTTCTCAATCCTTCTGTTGTTTCCTCCCCTTTAGGCCAACATGTTTTCCTCTTCACCCTATTCTCGCAGTGGAATGAAGATATATTAAAAATCCCAGTTTACAAAATAACGTTGACATTAGAGGGGTGTGGAGCCGTGAAGTGTTGCGTTATCCCATACACGAGATTGTGTGTCCAAAGGAATAAAGTGGAGACCAGCTGAGGCAGACTGATAGCCCTGTAAGACGGGCAGCTGGCTTTAGCAACAACAAGACTGACCGTAATTAATTAGATTTCATGTAGACGCCGTGCCTGAAGCTGAATAATACAGCATTGCCTTCTGTCTTCCCTGCCACCCAACTTATTTTCACATACAAGGCGAGACATGCCTCCAGCCCCAAATTCATGCAAGAGAGAGAGAGAGAGAGAGAGAGAGAGAGAAAGAGAAGGGTTGGTTTCTGTGTGGGTGGAGATGTGTTGTGTGTTTATCTGTGTTTGTGCGCCTGACTGTGAATTTTCTCTGTGTTATCGACTGTAAGTGCCTATGGTTATGAGACACGCGTAGGCCTACATGTAAATACTGGCTTCGTCGGTATTTGTTTGTGGTACAGCAAAGGTGCTGACTCCAGTGGCCGTGCCGTCTAAGGCGTAGCTTTGCCGCAGCTAGATTGCTGGGATTGGGGGGTTCGAATCCCGCTGCGGGCATGGATGTCTGTCGCTTGCGAATGTTGTGTGCTGTCAGGTAGAGGTTCCTGCGACGGGCTGATCACTCGCCCAGAGGAGTCCTACCGAGTGTGTGTGAGTGTCTGAGTGTGATCGAGGAACCACGTATAGGAGGCCTAGCTCCGAATTGGGTTGTTGCGCCACAGGAAAAGAGAAAGAAAAGTAAAAGTACACTTGTCCGTGTGACTAAACACTTAGGCAGAAGCAGGCAGATAAAGCTCCACGCTTTCTGTACCTCCAGATGCAAGTGTATGGGCCACCTTGATGCTTGAGCAAGTTTACCCACAAGATGACAACTGCCTGTTCTGCCCTCCGAACAGGAGATTAGATCAGCTTTAAGGTGTCGGCGATGAAGGGACGTTGTATAGCAGTTTTTGACCGAATGTTTACTGTAAGGTGTCGGCGATGAAGGGACGTTGTCTAGCAGTTTTTGACCGAATGTTTACTGTAAGGTGTCGGCGATGAAGGGACGTTGTCTAGCAGTTTTTGACCGAATGTTTACTGTAAGGTGTCGGCGATGAAGGGACGTTGTCTAGCAGTTCTTGACCGAATGTTTACTGTAAGGTTTCGGCGATGAAGGGACGTTGTCTAGCAGTTTTTGACCGAATGTTTACTGCATTGAAATTAAGACAAGAAAGTGACGTAAGTATTGCTTCTTCTGGTCTCTGACGCCGCGTCACCGTGTGATTGACGGTCGACGGTTTGAGACAACGTAATGGTCGCAAGTTCAAGAGGCGAAATGTCCAAGAAAAGCTCTTCTTGTACATTTCGACCGTTGAAGATGAGACCTGCACGTTGTCTGGAAACGTCGGTAACCGACTGCCCAGTGACGCGAAGTAATTTTCCAGAAGAATGGATTCTTCATATACCGCTGCGAAAAATTAAAAACACGCGCAGAAGGGTGACTTTCTTGGTAAATCATAAGGGTGTGTTTGTGAGGTAACGAATGTAGAAGACGCTTTGTAACTGAGCGAGTGAATGAAAGTGCGTGTAAGCAAGCATGAATAAAATATTACGAATGTGACTGAATATGAAGTGAAACGTTTGTGTTGAAGGGGCAAGCCGCTGCATGGCCACTAAAACGGATGACAAGTTCTCCAACACTCCCAGCGGTAAATTCCGGACTTCAACTCCCCCATCCCACACTTCCACGTACCCCTCCCCCCATTCCACAAACACCGGACCAAGTGCTGGCTGTTAAATCCCCAGTTGATGAAGGACCTGCTCCATATATCCTGGCAGGATACGAATATCTGTTAGGCTCACACCCTTTTCTATCCTGTACCCTACAGTCACCCCCTTCTCCTCCTCGTTCTCACCCCCTATTTCCTTGTACGTTCGTACGCGGACTAACACACCACCACTGAATGCATCGCGATAGCATTTCCGCGGGGTTTATTTTTAATTAGGACCGCTGTGGATTCTGAGATAACGCAACTCCAAACACTGTTCGCCTTCTGAGTTGGAGATGGGATGGAATTCGAACACCAGCAGCACAATGAATATCCCTCTTAATACAAAGAGAGTGTAAAGGTTGCCTTGCCTGGCTTACTAAATGACGACGGAAAATGGGTTGAAATGCTGTCTGTGCTCTGTAATACAGTAGAGATCCTGAGTGTTGTGTTGTCACGTCTGCAGCAATGCCGTACAGTTTTCGGTGCGGAATCGATCTGCATCTGGACGGCACCAATAGATTTCGGTTGTCAGGAAAGTAACTGGATCAAGCGGGCTTGCTACGTCTGTAACAGTAAGAAATAAAGGGCAGTTTGTCCTATCTCTGCTGCTGTTCTCTGAATACTTTCATCCCGACGCAACTGCATTGCACGTGAAACTTGTGTCTCAGAGTTAAGGAGGCTTTTTGACCAACTGACTACTTCACATATTTTTCCTTTCCTTTCTGTACAAACCTTCGGCTTATTGACTTAGATAAATACACATTAAATATTATATATACATATATAATCCTGTAACACTTCATAATGGGAAGGTCCCATGTTAAAACATTTACCCGGAAACCGACTGGCCTGAGGTTGTTCATGGTTTTCCTCTGCCATGCCAGGCAAGTGCACTGAACATCAATTGGCCCTAAATCTCTTACTCCAATAATTCGTTATCGATCCATTCATTCTTTGCCATGTATTTTCAGGTATTTAAATAGCAAAGAAGACAGGCAGTGTACTTCTAATATAACATTGAGGCGCGTTCGCGTAACCATCGTTGCCGTGGGAAAGAAATAACTATTTTATATTCTGAGTGTATGTGTGTGTGTGTGTGTGCGCGCGCGCGCGCGCGCGTGTGTGTGTGTGGGGCCTTAGTTATCCAGCGTCGAATGCGCATGCGCCGTGTTATATTGTCATATATGGTCTGTCTGGCTGTACCATATTTTCACACATTATTTCATAAACGGCACGCCTTTCGGGTTAAAGTTATTGAACATAAAATGTGTGTTTTGATTTTCTCTACATATTTTGTCTGAAACATTTCTCATTCTAAGAAGAATCCAGCGAAATATAAATTTTCATAGCTCTCCATGTAAAGTACCCGTTATATTAAGAAGATTTTAATGAAACTTGAATTTTCTCGACAGATTTTCTCAAAATATTCAAATAACAAATTTAATTAAAATCCGTCCAGTGTGAACCGAGTTGTTCCATGCGGACGGACAAATAGACATGAAGTTAACAGTCGCTTTTCACGATTTTTCGAACGCGCCCAATAAATATTCCAAACACAAATCGGTAAACGGACTGTAGAAACAGCAAGAACGAACTCTGCCTGTCTTTTAAATCAGGTTCTCGAAGCTGTGGTGCGTTTTCAGTTTTCGTCTGTCTGTCGAGCTGCTTAGTGTCGGATCATTTCAGGATGGTTTCCGGATTGTCTGGAGCTTTTATGTGACTGGTACGAATATAATGACCCTAGACATTTATACCGCAGCCAGGATAGCCCTTTTCGAGGAAGATGTGTCATGTTTTAGCCCACTTTATTTCTAAAGAAAACCGTGTGGACTTAAAAACATACGTACATACATCAAGAGCTCCGCGTTTTTCCCATCTTAACCCTTTAAAGACGAAGCGTATCTGTTTTATATAAGGACTCAGTGCGTACCGCGCTGTAAACACTCTCCACTTCGGTTATAAAAACCGATCTCTTAATGTTTTATAAGGCAAAAGTTGCTGTTTGTTCTGAGATCCGTACAAAACACATAAACGCAATGTGGGCACCAGGTAGAATTTTTTAATGTTAAACCTGGTCGTATGTTAAGTTACCGCTAGGCTTTAAAAGGTTAAAATTTGAACATATTAGCCGTATTTTACGAAACATGACAGGAACTTTCTGCAGTAGTATGCCGCCCAAACCTCATTATTTTTCATTTGACATGAATTAAAATTATATGATGAATTATCAATCATATTACAGTAGAACCCAGTTATAACGACATCGGTTATCCCGACACCTCGCCTATCTGTCAGATATTCCGTGGTACTGATTAATTTCTCACGGTTAACCGTAACATTATATTCCTCGGTCATAAAAACACTCGCTTATAACGATAAAAAATATTCTATCCCTTTCATGACGTTATAACCCATCTCGACTCTACTTACGATGAATTGGCAAGTTTAACTCATTACGGAGATCGGCCATGTGAAGGTCACTGTGTGGACTGTAATGAAACACTGAAAATAATGACACCTTAAATATGTCTGCCGTCTAAATTAGACGAATCCTTGCTGTGCTGCGTGCCGTTGGTACTTTTCATATGGCATGTGTTGTGTAATTACGTAATCAGTAATAGTGCGCAGATAGAGAAACAAAAAATCTGTCCATAGTTTGCTGCTGCCTGATGTGTGAGTGTTGTGTTTAACGTGTTCGCAGTGATACAATTAGGAGGAAACTCTGAACCGGAATTGTTTGTTTTTGTGCCTGACGTTATCTGCCGAGTGTAAACTGTTTACAGTGTGACCAAAAGGTGATGCTGAACAAATTTACGCGAATGTTGCTTTTTTATTATCATTGACAGATGGTGTGGAGAGGCACGGCATTCTTATCTTTCGCGTTTCACACGCTTTGTAAATAATGAATATTACAGGTGGGTTAAACCCAATTCATGTCCTTAAAATAGTCTTCTTTACAAAATGCCGAAATGGAAATTTCTATTCCTACATTTTATTTCAGTGAGTAAATTTTATCCAATATCTGAATGATTCACTGACTCACTAAATACATAAATAAATAAATAAATAAATAACGCAGTAAGTCACTACAATGCGACATTCAGCCATGTTTATCTGGGATCCTTTTTTATGGACCCTAAGGACATTAGACGTCTGAGTTCGGGGGCAATGTGGAACTTCTTTAGAAGGACAGGGCTCTCATGACTCGTGCCTAGGAAGAGGGCACAAAGGGCCGGTAAGGCTTAGGTGCATCGGGACCCTAAGGGCTCGACCCGTACTTATTCTATTCTATTCTAAGTCACTACAATGAACAGTGCCCCTCTTGAGAAGCCACTAGTAGCTGAAATAGTCAACAAATACGTCGCATCGTATGAAACCTGAAGGCTCGCTGTAGCCTGCCGTTGGTCCCTGCCCTGAGTCACATGACTCCATTTCAGCGCCAATATATCCTGTTTCTTTAGGCTGCTTTTTGGTAGCACCATTTTATTTGTTTCTGGGCGTTAGAGTAAACGTACGTACACGTTCTAGTAATGGAATTGAAGTATGTTGCCAGATTATTTCTTTTACTTATCTCGTAAGTGTAAACATTCAACTTTGAAATTTTTGGACTCCATGAGGCAAAAAACATATTTAAAAGCACAGCCGGTTTATGCGAGCATAATTTCACCATTTGGACTGTGGTCCTATAAGTTGTGATGACGTGTAATGCAGTACGTGGTTACCAACTTTTCAGAACAATGTGCTGGTGCCATCTTTATGTTGGTAAAACTGAATATTGATGGAGCAGACTGCTTTCAAACTTCGGTAACTGTCTACCAGGCTACACGGTGTAATAACCCAGGACATCACAATTCTGAACCTAGTCACCTAGAAATCCTCCACTTTTATGCTTCCCATACGTTTGCCATCATGTATATGGCAGCCAGCCTAACCCGCTTGCTGGGAAAACGTTTAACCTTTTACGAATAATAGGCCTATATCGAACAGAACGTCCGATTTTAAGAACAAATATATATCTTTCCATATGTTAAACATTAGTCTGTTGCGCTTGCATATTAAAATCCACATGAACCTTTTAAAGCCTAGCGCTTACTGTACGTACCGCCAGTTTTAACATTCCAAAATTCTACATTCTGCCCACACAGTGTGTTTGTGTTTTATATGTGTCTCAGAACAAACAGCATTCAGTGAGTGGGTTTTATAACGGAGATAGCAAGTGTTTACTGCGCGGTAAGAACTGGGTCTTTAAATAAGACGGATTACGTTTGGTCCTCAAAGGGTTAAAAATTCAGTAAGCCAAACGTAGGTTTCAGCCGTTCGTTTGGTCGTCGTCTGCGACTTACTCATGCCGGATACAGGGATATCTGTGGCGAATGTAAACAAGCCTTGATGTTTACACACCCCTCCCCACCGTATTTATTAAGCTGCAGGACGTGTATATTTGTTTCTCTGTGAAAGACTGGAGACATGCGAAGTGGCAGAAGAGTTTGTGATTCTGTATAAGGGACGAGGTAAAAAAAGGATTCCGTGTGATGGAAGCCAGTAGCGAATATTCAGTCCCAGAATTTTCTTAATGCAAGTTATGCCTGAATAGCCACGCAAATAAAGAAAATACATTTTATTAACTTTAAGGATATGTAGCCCGTAAGAACTGCCAGACAATGGTGCAATTTGTTGTTTACAAAACGCTGTGCTCTGTTTTCAGCAAGTTTTTTTGTACTCTGCAGGCCAGTAGGAGGGTTTTTTAATCTCAATAGAAATAATATTGGTACGAAACTTTGGAACGAAACAATTCTCCGAGCATCCAATTTTTTTTGGTTTTTTGTAAACTTCGCCCAAGTTTCTGTGATTAACGCTAAACTTTCAATTTCGAGCCGAAAAAAGTTGTTTATGGAACGTGTAGAGGTCTTTCATTAGGTAGCAAAAGTTGTTTGTAAGTCAATATATCTAATATGTCACGGATTCCACCAGCGAAAAGTTTTAAGTGATAATGCCTTATTTCAGTGCGTTTTCTCTTTCTGAGCCTTACAATGCTATATTTTCCCTTTCAATTTCACATTTAGGATGATAAACGAACTTAATGAATATTACTTAAGAACCTGGACGTCCCGGTTCATTTGTGTGGTAAACTCCACTTCCTGCAGTAACGTGTCATGCTATATGGATATGCAGAATATTCTTACGGGTTTGTGGCCACAGGGGTTGTTTGCAACGATGCAATAATGACGAACCATTATTTTAGAACTAATACAGGGAAATTAATCACTTTTGTGTTAGCCATGTTAATGTCATGTAATTCTCTCGTATATCCCTTACCAAGGCGAATGGTTACATGGCGATATACGGACCTAACTCATTCAGTAGACCGTGTTACACGACGTAGGCATTCTGTTGTTAGCAGACACAGACTACGGCGCTGGCACTGCTAGGAAAGCACTGGCGTCGGTCGCGATATGCACCGCGATTCTCATAACACTCGCAAAGTTAGTCGAAAGTATAAAAACGTCTGTAGGTCCTTTACATTTGCTGTTGTGTAATGGCATGCATGGCAAGACCTGTCCGTTCGTTTTAAAGCTAGGTTCATAATAAGCTACAGCAAATTTTATATATTGTACACCGTGCGTATTCCTGTAGGGTTAAGACAGACTGCTGTGTGCATCTGTTGGTCTGTGTTAACACAGAGCTGCAGCAAGTTGCTGTAGACACTTCGCAATGTGAGACACACTGGAATTGACAGCGGAAGATTTTTTGACGTGCAAGTCATGACTAAGAAGGAGGATCGTAATTAGACTGTTAAACTTTTGAAGACTAAACTAGTGACAAGAAAATAAACGGTAGGCGAGTTATTGAGAGACGCTATATTTATTACAAGGGAGAAACACGAAACGTTTACAGCTCCGAAATTTCCAAGCATGACCTGCTCTTCTTCTGGTGAAGTTAGGCTGGAGACAAAATAGAAACAGCACTTGGGAAGTCAAGCAGGTAAGGTGAAGGGAAGTGGACTGTCTGAATGGGTAAGGTGACAGGAAGTAGACTGTCTGAGTAGGTAAGGTGACGGAAGTAGACTGAGTGGGTAAAGTGACGGGAAGTGGACTGTCTGAGTAGGTAAGGTGACGGAAGTAGACTGTCTGAGTAGGTAAGGTGACAGGAAGTAGACTGTCTGAGTAGGTAAGGTGACGGAAGTAGACTGTTTGAGTGGGTAAAGTGACGGGAAGTGGACTGTCTGCTTAGGTAAGGTGACGGAAGTAGACTGAGTGGGTAAAGTGACAGAAAGTGGACTGTCTGAGTGAGTAAAGTGACAGGAAGTGGACTGTGTGAGTAGGTAAGGTGACGGGAAGTGGACTGTCTGAGTGAGTAAAGTGACAGGAAGTGGACTGTGTGAGTGGGTAAGGTGACGAGAAGTGGACTGTCTGAGTGGGTAAGGTGACGGGAAGTGGACTGTCTGAGCGGGTAAGGTAACGGGAAGTGGACCGTCTGATTAGGCAGCAGAGAAGAGAATGTGTGCAATCAGGTCGGATTTTTTTACCTGACATTTGTGTTTGGACAGCTGCTGCAGTGTGACGAAATTTTTATAACGTTGGGGGAGGGCGCTGCTTTTGAGCGTAAATTGTGAATGTAGTTTTGGGGGATCGGCATGAGGACGATGCAGTGCAAAGTGGAATTTGGTAGCAACTTAGCATTTGGTATAAGAGTGAGGAAAACCACGGAAGACCTTGATAGACTTCGCCAGTCGCAGTACGTTTCGGATGCATGCTGACTCCTAGCTTGCAGTCCGGTATTTCATAGCGTGGGCACTATAGGCACTGCATCCACTGCGTCAAAACTCGTCGCATTTATATCAACTTAAAATTATACAAACTTTACTTAACCCGGGATGCTTTTAAATAGTATTAATGTAGCTGACTGAGTTTATTACATTTTTATGGTATCAGTATCTTCTCTGAACTGCAAAATATTCTACTCAAGGAACATCAAAAACTCTTAAACAATGTTAAGTATTGGCAAACTATTAGTAGAGAAACAAGCGATAAATGACATAGAGCCCGAAGGAATATAAAACCTCTAAAATATAGAAAATTGTTGATCACCCAAATTTACATTTGATAGCCTGCATCCTATCTCGTACACTGACATAAAACTCCAATAGACCTCTAATTAAAAAGTATACAATTCACAAGGACAGTGTGAAGAAATACTCGTCCTCATGTCAAGGGCCAGGATTAAATGACTCCAAACATTTGAATGTACACTGTATTTCTTTCCAAATAACATCTTTGTGGTTTTCCAACCGCCCGTACTGCACACATCTTTCACCACTCCTGTGCGTGCTGCATGTCCCACCGGTCTCGGGACCATTTATTGATTACCCTATAATATTTCGGTTTTTTTTAGTGGTGAAGGGCCCCGCAGCAGACGCTACGGACGCACCGCAGCCTTGAGGCTTCTTGTGCAACCCTATGATGAAGATGATGATGATGATTATTATTATTTTTTTTGTCCTTTTCCTAGTAATGGAGCACCAGTGGAATGAAAATTGACAGGGGAAAACCGAAGTACTCGGAGAAAAACCTGTCCCAGTGCCACTTTGTCCACCACAAATCCCACATGGACTGACCCGGGATCGAACCCGGGCCTTCGCGGTGGGAGGCCGGCGGCTAACCGCCTGAGGCATGGCACGGCCCAAATATTTCGGTTACAGTATTATGAAGATCATCACTGTGTAATTTTACCCAGCCTCCTGCCACTTCCTTGCTCAGTGACGAACATTCTATCAACAGTCTAGCTACAACGCCGCAGCACTAATAGTAATTCTTCAGCATGTTGGGGCAGACGTGAAGAAGGCGAGACTTCGTACTTACGTATACATATAGAGCGGGGGAGAGAACAGTGCTATGTGAAATGCGGTCACGTGAAAATAATTCACTCTGTCGCTTCGGATAAAGGTAAGACGTGGACCGCTGGGAAGAGAAGGTGTTGTAGGGCAGCATATAAAGAGCATTTCATACGACTGTCTTAAGGATTGCCCATAATACTCCTTGAGATTTTGGTCATGCAATTCCCATTTTCCTGGGTTACAATAGTATAAATCATCTCGTAGGACAGCTACATCGCCTACGTGCCTTACGTACATGATGCATGCAGGGTTGAAGACGCTCAGGTTAAGAGGGTGGCATTGTCTTAATAGCCACCCGTTTTCTCGCTGCACCCCACCCAGCAAACACACCGAGTTTACATATCTCAAGCCAAGTACAGTAAATAGGATACCGCCCACAGGTGGAAACGGACTACAGGTTATTCTTGTAAATTGCTACACGGAGAGAACAGGAAACCTATGGTCCTGAGGTAATTTAAATTATGTGAAATTCTTCTTCTCCTCCTCCTCCTCCTCATCCTCATCCTCCCATGACTCGATAGCCCCTAGTGGGCCAGGGCCTCCTCATTATCGAGGCTTCACGATCACACTCAGACACACACCACACTCGGGAGGACTCCTCTGGAAGGGTGATCAGTCCGACGCAGAGACTTCTACCTGACAACACGCAACACTCAGAAGAGACAGACATCCATGCGCCCGGTGGGATTCGAACCCACAATCCCAACAAACGAACGGCCGCAAACCTACGCCTTAGACCGCGCGGCCACTGGGATCGGCCCTTATGTGAAACTGGTCGCATTAACCTTTTAAAGCCTAGCGGTAACTTTACGTACCACCAGGTTTAACATTAAAAAATTCTACGTGGTGCCCACATTGCGTTTACGTGTTTTGTACGGATCTCAGAACAAACAGCAACTTTTGCCTTATAAAACATTAAGAGACTGGTTTTTATAACCGAAGTGGAGAGTGTTTACAGCGCGGTACGCACGGAGTCCTTATACAAAACAGATACGCTTCGTCTTTAAAGGGTTAAATCCGTGACCAAGTAGGTTTGCTTTCTGTCTCACTGTAAGTAGCATTATTTAAGAACCTAAGGCTTCGCACTGGACCTGGTGTGTAAGGAAACGTATGTGACGTCATGGGAATTTATGTCACTTGCAGCACGAGTGTGTAGACTTTGATCTAAATACAATGACGACTTACCTCAAACACTTAGTCTATGCTTCGCTTACCTCATAACAGAGCGAGAAGTAAGTTCGCAGCCGTAACACCAGCGCATGGGTGTTAGTGACACGTGCAGTTACTGTCAAAGATTCGGAGCCACGCAAGGGTGCATCGTGTGACACTGGCTTTTCATGTGTTGTCATTTGAAGGTGGACCTAAGTGACATAGCAGCCTGGAGATTAACCCTGATCCCGAAAAACATTTGAAAGGTACTATTTTACGTTAATCTGGGTTAGTAATTTGTTATTTTGCAATAGTGTATTAAATGGCCGATCCCAGTGGCCGCGCGGTCTAAGGCGTGGGTCTGCGGCCGCTCGCTTGCTGGGTTTGTGGGTTCGAATCCCACCGGGGGCATGGATGTTTGTCTCCTGTGAGTATTGTGTGTTGTCAGGTCGAGGTCTCTGCGTCGGGCTGATCACTCGACCAGAGGAGCCCTACCGAATGTGACGTGTGCTTGAGTGTGATCATGAAGTCTCTATAACGAGGAGGCTCTGGCCCACTGGGGCCGTCGAGCTGTAGAAAGAAAGTGCATCAAATATCCGTGGACCGAATGGGTAAGTGTTCCGGCATCGCCCTACTCGCGAAATCGGGAGTTTTCTGCCGGAAACCAACTGTCCCGCCCGTTTGTTTGTGTTATTACTCAGCCCGTCTAAGCAAATGCCTCGACTGGGCCTTGTCCGCCCCTTCCAAATCCATTAGAAATCGCAACTCATTTATCGCCTTATCATTTGACATTACGTAGGCTTCGATACTGACAGAATTCGTAAATAACGCAGAAAAATGTTGTTGTATAGCCTCTACACCAGGGACGTCCAACCCCCGGCCGGCAGGCCGCATGAGGCCCGCCAGGTTGTTTTATGCGGGGCGTGGACACATTTCTAAGTTATATATTATATAATATAATAATTATTATTAATATAATATAATATATAATGCATAATAAATATGTGTGTGCTCTAAAAATTACACAGTAATGTAGCTTTGGTATTGGTGATGGTTCTGGTTGTGCCGCCAGATGGTCAGTTTACCCGTTTATAGGAAATCTATAGGCTTGTGCTTACTAGTCGAGTGGCCCCCCCCCCCCCCCCGGTTTGTCCCGTCGGATGGTATCCTGTGACGTCACTTACCACGACTTACGGAGCTATCCCGACCCATACAGTTTAACAGACACATCACCACTAAGTTATTAACAACGCTATTATGATATGCGTGCTTTATATGACATATCCCGTTATCGCATTTTTGTTCTCGGATGTAGTTTCAAAAATGCCATTGGCCGATCGGGTATGGATTCCGTATCAATGAACAGCAAGCCATTGGAAGCTGGTATGAACAGTAAATGTTAAAAGCGAAGACCGTAAAATTCTGAATTCGGCTTGTCACTCCAATAATTACGGCAAAGTGGAGGGGCATGTAGCGAGAATGTCTATGAAATGAAAAAAATGTTCCGGGCCAAGGTTAGCCGAGACAAGTGAAAAAAGTAGCACCGTTTGAATGTCTGATTACTGAGTGGAGGGTGGGGCGGTGTAATACTTCGGCATTTCAGAGAGTGACGTTTATTGTATTCAATACTTTGAAAAGTAGACTAGTCTCCTGCAGTAGTAGACTTTAATTGCGACGCCTCTAACATGCAGTGCACGTAGGCTTTCATATGCAGTAAATGAAATTAATTTCAGTGTTAGGTGTATAATATATATACGGGATGAGCTAGACTTGTTGCAGGCAGGGCTGTGGAGTCGGTACACAAAAGCTGCAACTCCGACTCCTCGCTTTTTAAAACTCCGACTCCGACTCCGTCATAAAATCTCAATATGTATTAATAACGGTAAACCTATAAGACATTTCATGGTCACCACGTGAATCATCAGGCTACTGTTTAGACTTATAACCTATATTTAAGTGTAAGTCTAATGGTTATTGTAGCTGTTAGGGCTCTGGATTTGGAGTATCTAGTTAAGATTTTACACTGAGGTCGGAGTCGGAGTCGGTACATTTTACCGACTCCGACTCCACCTAAAATTCCTGCCGACTCCGACTCCACAGCCTTGGTTGCAGGATGAAACATTAAGGAATTTGTATGTAGTTTTGCTTCAAATAGTTGGATAAAAGTGGGGTATACAGGGATGCAAGTGGATAGAACAGACGTAAGTTGTGAATTGAGTTGGTTTGGCCGAGGGAATGAGTACAGTGGCACTCGGGCACTGCCGCAAGTGCAGGAAATGCATTGACTGGCTGATAGGGCGCTGCACGGACCGAAATTTTATAATTTTACTTGGGCCAGTGTGAGGAGATCTTGTCCACCCCCCACCCCACCCACCCCCGTGGGACGTTACCAACATGTGTGTTACACGTTCGTGAAAGACCCCCAACCGCATTTCATTCAAGCCCGACTGAAGTACAGCTATTTAAGATCCGCTGTGCCTATGGTGTCCTTAACACAGTCATCGTTCCTTTAATGACAGAATTTCAGTACTTTAGAAACATTTATGTGCCGATGCTCTAAGACTATGTAATATCGTTTTGGCGCCTGAGTAAAGGTACGCACTGTATATGGCGTAAGACAGATGTGTAATTAAGTGCAAATTCATCCCAACTAATGCACTGTTATTACTCAATATGTTTCTGTGTTACAGTATTTATAGATTATTCCAACATGTTTCGATTCCTATTGGGATCACTCTCAAGTCGTTCTAGAGTAAAAACTTCACAGTCAGAATGACAATACTTTGCTTATGTTACAACGAATAAAATGTGCACAAAAGCAGTTGACTCGCAGTTCACTTGTGCCTACCGTCCACACAAAAACATTCGACTCCTAATGCACAGTACAAACAAAAATCTACAACAAGTGAACTGCATGTCACCTGACCATTTCTATACACTTTTTATACGTTGTAACATACGCAAAATATTGTCATTCTGATTGCGTAATTTTTACTTTAGAACGTACTCCTGAGGATGATTCCAATAGGGATCGAAACATATTGGAATGAGTTATAAATATTGTAATTCAGAAACATATTGAATAATAGCAGTGCGTTAGTTGGGATGAATTTCCACTTAATTAATAACTATTCACGGTATAAATAAAATGACGTTTACAAATCATTAAGTTGTTATGGCGAAATGTTTCACCGACGGGCAGCAAAGAAGGAAATCAAATCTGTCTTCTTTTCCGGAGCTCAACGAAACCCAATTTCTTAAGCTTATTCTTTAAATAAAGTCTTAACCCACTACATTATTTGCACGTGCAATCCCATTATAACCCGCTAATAAATTCGCAAAACACAAGCAGCGTCACACGGCTCTGTGCTAGTTGTTAATTTTCTGACTGCATGTCCAGCGTAGGGTAAAGGCAGGTATGAAAGACGTTCTACTTGCAAAAAGAAAAAGGAGCCCACAAAGCATGAAATGTTTATACAGAGCTTGATTTGTATAATCTGACCAGGCTCAGGCTCAGGCTCAGGCTCAGGCTCAGGCTTGTCCCCAGGGTGGGACCTGGGCCTACTGTCATGCCAACCCCTCTGGCTGACTGCTGTCAACTGTTCGAGGAAGTTCTTATAGCATGCTTTTAGCTTCTGATTAGTTCTTTGTTAGTTGTGTTATCCCCAGTTCGACGGTATTGAAACTGTACAGAAGAACAAAAGTCATTGTGTCGAGAGTACATACTGAGAATCCTGTTAGTCACACTTGCTTTTCTTTGCCGCGTCACTAACCTGATAACAATAGACTGACCAACTATTATTGTGTTCGCTTGAAGGTGGCACGTCCCTGTCGCGGTATTAAATACACACGACTGTTGCAGTCAATCAGTCAGCACAACATCATATTCAGTAAGAACAAGGCTACGTGTTTCGGCGTAAAGTGATTAGCCGTCATGAAACCAAATTACAACATCACGAAACGGGGTAGTCTTGCAGTTAGGCCTGATGTTGGCTGATAATTTTTAGCCGAAACACGTAGCCTTATTCGTCCTGAATATAATGCTGTGTTGACTGATTTACTACAACATTCGTTTGTATTTTTGCGTTCATTATTATTTAAAAACTCTCGGTAGCTCAGAAAACATAGTGTCAGTGGTGGGATGATTGTTGAGCACTCAATAAGAAGGTAATCTTAGCATATGGCATCTTGTTATGTTTTATAATATGAAAACAATAATACTGTTATGACTCAGCTACATGTTTTTGCGTAGCCTGGTGATGGTTTTGTTATAAAAGCCGAAACATGCAGCTGTTTGTTGTAAACAAAGGAATTTGTTCACCAATACAATTATGGCGACTTATTGGAAAAATTATTTTCGTTTCGAATTTGAGTTGATGTGTAAGGAAGAGTTTCTTTCCTAATTCGACGTACAGTCGTAGCACTTGGTTGGGAGCGACGGAGGAGGACCACGAAGAATGTCAGTCACAATACTCCCTGTCCGCACCGATATGGTAACACATGACGTATCGAATACAAACCGTGTTGTTTAGCGTGACGTAACAGACTCTTATTCCGCATATCCGGTGACAGTATTCGTAAATGTATGGACAGTCCCAGTTCGAGTACTGTTGTATATGAATGTGAAATACATTTTTGGAACGTACTGTATTTCACACGAAGTGTGACTTCCCATGACGACCCCCACCAAGAAATATGAGGATGACACAAGACAAGACAAGAGACTGTAAACACAAGTTGACAAACATCAACATCCTGTTTACAAGGACGCCAACAACCGGCCTATCAGGGCGTGGTGAGCCTCACATGCTTAGCACATTTCACGCCCAGCTCTCGTGGTTCTTAAGCTGCAGTCGGCAGTCTTCATGTTCTCGCCAAGTGCAGGGCTCGTGTGTGTGCACCGGCTCTTGATGCCGAGGTCCTTCCTTCGCTTTCCTCTGACTGAACTCCCGCTTGGTGTTCGTGGCGTCCCTGTTCCTTGCATCTTGTTCCACACACCTTCATCATGGCTTCGCTTAGCCCAGCCAGTCCACAATACTGAGACATGTCATTCGGCATGGTGTTTCTTATCGATACTGGGCACGTTGATATAGACATCGAATTGTTTTATTTATTTATTTAGGCCTTCCTAAATTTCTGAAGTGCCTAATTAATCTCAGTACCTAAATATTTTATATTCGTCACAGTACCTAAATATTTTATATTCGTCACTGTACCTAAAATTTTATATTCGTCAGAGCACCTAAATATTTCATATTCGTCACAGTGCCTAAATATGTTATATTCTTCAAATACCTAAACATTTTATATTCTTCACAATACCTAAATATTTTATATTAGTCACAGTACCTAAATATTTTATATTCGTCACAGTACCGAAATATTTTATATTCGTCACAGGACAGAAATATTTTTTATTCGTCACAGTACCTAAATACTTCACATTCGTCATAGTACGTAAATCCCAATTGACAGCCGTAGGTCTAATTGAGACTGGAACTTACGACATCCTGTGCATTATAATAAACAGGCGCACTCTCTGTGTTCGAAACTTGGCAGGGTCAATATCTATTTTTTCTCCAAAGCGTTTAGACCGGTTCTGGGACCCATGCAGCCTCCTGTTTAATGGGGACAAAGAGCTCTTTAACAGACGGTAAAACGGCCGGGGCCTGAAGCTGACAACTGACCCTTTATAAATCACAGATTAAGACTGAGAACATCCGTACTTCCCTTCCACCACATTCCATCGTGAAGGGCACAGGGACGGCTTTGTCTTTACCTCGCTTTGTTTGCATTATACGACGCCACTGTTTACCATAACGCCTTTCTTTGTAATAATCAACCGAAAATTTTCCTACAAGCTTGTTTTCAGTTCCTGTTTTAGGCATTCCGTACAAAGAATAAAGGGAATGCGTTAGGTGACGACCACGTCCGTCCGTCCGTCCATACATACGTCTGTCCGGCAGTCCATCTGTGACCTCGTATCAACTACGAACGATTTGTTGGATTTTCATGAAATTCGATGTGGAAGGTTTTACAAAAAGTTGTCGAGTAAACACGAGTTTCGTGAAAATCCGGAAAGTTGTAGTAATACTTTAAATAAGCAAATTACTTTCTACCTATACTTTCCATACTTCTAGACCAGTTTGGGTGAAATTCGGCATAGCGTATCTCCCACTTAATTACGTTGATTAATTGAGAGTTTCGTGAAAATCGGTGCAGTGAAAACCATAATTTACTTATGGGAGTAAATGCAATTTTGCCTGTGTTTTCTGCAGTTTTGACCGGTTTTATTACAACTCGGTACAAAAGGTAATTAAAGACCGGGTTCAGTGCTTGCTAATTTTGTGAAAATCAGCACAGTGAAAGCTGTAATTTACTAGGCGGGTCAATGAACTTCCATACTTCGCACGTTGATTGTTCGATTTGGGTGAAATTATGTATGAGAGGTAAAAGCCTAGCGGTAACTTTACGTAGACCAGGTTTAACATTAAAAAATTCTACGTGGTGCCCACATTACTTTTATGTGTTTTGTACGGATCTCAGAACAAACAGCAACTTTTGCCTTATAAAACATTAAGAGACTGGTTTTTGTAACCGAAGTGGAGAGTGTTTACTGCGCGGTACGCACTGAGTCCTTATATAAAACAGATACGCTTCGTCTTTAAAGGGTTAAGATAATGCTGCGTTTGTGACTGTCACGAAACGGGCTAAGGAAGGTCATAGGCCAACTTGTATTAGATACCATCATAACTGAAACTACATTACCTCTTGTTCTGTAAAATAGGATGTTATTCGAAGTAAAGAACTCATTGATAAATTCTGTATACTACGTCACAATGTGCTCCATTTGCGGCCTTTTTGTGTGTCTGGCGGAAAGGAATATAACAGTGAGAAATACGGATTTTGTACGACTTCAGGATCACACATTTTGCCTAAGCAGGGAATGTAATATATTTGTCCAAGAAGCATCAGTTGTCACAAGCTTGCAGCGACGGCTCCAAACGTTCATTTCTTGCCGAGGTTCATTCCTGTATCTGTTCGTCTCCCTCTCCCCGGTTCGCTAATGCGGTGTTTATCCGGCTACGGTATAGTTGCGTCACAGACTCTTCCTGGGCAAGAACAATGTTACTCAATTACCTCCAACGTACAAGTGTCTGAGTCAGTGTTCAGTTGTGAAAATGACAGGAAGTAACAAGTGTTGCGTCTATTAGGCATGGATGTTGAATTGAGTACAGAGCGACACCGAAGGGAATAGCAAGCTCATATGGAAAGTTGTTTGTAGTGCCAAGCGGTAAGTTTTAGAGTTTAATACGTTTGTCTCCAAAACTATATTTTTTATTCTTGCGCTTTTGTTAACACAGCGGTATTTCTTCGGGCAAGGCCGGTCTAAGGGGAGGGCCAGCTGGGCAGCTGTCCAGGCGCGCCAACCTGTGTAGGGCGCTAAAAGTCACTAGAATAATCGGAAATATGACGCTGGCACACTCAGGTTTTCTACACCCGAAAAGAGCTCTTGGAAATTTATCTGCGGCTTGGGCATGCGCCCTCAAAAGTATCCGCCGGCCTTGTCCTAGGGCGAAAATTTTGAAAAATATCGGTTCGAAGGGTGCAAAATTATTAGCGTGCCCGGGGCGCCTACGTGACTTGGGCTGGAGCCCGTCTTCGGGTTGCACGTTACATGATAGACCCACATGGACAGTGTCAATTGCCTGTGTCTTCCCAACAATGTATTCTGTGCCAGTGATTTTTATGAAATATTCCACGTTCTGAATTTATTAAAATTTTACTTATTCCTGAAATAAAAAGTAGGGGTAAAGCAATCCTTATACAGGCCTGGACAGGCCCTGAGGGTTCCGGGAGGTTGAGACTCCCAGATTTCAAGAAAATCGGCACTTGAATGTGGTAAGGTTTTCAGACCTACGCACCGGCCACCTTTACTCCTGGTACTCATTTCTATTAGAGGCTGAGTCGAAAGGAAATATTATGTCAATGAAATATTCCAATGACACCATCGAGAATCGAACCCGCGACCTTCCGGCTTGTAGCGCAGTGCGGCAACCGACTGCTCCACCGCGTATTCCTGAAGTACCTTGTACAGTTCTGCAGTACGTCATTACTAGTACGTCCCATGACTCAGGCGGTTAGTAGCCGACCTCCCACTGCGAAAGCCCAGGTTCGATCCCAGTCCAATCTGTGTGAGATTAGTGGTGGACAAGTGGCAATGGGGCAAATTTTTCTCCGACTTCTTCGATCTTCCCCTGCCAGTGTCATTCCACCAGGGCTCCTTGCCCATATTTTATTCATGTATCATCAACTCTGTATGAATTTGGCAACTGACAGCGTTGTTAAATGAAACATCTCTGTCCCGCTTTTCCTTTATTAGCAGTTTCTTTTACGCCGCTTTCACAACGTAGACCGTCTTCTGACATGTTTAAGTTCAGAAATTGTTATTATTATTATTATTATTATTATTATTATTATTATTATTATTTCTTACTGCAATTGGGTTTTCACCCGGTGGCAGCAGCCTTACACCAGTACAGACACCACAATACAATAACACATACATAAACGGAACAGCACAAATTACAGTACACGTATTGGCAATTCACCCACACAATACAATGTGCCTACACTAATACAGTATACCTACACAAGTACAATATACCTACACAAATACCATATACCCACACATTACAAAATACTTACACAAATAAGATATACCCATAAAATACAATATACCTACCCAAATACAGTATACCTACACAATTACAATTTACCCATACAAATACAATATACCTACACAAATACAGTATACGTACACAAATGCAGTACAAACACAATATATCCCCACAACACAATATAGTACACAAATACAATACAAATACAATATACTCATATAAATACAATACACGTACACAAATAAAATATATCCGCATAAACAAAATATACGTACACAAATGCAATACAAATACAATACACGTACACAAATAGAATACAAATACAATATACTCACATAAACACAATATACATACACAAATACAATGCAAATACCATATACTCACATAAACACAATATACGTACACAAATACAATACAAACACAATACACTCACATAAACACAATATACGTACACAAATACAATACAATACTGTATACCCATACAAATACAATGTAATGTTCCCACACAAGTACAATATACCCACACACACGTTTCAGAACACCTTCACATCACTTCACTTCCCTTATTTACACACAACACAACACTTCACTTCACTTATTTGCACACTACATTTCACTTCACATCACTTCATTTAAATACGTGTTTTAAAACAATTAATAATGGAGTCGCCTTTCACTCGAGCTCAGCGGCCTAAGTATGTCGCCTTTCCAGCAAACATATTTTAAATGTTGCTGTAATTTACGGATGTATTTACGAATTATGAAATCTGAGGACATTCAAGTATGCTGTGGAGATTAATAACAAATTGAAAAGCAATACAGTCTGTGTTGGTGCGTCCTACCCGTGGAGCATAGCAAAAACCGGAATGTCAGGGACTTTGCTACTGTTATGGATGTTTAACCTTGTAAAGTCTAGCGGTAACTTTACGTACCGCCAGGTTTAACATTAAAAAATTCTACGTGGTGCCCACATTGCGTTTATGTGTTTTGTACGGATCTCAGAACAAACAGCAACTTTTGTCTTATAAAACATTAAGAGACTGGTTTTTATAACCGAAGTGGAGAGTGTTTACAGCGCGGTACGCACTGAGTCCTTATGTAAAACAGATGCGCTTCGTCTTGAAAGGGGTAAGTTGAGATTCTGGTGGTGTCATTAGCCAGCAAAGTGCGAAAGAAGATTAAATCCACAGGAAATGTTCAAGATTCGGAAGACATTTGTGAAACAGCTTATTTTTCCCAATGGCTGGACAGCCCTAGTGGTCTTAGATCTCCCCACGGTTGAGGTTTCGTGATCACACTCAGACACACCACATTCGGTAGGACTCCTCTGGACGAGTGATCAGTCCGACAACACCTGACAACACACAACACTCACAAGAGACAGACATCCATGCACCTGCGAGATTGGAACCCACTGTCCCAGCAAGCTAGGGGCAGCAGACCCACCTCTTAGACCACGCGGCCACTGGGATCGGCAATAGCTTATATTTAGCGTGTTTAATTACTTGCCTGCGCATATAACATTTATCAGCAGGCGAAGTAGTACAACTTCTGCAGACAATTACCTGTTGAAACTTCAGTAAACAATAGTTAATAGATTTGTGTCTTTTAATTCATGTGGTGATAGAAAGTAAAGTGTTACATGAGGAGAAATGTCGTTCAGCTTATGCATTTAAGAAGTAGATTTATTTTCTCATTTCAGTCACAAATACATGAAAATAATTAGTCGAAAACCTGGAACTGATGTGATAGGCTAATAGACTTTTACATAGCTGGGAGGATATTATTAAATTCATCTTAAAGAACAGTTTGTGAGGGAATAGATTTAAGATGCAATTCGCCGTAATTTCAAATGCGTTTCTTACAAATAAGTATATTGACTAGAGTCAAGTAGTGAGGACGGATGAGGCTGAGTAATTACGAATTGCCTTTAATTTCCCCGAGATATACATGTTTTGCTACAGGGACCGTTCTGTAGACGTGCAAGAACTGAGCTGCGTAACAAGTGGTACTGGGACAACCCGTGATCTTTGTTTTAAATACTTTAGGCCTTTCAGATATTTCCTTTAGTTTTAAGAGCGTGACTATATCTTAATCAACAATAATTTGTTTTTTATGAATGTAAACCATTTTTAGGCGCGTTCGCAAAATTGCGAAAAGCGACTATTAGATTCGTCACGTCTGTCTGTCCGTCCGCGTAGAAAAACTAGACTCCAACTTGACGCATTTTCGTGAAATTTGGTATTCTAACATTTTTCGAAACTCTGTCGAGAATATTAAAGATTTATTAAAATGTGACAAAAATAACGGGCACTTTACATGAAGACGTATGTACATTTATGACAGTATCTCGCTCAGTTCTTCTTAGAATGAGAAATGTTTGAAAAAAAAAGTTGTAGAGAAAATCAAAACACACATTTTATGTTCGATAACTGTTTTACGAGAATCTTGCCGTTTATGAGATAATGTGGAAAAATTTGGTACAGCCAGGCAGGCCACAGATGACAATATAACACGGCGGATGCGCTTTGCGTGCTGGATAACTAAGGCTACAGACGCACGCTCAGAATATCTAATACTTGTTGCTTTTCCAAGGCAACAATGCTTAAGCGAAAGCGGCGCGGTGTTATGCTGTATGTACATTGCCTCTCTTGTTCTATTCCCCTCAGCTCTAACGGCCTCACTATGACTGCATCAACAATAGTTGTCAACGGCGCTAAACAGTTGTCATGATGCCTTTATTTCTAACGGACTGAGTACATGTGACTGCAAGGCGTGCTTATGTTCCCTTTAGTTTAAGGTCTGACTGGCTGTGTGGGAATCAGTAATAATCTGTTTTGGCACCTCTGGTTGCTCTTGAACAGTTTTTTTCCTGTGTTTCATGTTCCATAATTATCTCCTGTTTTCACATTATCGCATGTGGACGTGAGTAAACATGCTGCCGTCTGTAAGTATGCTGATTGAAAGTATGCTTCCTGTAGTTATGGCGGTAATTGTTCTTCTCCGTTTTCAGAAAAATTTAACGGTTTCTTGAAATATATAAGCGTGTCAGCACGGACCACATAACGTTCTGTGCCATTACGCGTGATTTCGGTTTTTTTTTCCTGGTTGCTGTTGAATATAGTTATGTGCTGCTCATTATGTTTGTTAGTCATTAAGTGGCAAAAACACAAAGACTAGGGTATACAGAACTGTAGTTTTACCTGTTGTTTTGTATGGGTGTGAAACTTTGTCTCTGACACTGAGGGAGGAACAAAGACTGAGGGTGTTCGAGAATAGGGCGCTGATGAGGATATTTGGGCCAAAGTGGGACGAGGCGACAGGAGAGTGGAGAAGACTACATAACGAGGAACTTAATGACCTGTACTCATCACCAAATATTATTCGGGTAATAAAATCGAGAAGAATGAGATGGGCGGGGCATGTAGCACGTGTGGGGGAAAAGAGAGGTGCATACAGGATTTTGGTGGGGAGACCTCAGGGAAGGCGACCACTTGAGAGACCCAGGCGTAGATGGGAGGATAATGTTAAAATGGATCTTCAAGAAGTGGGATGGGGCATGGACTGGATTGAGCTGACTCAGGATAGGGACAGGTGGCGGGCTGTTGTGAATGCGGTAATGAACCTCTGGGTTCCATAAAATGTAGGGAATTTATTGACTAACTAAGAAACTATTAGCTTCTCAAGAAGGCCTCTGCTCCACGGAGTTAGTTCGTTACATGATAGCTTTGAAAGCAATCTGAACAGCAATAATCGTCCTGTGTTGATCTTCCGTTCTTTATTCTAGAGCAGCTACTTGTTTGGCGTTATATAAGCACCAGGTATTTGACATGCCGGTAGCAGAACAGCACCATAGCCCCACTACATGCAGCGAAGTGAGTGTCTTGTGTGGAACAACCCCCAATCTATCGCACTCGACCTGCCGCGACCTGCTTGCAGCATGCAGGCCCCAGACTTGTTTTGCACCCTGTCAGTTTCGCTCTAGTCGGCATAGTGTGGGTGGAGTGAGGAGTGGAGGGAGGCTTCAACAAGGTGTAAGTGTAATGCAAAGGCAAAGATGATTAATTACAGGCAGCGACTAGCAATGACTCTTGTCTTAGACTATAGATGACACAAAGGCGTTCCGAATGCGCGATGCTTTGTCATTGACTGCACATTTCTTCTGCACCTGATGCTTACCTGTTCTTCATGTTTATAGCGGATGTATCACCATCAGATCGTCTGTCTTCCTGCTGCTTAGTTTATTTGACGATGCTTTGTCGACTGCATACGCCATAAAGCGTCATTTATATACGATGCATTGGGACAAATATGGCTTATAAGGCCTAATTTATGATACTGTCATAGTATTTGTGTGAAGGGACTGAAGAAGCCCACGCAAGTCCTTATTTGTGTCCATCAGTCCCTCATCTGATTTCAAGTCCTGGATTACGGTAATCTGAATGACAGGTCTACGTTGCTACAGCACTCGGGCGGCCAGTGATTGTTCTTACATACTTCTATAGTCCTTTCCTTCCTCCAGTTTCATGTTTAAAATCTTGTTCAGAGAAACTCAAACATAAAGTAAAAATTTCTACACATGAATTTTTTACCCGTTGTATAAATTTCTGTCCGGAAATCATTCGGATGACATTGTATGTTTTCACAAGACCGTTTGTCCATATTTACTTTACCATTTACCACATCCGGGGTGCTCACATTTACCTAGTGTTATTAGGATGTTTTAACCCTTTCACGGTCTGCTTTCTTCCTGAACAGTTTACCCTCAACGGCGGAGTTTTTGCAGCATTTAAAAAAAAACCGTGCCTGTCTACCTTTCACACTCTCGTCACAGCACTCTTCCTCTCGTTCTATCGTTTCTCACAGGTTATAGCCAAAGAAAGTGAGGATCAAAACTAAAATTTCCCTCGCTTCTGATCCGCGCAATGCCACACGCTTTGATAAATTAAAGATTAATCTTTTAAAGCCTAGCGGTAACTTTACATACGACCAGGTTTAACATTAAAAAATTCTACGTGGTGCCCACATTGCGTTTATGTGTTTTGTACGGATCTCAGAACAAACAGCAACTTTTGCCTCATAAAACATTAAGAGACTGGTTTTTATAACCGAAGTGGAGAGTGTTTACAGCGCGGTACGCACTGAGTCCTTATATAAAACAGATACGCTTCGTCTTTAAAGGGTTAAAAAAGGGTATATGATGTCGCGATGGTTTTGACAAAGTTCCAGCACTGTCACTTGACAGATCTGTTTGAGTAGTAAAGCTGTTTTTGACTGTGATTTTAATGTGTTTTTTGGGGCAGGTTGCCGCCAGTTTGAGGGTGGAAGAGGACGGGAGATATGTGATGACAACAATGATGATATAGTTATTATTATTACTATTATTATTTATTAATGTGCTGAGTCAACAACCAAATGTCCAATAAGAGAAGCAGCACAACATACAGACAGAAATAACAAACCGCAATAAACAGGACATATATGAAGCAAATTCAAAGCAAAATAATAGTTTAATAATAATAATAATAATAATAATAAACATAAAAAATTTATACAGTAATTATAGGGCCAGCTGGAACCATCTGAAAGTCGTTCAGCAAATATCTGAGCAACATACTTGGGAAGCACGGAGTCAAGGAACAACAGAAAACAGCCATATTGGGCACTGCACTCACGCTGCGGGAAGTGCTAATGTAGAAGTACAGAATGTCTATCATGGGGGAAAAACATTACATATACCATAAACTGTAACCGTAGTGTAGCTGTAATATTATACGGAGTAGAAGTAAAACCTTTGTCGATTAAGCCATTTTTCTGGATTCGAAACTCATATTAAAACAAATTCTTTTGCATAAGTTCTGATAGGCATTCTTCTTCCGTAATTCGTCTACTTTAGTTTGTCTCACAAAATGCAGCCAACACATTGACAATTATATAGTGATTAATTTGGCTGATCATGAACTTGTTAATTACACTTGCCACGAAGGCTCACCGAATGCCTGTGGCACTGGAGGTAATTCTGTGGAGCTCCCAGCTCCATACTTAGTAATTATTAAGATCCATATAAAATACAGTCGAACTCAGTTACAACACCATGAAAGGGGCCGAATATTTTGTGTCGTTATGAACGAGTGTCGTTATAACCGAGGAATATAATATTATGATTAAAGTGACGAATTAATTGGCACCACAGAATATCTGACGCTATAGGCGAGGCGTGTAATCCGATGTCGTTATAACCGAGGAATATAATATTATGATTAAAGTGACGATTTAATTGGCACCACAGAATATCTGACGCTATAGGCGAGGCGTGTAATCCGATGTCGTTATAACCGGGTTCGACTCTACTGTGTTTATGTGCTCAGGTATTGCAGACGGTGTAAAGAGGCGGAAAAGTCGTCAATCTGAGCGACATTTCGCATGCACTTCGGCGCTTGCGTTTTAGTTCAGTGTCAGATCCTTTGTAAGATCGGTCAGACTGGTACAGCAGTATAGCTGATCGTGAGCACGCCGATTCGCATCTCTGTTGGTACTGGCGTTCGTCCTTCCTGGCGAACTCTTACACCAGGCGAAAGAAACCGCGGGTCACGGTTCGTATGAGGCCCGCCATGTTGTTTGATGTGGCCCGCTGCAACATTTGTAAATTCTATATAGGTTTATAGGCCTACATACCATGCAAATTACACAATTTAGACGCTTAAGTGTTCCCCTTATTGTGGTTTTTAAATGCACAGACCGCGGACCAGCCCACAATACGGGTTGCGGCCCTTGGTCAGAAAAGTTGGGCGCTCCTGTCCTATGCAGCACATTGGCTATGTCACCAACGCTTCCTTCTAAATCCTTCACCTATTATCCTAGAATCGACGTTGCGTTGTCTGAGATGCTAACAGCGCAGTGAAATAAACCACGAAATATTGCGTGTTCATTTCTCATAAACTGGAAGTGGCCTCACAGAAAGTGGTAGCCGAACGTAGCGGTCACTCACAAGAACCGCAGCTCTGCGCACATGTAACTGCGAGCAGTGTGAAGTGACAATGTGTCTCCTAGCAAAACACACTGCTTGTGGCCGTCTTGCCCTCGCTATCTGAGGCTGACAGCAAATGTTAACAAACAGCTTCTTACCAAGGATATGTGTGAGAGATCTGTGCACCCTGAGGCGATAGTTCTGCAGACGGATACCAGATGTCTCCCTTGCGACATGAAGCAGTGACTGCAAGTGCTCAAAAATACTTCTGCTCTGTGTGTCTAGGTTTTTGTCTGCGGTTAATTATTGTGCTGCATGGTTGTGGAAGTGTAAAGCGTCCTCTTTGACGTAAGTTGATTTTATGGTAGTCTTATCGGGTTGCGTTACTGCAAAGCCCGGACGCGTGAATCACTGATTCGAATTCCGCTAGTAGCACGTATATACAGGGTGATTCAGGATGAAATTCCAATGTTTTTGGAGGTAGTACTGTCGTTCATTGTGAGAAAAGAAATTAATATGAACGTGTATCTAATTCTGAATGGTTACCGAGATAGAGCTGGTTGAATCTACAAATACAAAAGCATTGTAAATGGTAACAAAGAAAGAGGAATTACTTAGTGTTAATTATTTTAATTTTAATTTAGTATTTAAATAAAAATTTGTTACACAGAAATGATAAATTTGTTAGAGTTCACAATACAGGTTCGAAAATCCCACCCTTAACCGCAGTTCACTTCGCGGCTCGTGTGCGAATATCGCGTGTTGTTCGTCTGAGTTGATCTTCACGTCTCTTTACGCAGGCAGCAGCATCGAAAATGCGAGCGAGAAATTCCTCTCGTTTGGCCACCTCTCTTTTGTAAACTTTACTCTTCATCCAACTCTACAACCAAAAATCTTAACGGAGTTAGGTCTGGAGATTCAAACAGCCCTATCTCGGTAACCATTCCGAAGTAGACACATGTTCATAAGAATCTTTTTCTCACAATGACCGATACTATCACGTCCAAAAATATTGACCTTTTCTCCTGAACCATCCTGTATGTATGCCCTGTCTTGTTTTGTCCCGCACAAACTGTCCATCCACTACCCAAGGAGACTAACTGAGTGTATACACGTTTAAAATTGCCAAGCCTAGAAGTACTGCACGTTTAGCACAAAGGTAGAGGACGTATCTCGCAGAGAAAGGAGTCCGCATTCATTTCGAAGTGCAGGGGGAAATAGTGGCTGTTTATTGTTGGAATCGTGTGGAACACAGAAGTACATCGTGCGGAAAAATGCAGCGATTTTAATGTTAAACCAGGCGACGCATATGTTAACCACTAGGTTTTAAAAGAGTCAAACGAAGTGGAAAGAGCTGCACCCGTAACAAAAGCCGTAGAAATGGAAATTAAAGACGTCATTGTTTCATTTTTAGTATAATTTTACTTTTCCTTATAAAATAAATAACTTTTTAACACTTAGGTTACAGTACTGAAGTTTAAGTGTGTTATGTACTAACACGCATTTCTCAAATGTAAATTGTGCTCCGTTCAGAACTTATACTCTGCATTGTGCATTATTTTGGAACGTCTAAAATTTGTGTCACGGTGGACATGTAGAAAATTTTCTGCCATTGAAATTAAAAATATTATTGGACATGTCAAGAGCTTTACTTTTAAAATTAATTTCTGTATTTTATTACTGTAAGCATTCAGTCGTAATTACATTTTTTATATTCTGCTATAGTTGAGATTATATCGCGTCTTCTTACAACCTTGTATTAGACGCTTGTACTTTTTACACTTCCGATGGAAGATTTGTGTACAGAGAGCTAAACTTGTCTGTCCGTCTGTCCTCTTCTTAAAATGTAGGCCAATATGATACATCGATATTATGGACACTAATTTCTTACTTCCCTGAAGTTTTGTATGAACCGAATGTCTGTGTGAGAAAGACCAACCTGGAAATTGTGCTGCCTGTTGCCAGCAATCCCACAACAGGTGACCTCCGATTTTCTGCGAGGAGTTCTGTGTTCCGTTTTGTTAAATTGTGAAACATATTCCTTGAGTAACTGAGGAAAACTTTCCAGGGAAGTGATAGGCTACTTCATGGTCTAGAACCAGAACATGGAGCTTTTGTTGTTATCTTCAAGGACACCCACGAAAAATGGCAGATTATTTTGTCTCCTGGACTACATTATATGTTGTAGCCCTCAGAAGTACTTCCCGCTTCATTCCGACTTTCCTGAAACTAACATAATGTGATTTGAAAATCGTATAAACTTTTCATCAGCCATCCAGTGTTTGCGTCACGGATGATCAGGACGATTCCCCCTGGTACAGATTACATGAACAAGGACTGGTGTTGCCGGTTTCCCTGTCCCGTGTCCCATTACCGCAAGGAACAACGGACGAATGGACAAAGTAGGCGCGGGTGTATGGTGGCCCGCAGTACACTGTCACGGAATTTCCTGTGTATTCTAGTTGCGAGGATGTGATATTTAGGGGAGCGGAAAAATGGCACGTTTTCCAGACCGCTGGCAAGCCACCCAACAAGCATCGAGTTCGTACTTCTCGGAGGAAACGGAGTGGCCGGCTCCAGAATCTTTACATTAACCTTTTAAAGCCTAGCGGTAACTTTACATACGACCAGGTTTAACACTGAGAAATTCTACGTGGTGCCCACATTGCGTTTATGTGTTTTGTACGGATCTCAGAACAAACAGCAACTTTTGCCTTATAAAACATTAAGAGATTGGTTTTTATAACCGAAGTGGAGAGTGTTTACAGCGCGGTACGCACTGAGTCCTTATATAAAACAGACACGCTTCGTCTTTAAAGGGTTAATTTACTGCCATTGCCTGCTACCTGAAACCCGTTAAGTACATCACATGCGATACCATTTGTGTGAAAATCACACTGTAAGTCGAATATGGAAGCACATTTCCGTCGTAGCAGTTACAGTAAGGATATGCTACTGTTGGCTGTGTGTACAGTCATGGTCTGCAAGGGGCAGGATTACACATCCTGTTGATATTACAGAGCATAGGAGCGTAGGGCGGAGGAGAAACTTTGATGCTGATGGGTTGAAATGTCCGAACTTCTTGTTAGGTGATGTGTGTTTCAGGTAAGTTTGAAGAGCTGTCGGTAGCTATCACTCCTACCTAACACAGCTACTGAGGACCGGAAGCTAGACATTGCCTACACATGGGTATAAAAGTACAGAAATCAAGAGAGGAATGGGGCCGGCTTTAGAGGCTGATGCGTGCATTAAATTGCCTGAGCTTCGATAATAAAGAAAGCAAATACAAACGTATTTAAGAGCCGACTGCAGTAGAATAATGGTGAAAACACAATGATAATAAGAGTTGTAATATTTATTTATATGATTAATTTTGGTAGTGTGATCGTCATTATAATAATCACAGTACCCATGAGAGTAAGTGTTGTAATTTCACGTTAGTGAAGCAAACGCTTTGTAACCCCACTTCGTTATTTGTTAGTCATGCTGGTGCTAATCACCAGTCCTTACAAGTCTGTGAGTGGATCGAAATGAATGCTTTTCTGCAGGCTGATTCTTGAATGTAGGCTGGGCAAGTCGAAGGTTTGGAAAAAAGTCTTCGGAATTTTGTTGAGATAGTGCTCGTTAAGTACATCAGCTGTTATTCAAACTGCAGTACGTGTCGTATTGCACAGTGGCTGTAGTTCTGTTGAAAAGTTTCTGTATTTGGGGTGCGTGTCTACTAACAGTAATATTTTCCTTATTCTCGTTATATAAATGCAGTACACAATGTTGTGTTATTACTAACATATTGTTTTGTTGTATTATTATTGGTGGTGGTGGTGGTGGCGGTGATGGTGGTGGTGGTGGTGGTGGTGGTGGCGGCGGCGGCGGCGGCGGCGGCGGTGGTGGTGGTGGTGGTGGTGGGGGTGTTGGTGGGGGTGCTGGTGGT
>BLKM01000432.1:180511-210928 GCA_013340265.1 Coptotermes formosanus | reverse complement strand
GTGGTGGTGGTGGTGGTGGTGGTGGTGGTGGCGGTGGCGGCGGCGGTGGTGGTGGTGGTGGTGATTGCGGTTGTGGTGGTGGTGGTGGTGGTGGTGGTGGCGGCGGTGATTGCGGTTGTGGTGGTGGTGGTGGTCACGGCGGCGGCGGCGGCGGCGGCGGTGGTGGTGGTGTTGGTGGTGGTGGTGGTGGTGGTGGTACAATTTACGCAGCTATAAAATGTGTGTAAATGATACTTCGCGTTTTGAAAATAATAAACATATTAGATTTGCTGGGTAGCTGAACTTGGGTTCTGTGGAAGAGGGGCATTCCTTCAGATGCAAAGGTCAAGGTTACACACAGTTTTTATTCTGTATCCCTGTCTTCAGTTGAACTCATTTCACAAAGAATTACACAAATTATACAGTAATGCTGTAGTCGGGAGAGATTATGGCTTTGCTGTTCTAAGGTAACAGATGCAAAAACTCCACTTATTCAAAGTTTTTTTTCTAATATGGATGCTCATACTACATCGAATAAAAGCTCACAGCGTATTCTTTTCGAGCGTTTGCACATCGTGGAAACATTAAATGCAGGTATAGTTAATGAAATTTAAATTGAATTCTTTGGATGCTTTCATTGACTACCTTGCGTGAGTGACATCACCTCCACAGTAGCAGCTTTCAAACACTGGTCGCATATGCTTCAGTCACAGTGCTTATCATATCATGTCATCAGTGGGGCAGATATGCTTTTAGTAGCATTTGTTAGACGTACGGAGCATTCATTAATTTTTTTCCATGGCACAGCTGCCCCCAGTGGGCCAGGGCCTCCTTATTATTGAGGCTTCGTGATCATACTCAGACACACCATACTCGGTAGGTCTCCTCTGGACGAGTGATCAGCCCAACGCAAAGACGTCTACCTGACAACACACAATACTCACAAGAAACAGGCATCCGTGCCCCCGGCGGGATTCGAACCCATAATCCCAGCAAGGGCTCGGCCGCAGACCCACGCCTTAGACCGCGCGGCCACTGGGATCGGTGTATTCATTAATATTATAGCTATGCTTTACTTACGTAACGTGAAGTCGTAAACAATAGCTTTATTGATAATTTTGTGCGTGTTGCACATTCATAAACTTGTACGTCGTGCGATTTTGTGTCACAGGTGTGAGAAGCAGCTGAGAATGTACGAGCGGTCAGTGTTACATCCCCGGCACACGGCAGCTCATTAAGGCGTCCAGACTTTAAACTTGATCTCTTTTTGGGTGAAATTCATAATTATCTTGTGCTTGAAACAAGGTGCTAAAGAAAATATTTACACTGAAAATAAATTAAGAACTTGGGAAATACGGAAGACTACCTGACGAGGAACTTGGTGAGAGTTAAAAAAGATACCTGCTGGGGTAGGGGTACAAGGAACACTTACAGAATTTTAGAGGCAGGAGAGTTTAAAAGCGACTGTATTGAAGACCTGGAAGTAGATCGGCAGATAATTTATTATTATTATTTTTAGCTCAGGAGCAAGGTTTCGAGGGTCGAATGTGGATGAAGTTGGATTACGATCGTGTTCAGAGACTTTTTTTGGTGTTATCTAAGCTAAATATTCCCATCAGATCACCAGCATTTCATTAGGTTTGGCTAGATTATGAACGTATCAGAGGAAGGGTTTAATCACTCTTGTGATAATGTTACGGTATTCCAATTTAACCCTGTAAAGACGAAGCCTGTCTGTTTTATATAAGGACTCAGTGCGTACCGCGTTGTAAACGCTCTCCACTTCGGTTATAAAAACCAGTCTCTTAATGCTGTGTAAGGCAAAAGTTGCTGTTTGTTCTGAGATCCGTACAAAAACACATAAACGCAATGTGGGCACCACGTAGAATTTCTTAATGTTAAACCTGGTGGTATGTAAAGTTACCGCTAGGCTTTAAAAAGTTAAGTCCGTCATACAAACGGGAAATATATTCGAGTCACTTCTTTTCACATACCAGTTTTCATTTAAACTACTCACTGTCAGGCTATTAACGTTGCGGTGTTTGTAGTGCTGAACTTTAACCCGCTGATGAAGTGCAGGGGAGACCACTAAACTTCAGTGCTCCAAGCAGCATTCCACACTTCAGAGTCTGAGTAACTACACTTTCCTGCATATTTCACTTCAAATCGACTGCAGTGTGTCTTATTTAGTTTACGGGCTTTGGCGTGTGACACAATGTAGTTCGGTAGGTACGTACGTAATCACCTACAAGCCTCACGGCTCCAGGTGTCAGTATGCCAGACTGCACGGCGTTACATCCCTGGAAACAGTAACCCTATTATACCGCTGAGGGGATCTCAGATATTTCATACATGTTATTTTGATTTGACGTTTCAGAGCGTAACCGATGGGGATTACTCTTAAGGCCATTAAACAAGACAGGCTTTACCAAAATGAGTTTCGAAAGGGTTGTCTGTTATGAAACAGGAGTGCTAACCAAAATGTCTGTCTATTACGGAACAGAAGTGCTAACTACAATGTCCTGTCTATTATGGAAAAGAAGTGCTAATTACAGCACCCTGTCTGTTACGGAGCAGGAGTGCTAACTACAGTATCTTGTCTATTACGGAAAAGAAGTGCTAACTACAGCGCATTGTCTATTACGGAGCAGGAGTTCTAACTGCAGTATCCTGTCTGTTACGGAATAGGAATGCTAACTACACTATCCTGTATATTACGGAAGAGGTGTGCTAACTACAGTATCCTGTTTATTACGGAATAGGAATGCTATCTACAGTATCCTGTCTATTAGGGAACAGGAGTGCTAACCACAATACCGTGCATGTGGAGGGATTCGCACACTTCATTACCACGACTTAAGTGATTCCACATTGGTAGAACTTTTAACGTGGTTTACTTTGTGAAAAGATATGAAAATTTACGATTTCGTGTCACGTTAATGTAATGTCATAATTTCATCCTTTTGTTTCCTGCTCGAAGGGACGGACGCCCAAAGGCTCGTCGTGTTTGTGGATGCGCTTGCTTGTCTTTGTGCTTGACACATGTTTGTGTCCACACAAATGGCTTCTGATTCAGCAATTTAATGTTGTTCTGACGTCAGCCAAACGAAGTACGTGTTTCATGTTGTAGGTTTCCATGACGGTAAAGATTTACGTTGTTTTTTTCCGTATTACGGCAGCGAGTAATCTGGTATTTACTGACGTTTCGGAGGAACCTGTTACCTCAATCTTCAAGGTTAAACGTGACTGAGAAGATGGAGGTCGCTGCTTCCGCTTGTCTGTTGGTGTCTAACTACAAGACTGTACGGTGGCACCTCCCGGAAGACCACATTGTAAACACTGTAGCAGTTCTTTGCCAGTAGGCTATGTGCAGACTGCATGTGGAATTTTGTTGAAGGAAGGTGAAGCAGCTGGGGCAGGTAGTGGCCGTGTGGTAGATGAGAAATACCTGCATTGTGGTCAAAGAGAAGCCTGAAGTAAAGACACAATTTTTGGAGGATAATATTAAAATGGGTCTTAAGAGATAGGAGTGGATTGTGTAGACTGGTTTTGTCTTCAGTCAGAACAGGGACCCTTATCAGGCTGTTGCTAGCACGGTAACGGACTTGGATTCCATAAAAATGGCAAATATTTGAGTAGCTGGGAAACTATTTTAACTTATCAAACAGGGCTGCTTCATGGAGTTATTTATCCTTTCGTAATAATATGGTTTGTGACATGTGCGACAGAATGTGACTCTAAGTAGGACAAACACAGCCATTCAGTACAGCGTTCGACGTCTTCATATTTCTGAATTTTATCAGTTGGGAGTGAAATGACTTTATGAACAAATTGATAAATAAGCAAATAAGGAATTTCGTTCAATAGTTCGACCGTTAGAACTAACTAACTAACTAACTAACTAACTCCATGGACCAGAAGCCTTCTTGAGAAGCTAACAGTTTCGCAGCTAGTCAAGAAATTTCCCGCATTTTATGGAACCCGGAAGTTCGTTACCGCATTCACAAGAGCCCGCCACCTGTCCCTATCCTGACCCAGCTCAATAGTTCGACTCTCAGGCCTGCAGTAACTTACACAGTCGGTTATTAGAGATCCCTGCATAGCAACATTGTATTAAAAATATTGTAACTCGCGCAGGCGCGTCTGGTGCTGTTCCTCTCAAGCTTTTGAATGACTGCAGTTTGAAATCCCACTTCAGGCATGGAAGTGAATCCGCCTTCTGTTGTGTTGTTACCATATGTAAGCAGATTTGTTCCAGAGCCACATTGTCTACCAGAACCCCACTTGGACTGCCTTGGGCTCGAACGCGGGCCTGCGCGATGACACAAGCTATCTAGAGCTTACCATTGGTCGGATTATTTGAAGACTCAGGATATCACACAATATTCAGTCCAACAAATTGCACTGTATTTTTCCCAGATATTCTATGTTACAATATCTTGTTAATCCTACATGTTTCGATCCGTCATGGGATCATCCCCAGGGATTCATATCAAAGTAACGTTTCACAAAACTGAACTGGCAATATGTATACATATTAGAAAGATATAAAAAGTCTATCCATTAAGATGTAGGCGATTTTTTAATGGATCCCTGGTATACTATGTTGTTGGAGGTTGCCTGCGTGTGTGTGGAAAAATGAGACAGATATTGTAATACAGAATATGTGACAACGATACAGCGCATTTTGTTGAACTGAATATTGTGTGATTTGATTATCGTCAGTGCGCGGCATGAACAATATAAAAGACTCGGGATGTATTCTGATTGCAAGTTCAAGGAGAGCTTTTCCTGGTTGATTGAGTTTAAAGTGTTTGAAAAACTTTCAAATTTTGCTGGAATTCCTGGCCTACGTGTGTAGGCCCACGTACTTCCCAGCCGGGTGTGGATGTGTTAATGGACACTTGGGTATGATTTCCACTCCAGCAGAAGCTATCTCCCTAGAGGAACTGTAAACCGTGTAGCCCATATGTTCGGTTCTCACAGACCTGCTGCCTATGTTGACATATTCCCGTCTCCTTTTCTCTCTGGTTCATCATACATGGAAAACGCGACTTGAGCATCGTTCCTGTGAAAGAAAAAATAATACCCACTTAGATAGCGTTAACCTGCATCAGGAAGCGCCAATCGATAAGACACATCTGAGTCTCCTACACGACTTACATAGGGAGCCATTGTTGTCGCCTGTGCTATTTATATCTATGGTTGGTGTGGTGGAACAAAGAAAGAATAGACGTCTCAGTTGTAGGACAATATTCAGAGCTTAGCAGCAACTGTCGAGATCTGGTTGTGAGAATTAAAGTGTGTTTTGTTTCTGTCTACACACGTAGGATAGCTCAGTCAACAGAGCGGCTGTTTGCGCTGTTGGAGCAGAGGTTCCGACTCCCCGAAACGTCATTTATATACTCCCCGAAATCACGTCCACGTACAGAGTCCTATCGGCGGTGTATATGACGCTACTTGCAGCGTGAAAATGGCAAGAACGTGACGTTAGCCATACACCGTCTTCTCATTTCGTAGTTAAAAGCTATAGTTGCGTACAGGCCGTTCAACGTCTGTAGTTACTGTTGTGGTTTCTTTGTAGGCAGTCCGAATCCGTACTTGCTGTAGTTTATTGATATACGGTTAGGCTTCTGTAGTTATTGTTGTGGTTTATTAGTAGACTGTTCGACTTATTACTGTTGTGGTCTATTGATAAACGTTTAAACGTCTGTAGTTATTGTTGTGTTTTATTTGTACGCACTTCGACTTTATACTTATTGTTGTGCTTTTTGATAGACAAACTCCTGTAGTTATTGTTGTGGTTTACTAGTATGCAAAAAACACTAATCACCAACAAATGCGCAAAGAGAGTTTTATCATCAATTGTAACACACTACTACATGTTTCGACCCTGTTGGGTCATCTTCAGGGAGAACTTTTTTGTTATCGTTACACTAAGGTTGCAGTTTATAGTTACGTGAGAATGTGCTGTTGACTGTGTACTGTGTTGTTTTTGGAGGCGTGAACTCTCCGTGGTCCCGGCCTGCACTGCAGTGCAGTGCAGGCCGGGACCGCGGCACCAAGTGCAGTACACAGTACACATTCTCACTCAACTATAAAGTGCAACCTTAGTGTAAAGATAACACAGAAGTTCTCCCTGAAGATGACCCAGTAGGGTCGAAACATGTAGGAGTGTGTTACAATTGATGATAAAACTCTCTTTGTGCATTTGTTGGTGTTTAATGTTTTTTGTATAATATAGTGCACGGACATGGAACACATTACTTACTGTTTTCAATTATTTACAGGACGTTAATCTATTAAACTTCCGTGGCTATTGTTTGTTTTATTTATAAACTGTTCGACGTTGGTTCTTATTTCTGAGGTTTAATCTTCGTAGATAGTTTTGTAGTTTGTTGACAGGCAGTTCGCCGTTTGTACGTATTGTTGTAATTTATTTAGAGGAGGTTAAACGGTCTGTCAAGCTTCTGCTGTTATTATTTTGTTTATAGATGTTTGGAGTTTAGTACTGGTTGTTGTATTTGTACGGAGGGTTAAACTTCTGTAGTATTTGTTGTAGTTTATTTCCAGGAAGTTAAAGGCATGTAGTTGTAGTTTATTTATAGGCGATCAGACTGCCCTACTTACTCTTGTGGTTTATTTGTAGGAAGTTCGACTCGGGATCCTGTATTTTATATGCAGAACGCGAACCTTTTGTGGCTATTGTTGTAGTGCATTTAGAGGCGGTTAAACTCATGTAGCCTTTGTTGTAGTTTATTTACAGGCGGTTAACTTCTGCAGTTTTTAACGAGAAGCGGCAGAGGGGAGGAGAAGGTGCTGCTCGTGCGCTTTGGTATGTCACATGTCTTGTTCGAGTGTGCCGGTCAGCGTGATATGATACAGTGGCCACGCTGCTGAATCATGACAGACGAATGCATATGATCTTCTGTCAGTACTTTTCAACTTCGCCCGTTTCCCCCAAGGCTTATACAGGAGATGGGTTGTCACATTTACTTAGAATGTTGAATCAGGAAACTTGAGGGCAAGTGTCGCAGTGGCTGTTGGTTTGAATCCTGTCTACGTATCAATCGTAACGCCGGCTGCACTGACATATATTCGTGGGTTTCCTGAGTTTTGCGACGAATATGACCGTAATTAAGCCTTCTCCCGGAATTTAATCCATTTACCTTCCGCAAGTTAGTCACACTGACTGCCTTGAAGTTGTTTGAATTTGCAAGGTCCTGAGTTGAAATCTCGATCCAGCAATCGGCTATCTTGAGTGATTTCAGCATTTCGTAATCGCTGCAGGCAATTCTCGGATTAGTACCTCAGTCTTACTATTTTTGAAGCTGTGTAGTGTCTCATAAATTGACCGACGTTTCGGACCATGTGTTGCCCCCATTTTCAGAGTAGAAAAATTGAAACTGTATTTGGAGGCAGAATGTCCTCCATACGTCCGTAACCTTCTACTAGACTATAAAACGGTATTCTTCATACCATTTACGCATTTTTCTCTGCGTTTAGCACAAGACAGACAGACAGACATCCGTCACAATGTGTATGCTGTACTTTAATAGGGTCTCTTATAGTCCAAGGGCTTAACTTATCGTGATATACTCGCTTCGTTAGCTGAGGTGTTTGAAACTGCTCGCTTAAACTTTAGTCTGGAAGACCACCTCTTTTCTGCTGTTCGCAAGGTCTATTTACTCAGTATACTGCCTACTAACCATACTTGCGCTACTGATTTCATGTGTAACACACTTTTACGTCCAATAATTAGGCATAATTCCATTTAACTTCTATTGTTCTGGTATAATTAACGCAAATCCTAGTATTCATTTTTTTCTGTTATGAATAATATTATGGATAATTTATTTATGAATTGTCTTTTATATCTGAGGACACTGCATAATTGATAATCTTCATGACTAATGTTAGATAAAAGTAAGCGTATCCCTGTATTAGTTAAGCAGCACTCCATGAAAATATATGGAAGAGTGGAGGTACGACTCCACTAAGTCTTATCCTCGGTGTTAGGTGAAATTTAATGGTTAGCTTCGGATCCCGCTCATCCTAATTTCGGAGTAACAGGCCCGGTTACCCTGTGTGTAGGGGGCTCGGTGGGCCCCACTGCCAGTCTGAACGCTTTGGAAAGCTGGTTCACAAGCAAGAAAGATAGACATAAATTAACTGGTTAGGGACGTCTGTTGTACTGTGGCAACATGTACGTGTAGATGGAAACAAGTACTGCAGAAACAATCAAGCTCATAGCCTCGGACTAAAGGGGTTTGAACCGTTCTAAATTTTAATATCACCCTGTAACTCCGAGTGGAGGAAGTGGCACGGAGTGGCTAAGTCATGGAGGTGGGTGAGGAGAGAGTTGGAGCAGGGAACGGGCTATGATCTGGTTATGGGGTCTTTGGGGATTATCACTGGGTCAGATTTGTCTCACCATTAACCCACTGTATCCTGCAGATTGTTTGCACACCAGTGCTGCCTAATTACTCGCACTTTATTTGCAAGAGTAGTCGTTGTAGACTACACAACATTGGGAGAGACTTATTGGTTATTTAATGACGCTATCAGAACTGTAAGGGTTAAGTTGTATGGTGGCGAACTAAACTGGAGAGTGATCATGAATGGCAAATTTGGAAACAGTCAGGAGAAAACTTAATGATGTGTTTTAGCCTTTTATCCTGTAATTTTTTAACAAGTGATTGGAAACAAAACATAAAAATACACAGCTAAAAGAGCCTGCATCTTTTGAGATCTGAAGACGTTTCCTTCGAAATAAGCAAGTTAGCAGTTTCCAGTGTGGGGATGTTGTGGTCCTGTGTAGTGTTATAAGTGTGTTGTTTAATGGTGCTGTCATATGCTTCGATCATATAGTGACAGTAATAGGTGAGAGACTGAAAAAGTGCTTGGAAATGGTGCAGTAACACTGACGGAGGACAGTCGAAGTTGGCAGAGGAAAACCAGCCCCGGTCCCAATTTGCCTATCGCGAGTCCCACGTTGACTTGCCTGAGACTGGACGCTAGCGTCCACTTACCTGCTTTCTGTTAGGTTTTTCGTGAGGAGCCATGCTTCTTAGAAATTCCGTAGGTCTAATAAAAATTTAAAAAAAAAAATAATATCGAAACGAGTTTTCACCATGATCACATTAGAGAAAAGCGCGCTGAATAAGAATGTATTTGACAATAGCAGGGAGCAGTATCAGGGGGCTAAAAACATTTAATGGTGAGGAGCTGTACGGTTTATGTTTACTCGTCGCCAAGGGCTGCGGAAAGCAACTAAGTCATTTCTGTCCGTCCGCATGGAACAACTCGGCTGCCATTGGGCGGATTTTTATGAAATTTGGTATTTGAGTTTTTTTTTAAATCTGTCGAGAAAAATCAAGTTTCATTGAAGTCTCACCAGAATGACAGGTACTTTGCATGAAAAACCTGTACATTTATGATAAAACCTTACCGAATTCTTCTTAGAATAATAAATTTTTCGGACAAAAGTTTTAGAGAAAATCCAAACACATATTTTGTGCTCAACAATTTGTTTCCGACAATCGTGCCATTTATGAGATAATGTGGAAGAATATGACAGGTCCGGACAGGCCACAGCGCTTTTCAAGGCTGGATAACTAAGGCTACAGACACACACTCAGAATATGTAATACTTATTGCATTTCGACGGCAACAATGGTTACGCGAACGCAGCTAAATATTACGTTTAAACGTACATTGCCTCTCTTGTTGATTTCAAAGTGCGATATCTGTGCAGGTCGCAAGACCAGTCTGTTTTCCTCATTGCATGGTTTCCTGTGGGCAACTCATTTACAGCGATTAGTTACAGTGTTCCACGTACTTAACACTTGCTTCAGTATTGTCAATATTTTGTCGGAAAAGATATATTAAACATAACAAAGATGCTATTTGATATTCGACGTCGTATTTTGAGGGACGTATGAGAAATTAATTGCAGCTTTTTCTCGGTGTATCAGACATGACCTATAATAACTTCATGCTAGGCATATCGGTGTAAACTGGATCATTACTGAGTGAATGAATAACCGTAACCAGAATTCATTCACTCAAAGGTATATAAATTTGTCCCTCTATCCTGAAAAAAAAAATAGTTAGGAAAAACTTTAAAGACGCAGAGTGCAAATTTGTGTCCCTAAAATAATTTCAAGCTCCTACTCTCTTTTCCTTTTATTTATTTATTTATTTATCGTTCTGTAATTGTTATACGTAGAATTTCTTTACTTGTGATAAAATTATTAACGATGTCATATTTTGCACCAACGTGGTTTAGCCTGGACGCTGTTGGATACAGAGTACCAAGAGTCTTAACACTGGCTCAAAATACTGTACGTTGGTGAAGAACAAAATGTAACAAGCGATGGTACGTATTAAACGAGCCAAATAAGTGTGAGCTAAGTTAGCACTGGTAAAGGTAAAGGTAAAGTATCCCTATACAGGCCCCGACAGGCCCCTAGCTTTCCAGGAGGTTGAGGCTTCCAGATTTCCAGGCATTCGGCACATGAAGATGGTAAGGTTGTTAGCCCTACGCACCGGCCGAATTTACCCCCGGGAAATATTTCTGGTACTCCTTTATGTTAGAGGTTGAGTCGACCCCAGGGCCATAGTGCGGCCGGAAGGATTATGTCAATGAAAACTTTCAATGACACCATCGGGAATCGAAACCGCTTACTTCCGGCTTGTAGCGCGGTGCCTCAACCAACTGCGCCACCGCGTGCCACGGCTGTTAGACGCTGATGATGAAGCAAAGGTAGGTGTGAAATGCATGGGTCGCAGGCATCAAGTGCACACGGGCGGTTGTACAGCTGTACCAAGTTACATCACAGCGAGGCGGTATGCGAAATTTTAAATCCATGTAAGTGTTTGTGGCTTAGACCTACCAACACGGTCATTGACCAGCCAGGCGGTCTGACTAGTGAATTCCTACTGTGCGTAGGAGAGATTTCTATTTTCGCCGCGATGATGGGTGGTAGTGAGGACGCTGAACGTGCAGCTGCTCTCCATTCTGAGACGTTTTGCGCTAAATGCTGTGCCCTGACCCACCTACAATGTGTGATGATCAACTTTAGTGTTTTTACGAACACGAGACTTAAAAATGAAAGCGACTGTTCAATGCTGACAAACTTTTGGGCTTTTGATGAATTTCAAATGAAAATACTAGGTTTTCCTCAGTCAACATAGGAATCCTTATTATGTAATCTACACCCTTATTCTTCTTCTTCTTCTTCTTCTTCTTCTTCTTCTTCTTCTTCTTCTTCTTCTTCTTCTTCTTCTTCTTCTTCTTCTTCTTCTTCTTCTTCTTCCATGGATTAGGTCGTTTGACCTGTTCCGGCATCGACGCATTGCCATCGTTTTCTGGGACGTCCACGATCTCTTCTTCCTCGGAGTTTGTAGTCGAGGGCGTGTTTCGGAAATCTGGTGTCGTCCATTCGTCTAAGATTCTACACTTATGTTACATTTAATTACGTTACATTTAATTACGTTACATTTAATTACGTTACATTTAATTACGTTACACTTAATTACGTTACATTTAATTACGTTACACTTAATTACGTTACATTTAATTACGTTACACTTAATTACGTTACACTTAATTACGTTACACTTAATTACGTTACATTTAATTACGTTACACTTAATTACGTTACATTTAATTACGTTACACTTAATTACGTTACATTTAATTACGTTACATTTAATTACGTTACGTGTCTCGACCGAAGGGAATGAAGAAAGCGCAGCATTTTCAAGTGAAAAATAAAAATTAAACATAAGCTTTGTTTAAATATTTCGTAAGTTTCATAATGTGGAGACAGTGTTAGTATACCTCACTGTGCTTCGCAAATAATGTTGTCAAGGTAATGTCCCATAGAAACAGCTGAAACATATCGTAGCCTTTGCCTGACTGACTAACAACTCCACGGAGCTGTGGCACCGTAGCGCGTCACTATCTCATGCCGTTCCAGTAACTACACGTGGCGGTGCAAGACAGAATTAAGACACGTGAGCTCGCGTTTACGAGACCTTTGGCGCTTCTTGTGTGGCCTGATATTAACCTTTTAAAGCCTAGCGGTAACTTTACGTACCACCAGGTTTAATATTAAAAAATTCTACGTGGTGCCCACATTGCGTTTATGTGTTTTGTACGGATCTCAGAACAAACAGCAACTTTTGCCTTATAAAACATTAAGAGACTGGTTTTTATAACCGAAGTGGAGAGTGTTTACAGCGCGGTACGCACTGAGTCCTTATATAAAACAGATACGCTTCGTCTTTAAAGGGTTAATATTAGTTCATTATTATAAATTGTCCTACGTGATTATTTAAGTACTCTTCTGCTTGTTTTTTCGTGTTTGTTTCATACGCGTCCTGTTTATTGTCCTTTGTTATTTGCGTCTGTATGTTGTATTCTTTCTGGTACTGGCCATCTGGCTGTTGACTCGGAACGTTAATAAGAACGAACTGGATTACATTGTTATTATTACAATTTACACTAATTCTTCGAAAGTTTATTCGTTACACAAACATATAAGACCTGATGATAGCCTGATAGTAGACGGCCGAAACACGTCGTCGTTGTAAGATTACTTAACAGCCATGAAGATTTGTGCAAACGATTGACCAGTTGCATTATGATTCTCGTTATTGTGTGTATAGCCAAGACATATTCATCGTGAAAGATGTAGATTACGTTATGAAAATTTATAGATATAGATGGACTCTATTAAGTGAGAAAACATGGCTTTTGAATCGTACGGTAATTTAGATGTGGAATATTGAAAGTATACAGGCCTACAATAAGGATGAGAGAGTAGGCTAGGATGATTTCGAAGTTAAATTTGGAAATTGAATAATATGTGGGATATGAGATAACAGGTGACACGTAGAGCAGACTATGTAATTAACAGCACTGGTTACAAAATATTACAGTGATAAAACCGGAAAAGGTGAGACGGAATGGGCAGCGAGCATGACAGAGATGATAGGCTTATAAAAGGGTTAATATAAAATCTGAAATTAAGGACGGCTTTGGAGACCTGGGCATAGGTGAGAATAAAATACAAAATGAAACCCGAAGGAAAAGAATATGGCCCTGCTGGATGCTGTGAACACAGACACTAAACCTTTAAAGGCGAAGCGTATCTGTTTTATATAAGGACTCGTGCGTACCGCGCTGTAAACACTCTCCACTTCGGTTATAAAAACCAGTCTCTTAATGTTTTATAAGGCAAAAGTTGCTGTTTGTTCTGAGATCCGTACAAAACACATAAACGCAATGTGGGCACCACGTAGAATTTTTTAATGTTAAACCTGGTCGTATGTAAAGTTACCGCTAGGCTTTAAAAGGTTAATATCAAATCTGAATGTGACAGTTTGCCCTCTGAAGACATCTACATCACTACAAACTGAAACTGCCGCTGTGGCACACATGGCGAATGGACAATTTGTATAGAATGGACTAACGTGGAGCACAGGAAAGTCTCGGAGCTTCCGAGTGGGAACTCGAAGACCAATAATGTTCGTGGAGGTGGACAAGATGTAGAGAAACAAAGAAACATTAACAACAAAAACTGCAACAAGTTGATTTCTCCTGCCATGTGAAGTGCGTAAGTGAAGTATGTGAAGAGCACTAGCATAAGTGTGGCCACTAGTGTCTGGGGAAATTAATCGGCTATAGCAAAGCGTACAAAATTTCCTCTGAATGAGTTTTTTTAGCATCTGTACATGTAACTGAATGCGTAACAGACGCGTCCTCTAATTTAGGTCTAATGCTTGAAAAATATAAAATTATAAACTATCGAGAGTGGAAAATGAACAACTAATATTACGAACGCAACCAAAATTTGATGGATTGTGAAATAATAATAATAATAATAATAATAATAATAATAATAATAACAGTAGAGTTTCTCCTTTTCTTTGGACTATTTTCCGATTAACCCCGGACTGTCACGGTGTTAGCCGCTTCATCAGCATTTTGTCTGATGAAGCCATTGGTACTTATTTGACCTTGTCTAAATGTCTGCCCAGATCTGTAACCAAATTTATCGTAAGATTAGTAGTAATAATAAGTAGTTCTGCAAGCAGATAACCAGTGTCGTTACAGAGGCCAGCACATCGCACAGTGGCATGCCTTCCACAAACTCTGGTTCTTCATTGCTGTCCTCGACTACTTGTTCACGTGGTGCGCATCCGCCTTTCGTATCTGGAGGTCGCCTCGTCCGTCGCGACTCGATGACCCCACGCTGCATCATGGTGACGGCGTCTCAGTTGCCACATGCAAGTGGGGACAAAGATAGCCGATAACGTTCGTACTGTTCCCTGCAGCCGTGTTATAATACATCAGAAACGACTTTATGTGTATATCACAACGGCTGAAGCGACCGTTCAGGACAAAGGCCAGGCCCGCATTTTACCTGCTAGTTACGTCATTTTTTACGCGTCGTCACCAGCATCGGCTGTTACCGAAATTCGCGCTGTAGAAGTACGGCTGCTGCTTGGTGTTCGGGCGGTCCAGGGTTTGACACTCGGTTCGGACACTCTATACTGGCAAAGGTGTGTGTTGCTGCTCGTAGATCTTGATGTTCTCCTAGCATCGCTTTCGCGTGAAATAATCTATGGTAAACATACTGTCATCTCAGTGCTAAAGTGGCTTAGGTACTTCATACGTCGTTATGTAATTGACGAGTAATTCAATTATCAGATAACCAACTGCATGCGCCAGAGTCCTTCTTCAGAAGTTGCTCTTTCCGCAGCTATTCAACACAGCCGACACTTTATGGAACCCGAAGGTTCGTGACCGTGTTCATAAGCCCTGTCGTGGGCCAGATTAATCAATTCCACGCCTTCCTATCCCACTTCTTTAGTATACATTTTAATGTTATCCTCCTGTGGTGTCGCAGTTGGTTGAGGCACTGAGCTACAAATCGGCAGGTCACGGGTTCGATTCCCGATGGTGTCACTGAAATTTTTCATTGGCATAATCCTATCGGTCGCACTATGGTCCTGGGGTCAACTCAGCCTCTAACAGAAATGAGTACCAGGAATATTTCCTGGGGGGCGTAAACGCGACCGGTTCGTAGGACTGACAACCTTACCACCTTCATGTGCCGACTGTCTAGAAATCTGGGAGCCTCAACCTCCTGGACCCCTAAGGGAATGTCCAGGCCTGTAATGGGACTGCTTTACCTTTACCTTTACCTCTCGTCTACGCCTAGACTTTCCAAGTGGACCCTTTCCTTCAGGTTGCCCACGCAAACCTCTACGCATTTCTCTCCTCCTTCCATACGTTATAAAGCATTTTCTAACATGTTAGGTCTATTACGGTCTATTACCCTCAAAACGTAGGACCACCCCTTTTCGATTGTCGGCGACTGTTTATTCAGTATATTCTCAGGTGTTCTATGTATATGATGGCCTTCTCCTGCACCCGCAACCTGAGGGCGCACCTTGCCGCCGTGACAGAAATCGTATTACTGCGGTACGTCACAAAATGTTTGGCCTGAATACGCACGAGACTGTCCTTACATACTCCATAGCCAAATGTGGAACTGCGTACAGTCCATGAGCATATTTCATCTCATTTTTCGCCATACTTACCTTTAGCATAATAAAATGGTGAAATAATTGAATAGTTCTATGAATTAATCACGATATTGCTGACTGCTTTATCTTCGCTGCGGCTAAAAACGTGTCTAATAGCAGAGACCGGGTAGGCAGACGTTTGTTCGACACGTTTTCTATTAAGCAAGGTTTGAAACAAGGAGCTTCTTTATGGCCATTGCTTTTCAACTTTGCTTTAGAATGTACTATTAAGAAGGTTCAGGCAAACCAGGAGGGCTTGAAATTGAATGGTACACATGAGCTTCTGGTTTATGCTGTTGATGATGATATATTGTTTGGAAGCGTATATAGTACACAGAAAAACACAGAAGCTCTAGCAGTCACTAGTAAGGAGGCTGGTATAGAAGTAAATGGTGATAAAACTAAGTACACGGTCATGTCTCGCTACCAGCATGCAGGGCAAAATCAGCGCCGTGAAGAGGTAATAAATACTTTGAACGGATGGAACATTTAAAATATTTTAAACTACCCTAACGAATCAAAATTCCATTCATGAAGAAATAAAGAGCAGATTGAAGTCGGGGACTGTTTGCTATCTTTCGGTGTTGAATCTTTTGTCTTCCAGTTTGCTGTACAAAAATATAAAGATTAAGATATACAGAACTGTGATTTTACCTGTTTTTTGTATGGGTGTGAAACTTGGTCTCTCACACTGAGGGAGGAACAAAGACTGAGGGTGTTCGAGAATAGGGTGCTGAGGCACGTGTTTGGGCCTAAGAATGACGAGGTGACGAAGGAGTAGAGAAGACTACATAACGATGAACTTTATTACCTGTACTCATCACCAAATATTATACGTGTGATCATATATAGAAGAAGGAGATGGGCGGGGCATATAACACGTATGGGAGACAAGAGAAGTGCATACAAGGTTTTGGCTGGGGAGACCTGAGGGAAGGAGACAACTTGATAGACCCAGGCATAGATGCGAGGATAATATTAAGTTGCATCTTCAATAAGTGGTTTGGGGGGCATGGACTGGATTGATCTGGCTCAGGATAGGGACAGGTGGTGGGATCTTGTGCATGAGATAATGAACCTCTGGGTTCCATAAAGTGCGGGGAGTATCTTGACAGGCTGGGAACCTGTTAGCTTCTCAGGAAGTACTCTACCCCATGGAGTTAGTCAGTGAGAGTTTAGCTGCAGCTGATATCACACCAGTCTGTATTGTGCAGTGCAGTTTGTGTGCTCACCTATACTTAGAAATGAGATATTTGTTTTGGTGTTTTATTAACCCTTTAAAGACGAAGCCTATCTGTTTTATATAAGGACTCAGTGCGTACCGCGCTGTAAACACTCTCCACTTCGGTTATAACAACCAATCTCTTAATGTTTTATAAGGCAAAAGTTGCTGTTTGTTCTGAGATCCATACAAAACACATAAACGCAATGTTGGCACCACGTAGAATTTTTTAATGTTAAACCTGGTGGTATGTAAAGTTACCGCTAGGCTTTAAAAGGTTAAATTTTTGTGTCACTTCCGTTCGTGGTCGACGACAGATTCGTTTATCACCAATGAACTTAGGCAGTGGAGCACTGAGTTGAGGATGGAAGAGTGTCCAGTCTAGCCGACACCATCTGCAGGGCTTCTCTGTTAAACAAACAGTCCGACCATGCACTGCGAGACAATGCTTGACTCTGTGACGCTGTTTGCCCGCTTCTGTACTGCGCCTAGGGAATTCTGTTGTTGCTCCTCATATGAGGGGGAAAGCTGTCTTTCCTTGTTAGTTATTTATGAGCGTAAACACGGGTTTCTAGTTTGATCTGCGTGAGAGGACAATAGCTCGCACTCGCTGTGTGCTGGAAACACGTGGAGCAAAAGCTTCAGCTCAATCTACGAAAACTGGTGCGGAAACCTTATTTTGTTTTATGGATGAAAATTTTAGGATCGCAAGGAGTTTTTCCGGGTATATATTCTGCCCGTTCAGATAGCACAGTATAATAGTGTGGTATAATACGGACCGATATGCGGTGACGAGACAAAACGAGGGTACTGCTTGGTGATTTAACCTTTTAAAGACGAAGCGTATCTGTTTTATATAAGGACTCAGTGCGTACCGCGCTGTAAACACTCTCCACTTCGGTTATAAAAACCAGTCTCTTAATGTTTTATAAGGCAAAAGTTGCTGTTTGTTCTGAGATCCGTACAAAACACATAAACGCAATGTGGGCACCACGTAGAATTTTTTAATGTTAAACCTGGTCGTATGTAAAGTTATCGCTAGGCTTTAAAAGGTTAATAAGGATTTCTGAGAATATTTGTAAAAAATTTCCTTGAAATTTTTACCTATAAAGTCGGTTTAACGCTAACTGTGTGAGCTGATGGTGAGAGGTTACCAGGTTTCAATTTCCCCCCGTACATGACTGACGGCTGATCCCTGTGGTATATATTTCGAGGAGTAGAAGTACTGCTAAGCTTACGATAAGCTGGACATGTAACTCGGATTGGGATGTAAAGAATATATTGAAACGGACGCGTAAATGGAAGTTAACAGGATAAAAATAAGTGCAGCAGATTTCTAGCTTAAGGCCGTGTCTAGTTCAGCATGCACATTTTGTCTGTAGTTTTGAAATAAATGCAATTTATTTTCTGTTTCAGGTAAGACGCTGAAATGCTGTTTATCTGGAAAGGGACAGTCCGTAAGTAGAATTTAAGTTTTCCCGTTTTTCGCTTTGTTCATTGGTCTGTTCGTCACAAGTGCGAACACTTCTTGGCAGATCCATCTGTAGCAAGCCTCACACCGAACGCATGCCCACGAGATGTCTCTTGGTGACAGTATGACAATATTAGAGGAATTTATTTCAGTTACGTATATTAGCTTGGGAGAATCAAAGAGAATATTTCTTAGTTTGAAATGCAACCGGCTACCTTTCCAGTATGCTGTGTTTATTATTTGGCGTCTTTTTGTACGGGGGTGGTGTCAGTTCGAACAATGGTCTAACACCGCGTGTAATAAGTAATAATCATGCTTGATTACTGCGCCTGCTTAGCGATTTTCGCCATCATAATATATCAAGAGAAATGTTGGGTATGTTGCACCACGGGACTGAACTACTTTACTGCACTGATTAGTACGGATATAAACATAAAAAGTGGAAAAGATTTGAGCTTCTCACAGTTGAGAACGTGAACGATATTGTCTGCCGTGTAGCTTGTTAGATAGATAGATAGATAGATAGATAGATAGATAGATAGATAGATAGATAGATAGATAGATAGATAGATAGATAGATAGATAGATAGATTAACATTATGAGTACCTGTTATATTAAATGTCGCCTCTTATTGTTCTGTCTATATCATGGTCTACCAAGTATCTGTTCTCTACAAAGTTATTCCACGTACTTTTATGTCAGCTCATCATGACCTTTCAACATAATAGCCTAATTAGCATGCAATTAAAACGATAATATATTTGTAGGCAAGTCTTTATCGCTAGTCTAACCATTTTTCGTAGAGTTTTTTGTTCTTAGATTTCGCGGAATAAATGTTCGTGCAGATTCTGAAGCAAGCGTAATAAGGATGTAATTCGTTTCAGAGAACAATTGTGTTTGAGGCTTCCGCCGCTTTTATCCACTCCCTGACTACAACAATTTTTAAGTCAATGCATCTCACATGATTTTGCAGATAACCAGTTTGTCGTTAGTCAGTCCGTCTTCAACCACATTTTGAACTGGAGTCACATGCATCAGTTGGTATTCCCCTTGGTCGCGCGGCAACTTCTCTGGCACCGTTGTCTTGCAGGGTTGCTGATATCGTGTAGGGGAACTGATAAAAGGCATGAAAGTTCAGCGTGAATATAAACTGCATCTTAGGAAGTGCGGTCTGTAGGCAAGAAGCAATGCCAATGTTTCTATACCATATCACAGTTATTTTGAAGACGACACTGTCTCGTGTTCGAGGTGCAAGTGGTGTCACGACGTCTCGCCGTCGGATATTATATTACTTACATATTCAGATTAGTAACGATGATTGGGTTAGACGTCGGAACGTTTTGAGTGGCGGGTCAGTATTCAAGCCACCAGACCGGTGAGCGGTGGCAATATTTTCTGTTAACCTAAGGCAGTTAAAACGAAACGTTCAGTTAACACCACTTGTTATCCGAAGACAGAGTAAGTTACAAAAAGCCTCCAAACTATGTGTTGGCCTGGACAAAGGGTACACCTGTCTGTCAAACGCTGGACAGACACTATGACTCACTGTAAGAAAGTGGAGAAAAAGCGTACCTTACTATCGGACAGTGGACAAACTGTATACCTCACTATCACACAGTGGACAGACAGTATACCTTACTATCAGACAGTAGACAGACAGTATACCTTACTATCGGACAGTGGACAAACTGTATACCTCACTATCACACAGTGGACAGAGAGTATACCTTACTATCGTACAGTAGACAGACAGTGTACCTTACTATCGGACAGTGGACGAGCAGTATACCTCACTATCACACCGTGGACAGACAGTATACCTTACTATCAGACAGTACATAAACAGTATACCTGACTATCGGACACTGGATAATATAAAATACCATACTGTCACAATGAAGCGAGTATTTTACAGACTTCACATAATTAATCAGATTTCTTCCGATTTTTGCATGACTTTTAAACGTCCTATTGTAACAGTCCGCGCCTAGCTCTTTAAAGACAGAGTCCTCTTAGCGGCGATCGGCTTGTATTCACAGCCTGTGGCACCGCCCACACCGTAACTGCAGCGTTACGACCCACTGTGTCACTGTACGACACAGGACCGTAGAACGAAAAATGTGGAGGCGTAAGACTGAATGAGTTGCGTATGTCAGGGCTGGTTTTCCCCCCGAATCGTGAGCGTGTAAGCTAACAGCTACATTGTCGGACATCTTACGCTAAGCGCAAGGTCGATGAATTGAGGCGAAGGGATACTAATTGCAGCAGGTGGAATAGACGTTCAAAAGTTCGACATGCATAGCGCCCGCATGTGGGTGGGGTGAGGGGGGCAATGTGGGGCCCATGTGTCTAGCCGCGTGGTCCACAGGAAGGAGTGGTTCCGGAGTGTTGGGGGGCGTGGCAGGCCCCTGCGCGCATCCCACCAGCGCATCAACCCACTTTTTCCTTCGACTCAAATGTGTCTGTCTTGCTAAAAACCTTTGCCAGCTAGACTGCCTGCCTCCTACTGCCAACCTGTGCCAGTTCTCGTACCCAATCTCCTCTGCCTGCTACCATCACATACTTCCGGACGTCCTTGGTCCACCGTCCGGTGGCTAAACACTCAACGGTTTTCTTAGCTCTGAACGACCCGTCAGTTGCTGCACGCAGGAGTCTGCATGGACGCGCAAAACTTGTAATATCGTAACATCAGAAGGAAATATTTCTGGCTGAAGAAGAGGAATCGACACGCTTTACACCATTCCACCCCATGCTGGCCAGGACATCCCTGCAAGTGCCGTCCCACAACATCTACTAGCTGAGCTAATATTGCCCACTCCCCCTTGACCCTCGACCTCCCACTACCCCAATCACAGCCATCTCCCTCTCTCTACCAGTTTTCGCGCCGGGTCAATGCAGTGGGTAGTAAATTTGAAACAACACAGATCCTGCGTTAGTAGGCGAGCAAAACTGAAGACACGCATCACCCGTCTTGTATGGGAGATGGCATCCTACCCGGTTATTAGTCAGGTAAGTGCGTACACTGCGTGTGTTTTGTCCATGTGAACAGAGCGGCAAAATTCTTCGTGGGAGGAGTTTTGATGCTCCCTCCACCCACCCACCCCACCCAGCAAGTTCCCCCCACCAACCCCTTTTCTTCTTCGGCATCTACCCCAGAAAGATCATACACAACCTCCTTAAATTGCAGCATCTTCCCCCCCCCCCCCCCGCCCTTCCCCAGCGGCGTCAACACAAGCACATATGGTCCTCTTTTATCATTTCCGCGAGTGTTCAGTGACGTCACATTGTAAATTGCAATTCCCATGAGCCTTCTTCTTTCGCTAGCTCGCAGCGCCCTACAAATAACATTAACCCATGTCGTACAGTATCAGCTGCAATACCGCTGCTTCGCTTTCCTTCCCGTTCCATTCCGTTCCACTCCCACAACGTCTCCCCTCGTCCTGTCGTAACAAAGATCCGACGGGTCTGCGATTCAATAGTTCCGTTCGACCGTCCGTCCGTCCGTCTGCCACTCCTCACTAATTAAGCCCGTTAAGCTGCCATGAAATGCAAATTACGTTAGGAAGGCGAAGCTACGAGTCAAACGAGTGAGACTTTCTGGGAAAGATTACTTAGCTAGCGATATGAGCTGGCTGGTCCTATGACATTTCCTTGATAAGCATGTTATAATGCAAAGAAAGCGCATCAATAACTCGCCTGTTATTGTTTAGGGAAGCAATCGATTAACGTACTGTTATGTGATAAAGTGGAAGACAGAGGAAGGGACGGAGAATATGAACAAAGGAAAAAGAGTGATAAGAGGATGACGTTGTAGTTTTTATGGGGGTGTGGAACTGTGATAAGACGCTACATAGAAAGTGTATACACATTTTCTATTAGAAATCGAATACCACTTTCAAAACGTTTTTTCGCGTGTGACGATTTGCTCAGCTTAGCGGTACCTGTTTTGATGTTCTTAGAAGAAAATACAGCCACTTCTACTGTGATTTCTTTTGGGGAGGGGGGGGGGAAGGGCCCCGCAGCAGATGCTAGGGACGCACACAGCCTTGAGGCTTATTGTGCAACCCTGTGATGATGATTAGTTTTTTTTTTTTTCGTTTTTCCGTGTAATGGAGCACCGGTGGGATGAACGCGACAGAGGAAAACTTGAAATACTCGGGGAAACCCTGTTCCAGTGTCACTTTGGTCACCACAAACCCCACATGGACTGACCGCGGATCGAACCCGGGCCTCAGCCGTCAGGGGCCGGCGACTCACCGCCAGAGCCATGGCACGGCCCTTCTACTGTGATAGTGTGTAACGAAATGTTGAAGTACGTACTGCATATACACCACGTGTTAGCCAACATCTGGGTTCGTCTTATTGCAAGCAACCACCCCGTCAGTAGCCTATATAAATTCTAACAGCATGTTCAGGATGGAAGAATTTCGAAGTAAAAATTAGTAAGCTAAACTGAGTCGTACCTTAGATCAGGCGACTGGTCGCTGGCTTCTCGCCAAGGAGGCTCGACTCCATTCGCAGTATAGTCCGTATGGGATTTGTGGTGAAGAAAGTGGCGCTGAGGCAGGTTCTTCCCCAAGGATTTCGGTTTTGCGGTGTAAGTTATCATTACACTAATGTTCAGTGTTCACCCTCATCCAAGGCCGTGGTGTAAAGGGACTCAGTCCCACCCCTGTTGCACAGCTAACACAAAAAGACGGTCTGGGACAATTTTTTTGAGATTAATAACTGATTTCTTAAAATAAGAAAATGAATTTTCTGTTCTGTACAAAAATATTGTGCTTGTTAATGCTACACAGTAACGTTTAAATGTACCGAAAACTATCATAAGTAATTGCACTGTGTCCGCGAGTCATAACCAGTGGGAGGTGCAGGGATTTCTGTCAGTAAAACTTATGACACTTAATTTTTCTAAGATTGTCCGGACGTGTGTGTTTCGTACAAGAAATAACTGACCATAAGTTCCTGTTCAGATTTTGTCAGATTAATTTCTATGTTTAGAAAATGGATTTGTCGTTTCTTAATATGTGTTTTCAGCGTCTTGTGCCTAGGCGTGCACTGATCAAGTGATCTGTTCGCCGGAAGCTCAACCGCTGTTTTAATGCATGTGGGTTGTATGTCGGTATCTGTGCTTTGGCGTACGTGCGCTCGCAGTGTGTTTTGTGTCATTTCTCATCTGTAGTAACTGACTGACTGACTGACTGACTGACTGACTAACTAACCAACTAACTAACTAACTAACTAACTAACTAACTAACTAACTAACTAAATCTATGGAGCAGAGTCCTTCCTGAGAAGCCAACAGGTCCTCACCTAGTCGAGAAATTCCCTGCATTTTATGGTACCCGAAGGTTCATTACCGCATTCACAAGCGCCCTCCTCCTGTCCCTATCCCAAGCCAGATCAATCCAGTCCATGCCTCCCCATCCCACTTCTTGAAGATACAGTTTAGTATTATCCTCCCATCTAATCCTAAATCCTCCAACTGGTCTCTTTACCACAGGTCTTCCTACTAAAACGCTGTATGCACCTATCGTCTCTCCCATATGAGCTACATGCCCAGCCCATCTCATTTTCTTGATTGGATCACACGAATAATATTTGGTGAGGAGTGCAGATCGTGAAGCTTATGTTACCTGTTAACCTTTTAAAGACTAGCGGTAACTTTACGTACCACCAGGTTTAACATTAAAAAATTCTACGTGGTGCCCACATTGCGTTTATGTGTTTTGTACGGATCTCAGAACAAACAGCAACTTTTGCCTTATAAAACATTAGGAGACTGGTTTTTATAACCGAAGTGGAGAGTGTTTACAGCGCGGTACGCACTGAGTCCTTATATAAAACAAATACGCTTCGTCTTTAAAGGGCTAATCTGAAATTACTGTAATTCATCCCAGCATAACAGCAACTTCAGTAGGCCTACTACTACTACTACTACTACTACTACTACTACTACTACTGTTACGAATGTTATGGATACTACTAATAAATTTGTTACCACCGTGAACATTATTGCAGCAACAAAGGAGGTATAACCACACAGTAATGGAAAATTTGAAAACCATTAAGGATATGCGTGACTGCAGGCTTCCGCCGCGGTGTAGATAAGATCTTCGCTCTTCTGGGATGTTACACGGTGTAGATTGATAGCTCCATACCTACATTTCGGTACAACCTATCGGTCCCATCCTCAAGGTTTAAGCTGTTCAAGAATAATTCTTTTGGACTGCTTGAGGCTTGAAACTGGGACCGATAGGTTGTCCCGAAACGTCCGTAACTAACTACTAATCTATGCTGCGTAAAATCCAACATGAGCGAAATCTGAACATTAAGCATAAACTGCAATGCATACTAAGCTTTCTGTGCGTCTGTACAGAATTCAGTAATGATTCGTAGATGTTCTCCAGCCACAGATATCTTTTTCTCCTGGGTCCGTCATTTATCTGGCCCGTATCGTTCGTCGCTTGATGCCGGCTGCCTTACGGCATACGCGAAGCTGACTCGGCGAGCCGGCTACCGCCCTCGCTATTGACTGTCAGTCAACAGACGTATGTTAGAGAAAGAGACCCGACGCTCTGTCTGTTTAGTGACGAAGCTTTCTCTCAGCTAAGTGAATGTGTGAAATCACAGAAATGCTGCTCGACAAAAAATAGGACGTTAATCCACGAAGTGCATACGCATGCCATTAACCCTTTAAAGACGAAGCATGTCTGTTTTATATAAGGACTCAGTGCGTACCGCGCTGTAAACACTCTCCACTTCGGTTATAAAAACCAGTCTCTTAATGTTTTATAAGGCAAAAGTTGCTGTTTGTTCTGAGATCCGTACAAAACACATAAACGCAATGTGGGCACCACGTAGAATTTTTTAATGTTAAACCTGGTGGTACGTAAAGTTACCGCTAGGCTTTAAAAGGTTAAGACTGGTGTGTGGTGTGCTACGTGTGCGACTAGGCTTACTGGGCCCATTTCTTTTGAGACCATAACTTTTCAGAGATGTTGTTAGAGTATTTGGATTGGTCAGAGAGGTTTTTGCTGACAGAGTAAGAAGCAGTGGATTGTGGCCTCCTTATTTACCAGATCTGTGGGCACGTTAAACGGTAAGGTATATGGTAGTAATTTTCGCAGTGAAGACCATGTGCAAAAAAAAATCATTCAGGGAGTAGTGTGTTCAATTGCACCAGCAAAATTTAGATGCGCGATAAACAAAATTTGTGTTAAGTGTGATGCGTGTTTACGAGTTAAAGGAGACATTTCTAGCACCAGTTAATTGTGGTTAGTAAAACCCGAATATTAACTGCAGTACACTGAAATAACTTCCCAAAAACGTCAATATGTTGAGTAAAAACTTAGTATGAACCGCAATATATTAACATGAAACACATGGACCACGACTCATGGCATATTGGAATAGCTACGATCGAAGTGATGTTTGGTGCCATACAAAATGGCCTGTGAAGTGACCAATGATATGGGTCGGATAAACTGAAAACAATGTATAATCCTAGTCACATATTATCGATAATCCAGTGGAAGGCGTCAAACAAATTTTTGACAACTACCTGTAATTAATTTGATGCTAGTAACACAGTAACAGTAGTAACACGTAGTATTCACGCGTTTTGTTCCATAAATTATTTCGTATTAACCCTTTAAAGACGAAGCGCGTCTGTTTTATATAAGGACTGGGTGCGTACCGCGCTGTAAACACTCTCCACTTCGGCTATAAAAACCGGTCTCTTAATGTTTTATAAGGCAAAAGTTGCTGTTTGTTCTGAGATCCGTACAAAACACATAAACGCAATGTGGGCACCACGTAGAATTTTTTAATGTTAAACCTGGTGGTACGTAAAGTTACCGCTAGGCTTTAAAAGGTTAATAATGATATGGATTATTTACTCTAGATTTTGAAGTATCTGCTTTCCACATGCTTATGTTTATATTTATTTCGTATATTATAAACTTATTTACGATTTTGTTTAACGGTTTTTGTGCCGATTCCGGTGGCCGCGCGGTCTAGGGCGTGGGGTCGCGACTGCTCGCTTGCTGGGGTTGCGATTTCCAATCCCGCCGGTGGAGGTCTGTCTCTTTTGACTATTATGTGTCGTCAGGTACAGGTCTCTGCGTCGGGCTGATCACTCGTCCAGAGGAGTCCTACCGACTGTGGTGTGTCTGAGTGTGTTCATGAAGCCTGGACAATGAGGGGGCCCTGGCCCACTGGGGGCTGTTGCGCCATGGGGGAAAAAAATACTTTTTATTATGCTAGTGAATGTGAGCGAAGTGTGAAGAAAGTGTTTAAGAACATCCCAGAAGGAAAACGTCTATTGGAAAGTCAAGAAAGAGATTGTTGGGCGATGTTTAAAGTCCTCTGAAGAAGATAGGTGTTAGAGGCTGGAGAAAACAGCTGGGGATGGAGAAGCCTGGAAATTGGCCCTGAAATAGGCCTCTCCATGGATTGTACAGCCTGTGGAAAGAGAAGCGACAGAACGTGAGCTGAGTTAAGAGGCGGTCGGATTTCGACTCCCGGCACGAGCGATATTTTTTTGTTCGTCAAGCTGTAGGGACGCTGGCACCCACTCAGCCTCCTGGCAGCCAGTGGCGCTGCTGCGGGACTGAAGTAGCCATAATGAGACGCTGATCGCTCGTATCGGTACAGTCGGGGTAAAAGTAGATACAGCTGTTATGCGACTCTCCCGTGAGTCTGCATGGTATATCGCTGGATTAAACACAGGGAAAAACTTTAATGTTGTACTGAAAATTGTCACTCCTTTTTATGTTTGACTGTACCAAGACTGATGCTGTTTATCCTTGCTGAAGCTCCTAAGCGCAGACACTGTGTCGCTTTTTGAGGCATTTATGAATATTTGCAATTGTTTTACATTGTTTTATTAATTAAGTAATGCTAAACTAATTACTAAACTTATGTTCAGGCTATTTTAATCCATTTTGGATAACATTACTGTATAACAGGTGGTTCCCAAAGTGTGCTCTGTAAATACCAAGGGATACGCGGCCAGTTCTCGGGGTATCTGTGGATACATTTCTGTAATGGCTACTTCGAAATTTACCTACTTTTTCAGTTAAAGAAATAATGTTTTGTTAAAAGTAATCACGGAACTTCTTTAATTGGCGATATTTCTATTTCGTGTGATCCTTATAATATCTAGTCCAGCAACCCCCTATACCCAGGAAGCGAGTGACAGTCAGTAACTACAGTCAAACCGTGCAATGCATTGTTACGTACGCTACTGGTATGTATTGGTAGCTATCTGAAATCAGTTCTGAGATATAGAGTCTTAATTTTGGTTGCCTCTCATCCGGACACTCTGTATTTACGTGAGGAAGAATGCAAGGATCCGTGGTTATTTTTCAAAGCCAACAGGGGTGAGCAAACAAAAAAGTTTGGGAAACACTGCTGTATAATGCAAACCTGTGCGTCTCTTTTTTCTTTTGAAAATATATACAGCGATTGTAATTAAATTGCCCTCTGTGAATAGACAGATGGTTCCAAAATAAAACTTCGCAAACTAAGTGTATTGATTCTGTGATGCTTCTTCATGCACGTGTTTGTAAATTGAGTTTGGGTGTTGTTACAGCATACAGCGTGTGCAGAAAGTAACTTCACAGCTTTCAAAATATTTAAATTTGAATCTGTAGTGTCACTCTGTAAGCTATGTTCACGTACTTGCATCTCAGCACGTCCGGACGCAAGAAGCATTGGTGACCAGCCGCATTGGCTACTCTTAACAATATTATTATTAACCCTTTAAAGACGAAGCGTATTTGTTTTATATAAGGACTCAGTGCGTACCGCGCTGTAAACACTCTCCACTTCGGTTATAAAAACCAGTCTCTTAATGTTTTATAAGGCAAAAGTTGCTGTTTGTTCTGAGATCCGTACAAAACACATAAACGCAATGTGGGCACCACGTAGAATTTTTTAATCTTAAACCTGGTCGTATGTAAAGTTACCGCTAGGCTTTAAAGGGTTAATACTCTCATACAGACTGTCGTTCGCACTTGACATTTTGAACATATCTTCTCTCACCACTTTTGTATTAAAATCTCCTAACAGAGTCTCCATGTGGTACTTGCGAAAGCAATCGAACTCCTGTCCCAGTTCCTCATACAAACTATCCTTTCAGTCGTTACGTTTATACGCGGTCTTTGGGTTTCCCATCCCAGCACCTTCCGTTGTGTTGAACTAGAGACGTTTATCCTCAGTTGGTGCATGCGCATTCAGAACAGCGACTTCAGTACTCTATATGACAGCCTATCACAAACACACTTCGCTCCCTTAACGGCTGCTACTCTCCTCGGATGTAAAAAATTCCTGTCTCTTACTCGATGATTTTCGTTCCCATGCCTACAGAACATAATGCAATCCTCTGCTAATGCCCCATCCTATCTCGTGTACTTCTACCACATTTCGTCCGCACGTTGCTAATTCTGTTGCGACAGGCTTCACCCCGCCTGACCTGTAGTCTAGAGGACTCCAGTGCATTGGTGTAACTGTTTGGAAGTTTATTCGTAACGTACCGTTTTATAATTTGCATAAGGTTCCTGGATATCTTAGCTAGGATTGCGATGTCCTGCCTCTGTACAAATGAGTACCGACTACTATCGTGAAACAGGCCACGACGGTCTCCGTACGCAGGATTACCCGCGCAGCAGTCATCACGTTTTAGCCTGATTCGGTGCCACAGGGCGTTATACCCCCTGCCGTTTAAGCAGTGTTATTGGCACGTACGGTTTATAGTTCGCTTTGAAACCAAACATTTTGCTTCTGCATCTTTGTCAAATCAAGTGTAATGTTTGTTAGTGGATTCCAGTAACGTAAGGTTTTTTTGCACTACGTGGCCTTTGTACCTAGTTTTACAAACAGTACTGTTCACTACCCCTGCCTCAGTGTGCCAAACATAATTCCGTATGTATCAGTATTGAAGCACCCCTCAGAGTCTTAAAAAGCAGATATGATATTCGGTATTTTCAATTCAGTAAACTAGATATAATTGTGAGTATTTTTAACACAATCACTGACTTCTGTATCCTCGGTATCAACTTTTAGCTACTTGTTACGTTATATTGTGCTCTCTTAACCTTTCAAAGCCTAGCGGTAACTTTACATGCGACCAAGTTTAACATTAAAAAATTCTACGCGGTGCCCACATTGCGTTTATGTGTTTTGTACGGATCTCAGAACAAACAGCAACTTTTGCCTTATAAAACAGTAAGAGACTGGTTTTTATAACCGAAGTGGAGAGTGTTTACAGCGCGGTACGCACTGAGTCCTTATATAAAACAGATACGCTTCGTCTTTAAAGGGTTAATCTCAATAAGATGTATTGTTTGTCCAGTTCAGTCACTTGTTCATTTGTATCGTTTCAAAATTCAAAACCCACTCACGTATTCTGTGGGTATCTGGTGCTCATTCCCAGGGTCATAGCGGCCGGAGCGTGAGGCCGACAACTCACATCTGTCTCATGCCGACTTCCACACTTCGCTGTTCGATAAGCCTGTACGGCGTCGCGATTACTAAACGCAAGTACAACCTAAAGTCATGTTTTCGCTTTAATGCAATGTAAAACAGACGCGTGGAATAAAATAAGGGGCTGGTTCCAAGAGTTTGTTTGTCTTTGGCCGGTGGAATTTTCAGCCGGAAGGCTGGGAGTGAGTCACTGGTACAGGGATGGCGTAATGTTTCGTCTTGTTTTGTCTCTCTGCCTCCAGGAAATACTGTACGCTCCGTACGAACAAAAATTGAACCTGATGCATAATTCCCGTAATTTTTTTCCCCCATGGTGCAACAGCCCCCAGTGGGCCAGGGCCTCCTCATTATCGGGGCTTCACGATCACACTCAGACACGCCACACTCGGTAGGATTCCTGTGGACGAGCGATCAGCCCGACGCAGAGACCTCTACCTGACAACACACAACACTCACAAAAGACGGACATCCATAGCCCCGGCGGGATTCGAACCCGCAATCCCAGCAAGCGAACGGACGCAGACGCACGCCTTAGACCGCGCGGATACTAGGATCGGCTGCTTCCCGTAATAAGCGCAGTAATTCCTTTTAACGGGCAGTTTCGTTGCACATGCACGTGGCGCTAATCGTTTTACACTTTTTCTTCCC
>BLKM01000432.1:96086-180177 GCA_013340265.1 Coptotermes formosanus | reverse complement strand
TACTCTATGGTTTTCCAATTTAAATTTGTACTCTATGGTTTTACAATTTAATTTTGTCCTCTATGGTTTTCCAATTTAATTTTTTCCTCTATGGTTTTCCAATTTAAATTTGTACTCTATGGTTTTACAATTTAATTTTGTGCTCTATGTTTTCCCGTCTTAAGTTTTGCAGTAGGCCTGTATGATTTCCCGACTTAAGTTTTGTACTATAGGTTTTTCCAAGCCATGTTTTGTACTATATGGTTTCCCGACTTACTTCTTATGCTCTATAGTTTCTCAGCCTAAGTTTTCTAGTATACGGTTTCCCGGCTTAAGCTTTGTATTCTGTGGTTTCCAAATTTGAGTTTTCTGGTGTATGGTTTCCCCACTTGAGTTTTGTTTTCACATCTCTCATCGCAAAGATATTAGAAATGTAATCCAGTTACATAGTGAACATTATCCTGTCGCTGCTCATGTGCCGTGTTAAAAACCCGGCACCGTTTAGTATGAGGTAACAGGACGGCTGCTTCAAGTCTGCAGTAAGAGATTACCCAGCGACAGCAAAACAATTATGTCCCTGCAGTTGTTGTAGGCGTGGCTTCAGCGCTTCGAGAGGATTCAAATCCTCTGTCTTTATATTTAATGATGAGTCTGCGAGGAAGTGTGCGGAAGGAGCTGGTGACAGTATCAACATCGTTCTACAGAAGCCGGGGATTTAAGAGGGGTTAGTTGGTATGCATGCATGTAGCAGTGAAGAACAAGTCTCGGTCAAATCCCCATCTAGTAGCACGGTTTTGGGCCCATTGCTTCATTACAGTGAATGAAGCCCTTGTCTGACGAAGAGGCTGGGATTCCTTCCGTCACGCTGCCATTATGTATTGCGCCATCTCTACGGGACAATTGGTACTGGAATTAGCAAGGGTCACATAACTCACACTGCACATGTTCTTGGGGGAGGGAGAACGATTATTCCTTGTTGCCTCTGGCTTCTTCAGGTGTGGGGGGAGGGGACTTTACAAGTCTTGAATTGACTAAAATATGGATTAAGGGAACTGTCACAAATAAAGGCCAAGACTTTGAGACTGTGAGAATGCGGCATTATGGGACGTACTTTTCGTCTTGCGCGCTAAAGTTTAGTATTGCAAGTTGTAGGATTTGTGGGGGCGGGGAGGGAGAGGGGAGAACGAATTAGCACGCCTTTGGGGCCCAGGAAAGAAAACAGTCTCCTGAATATGGTTTTAATGCTGATACTTTGTGAAATGCATATCTGCTAACTGCGTAAGTTAACTAGACTGCTCTTCGTGTCTGCACATTTCAGTCTCATGGATTATTGCACCGGGTAGGATAATAAATTTGATCCGACGTTTCGGAAGAACGTTCTGCCTCCATATGCATAGTGATTTAATTCGCTTCAGGTGCGTATTTCGTCACCGGAACAGACCCGTTACCATACACGGTGCAGTAGCACTGAACAGTCATGTGAGCAACATCTGGCGTTAAGGCTAGACTACTTACAGGCAGAGGGATTGGTGTCAGTCTAACGCAGCTGCTATATACACAGCATGATGTCTCAGACCGTGCCTCAGAACTTATGTATTTTTTCCTTCACATATTTCAATCTATAAATGAACTTTGCATAAGGTAATATCTGTAGAGCTCTGATAATGGTACAGAATCACCCCACGAAGTTACATCGTAATTTGTTTCGAGACCGGTAATTCGAGACAAATTTTCCTATAAAAGCTATGTTAAAGTGGCCGGGGGGGGGGGGGGTGGTTCCAGACAATCTCTTCTGCCCCAAAAAAAAGGCGTACCCGTAAGAACATTTACAAATTTATGAAATCTGGAAGCAAATGACAGTTTGGTCTTTAGGCAGGTCATCGGGGTCATCATATCCGCTTTCCAGCGGTACAAGTGAACATGTACCAGTCCCTGAAGATGGCTTGGAAGAAATCAGGCAGTGCAGTTTGGAGAGACGAGATAAGAATTTGCTCACAGCCAACCAGCATCCAAGCATGCCTCTAATTCCCTGTCCAGTTGTTGCTGCTCGCTGCTGCCTCCAGTCCGTGTCCTGCAACACCTCAATGCTAGCTTCAGTTACCCCAAGCCCTCAGTAAACTTCACAACCGTCCTGGTCCTCTCCATAGGTTCAGGTTCCTCGGCTGCTTCAAGGGCGCTTCGCTTCCGGATGTCAACAAGATGGCCGAGCGTTAGCTGCTGGCCGTGGGAGTTCAGCAGCTTGAAGATATCTTCAGCGTTGTACGTGTGAATTTGCGCGCTTGACTTGATATGTTGGGTATGGGAGAAAAGCGACGTAAGTGCGGAACGACGTAAGATGAGATGACGTAAGTCGAGGATTTTTTTTTTAGTGGTGAAGGGCCCCGCACGCTACGGACGCACTGCAGCCATGAGGCTTATTGTGCAACCCTATGATGAAGATGATGATTATTTTTTGTCCTTTTCCTAGTAATGGAGAACCGGTGGAATGAAATTGACAGGGGAAAACCAAAGAACTCGGGGAAAAACCTGTCCCAGTGCCACTTTGTCCACCACAAATCCCACATGGACTGACCCGGGATCGAACCCGGGCCTCCGCGATGGGAGGCCGGCGGCTAACCGCCTGAGCCATGGCACGGCCTTTGAAGGGTTAATAGCACTGTTAATTGGTCAGTAAACGTCTTTACTACTAGCACTAGCGTGAACCGTAGCACTTAGAAGAAGAAGCGTGTTTGTAAATTCCTTCAGGAGATGCAGCGTGCTGTACCCATCTGTCCTTGGCATTTGACGCACAAAAAGACCCGTCTGTCGGCTCCGCTAGATTCTTCACTGGCCAGAAACTAGCAAACGCACTGTAGTACTGGATCATCCTGTGCACTCCCGGAGAGCTTGCTGAAGCAAACCACGTGTTCCATTAAACTGATAACAAAGATGTGGAACAAGTAAACAGAGTGAGGCAGTGTGATGTGTGGGACGGACGAGTGATCGGATACAAATGTGCACAGGAAGAACGTGTAAGCTATACCAGGTATTGGATAATGCCCATTGTGCAGCTCGTATATACAAACAGTCCGGTAATGTTTTGTAATGCGCTTCTCCATAGACATATGTATTCCTGGAACCCGCGACCCAACTTTCATTTTGTTTCCTTGTTTGTTTCAACTGAGTAATGTATCACAATTCGTCCTGAAGCTTGCTGAGGCGGTTCTATTTGCTGTGACCAGTTCCTACGGAAAATTCATCGATCGGTTATTTAGCATTCACGAGTTCCGAGCCTCGATTCCCGATCATAATGCAGGACCGCCGAGAGAGGGTTCGGGCCCCCGTGAAAAAATTCTTTTTCGGGCCCCGTAGTAAGGGCAGGCCGAGAAGTAATGAAACAAAGCAGAGAGCATCGTAGGCAAGATGGCTGCTGGCCACAAGTGCCATCAACACGTCAAATCACTACCTAATTACGTTTGATAATACAGAGAAAGATTTTCCATTGGCATAATCCTTCCGGCCGCACTATGGCCCTGGAGTCGACTCAGCCTCTAACAGAAATGAGTACCAGAAGTATTTCCTGGGGGGGGGGGCTAAGGCGGCCGATGCGTAGGGCTGACTTGAAATCTGTGACCTTTAACCTACACCTGGAACCCTCTGGGACTGTCCAGGCCTGTACAGGAATAGCTTTGCCTGTACGTTTACCTCTGCTACACATTGCCGTTCACAACTGCTGCATGTTCACAGACATTCACCAGATTGTCTTCTCCAGCTTGTTTGAATCACTGCTGTACAAGAAACTTCAGTTTTCTCCGTTCGTCCCTTTTGTACACTTTCAGCGACTATTTCCTGTAATTCCATTCCTTAGTCTTTCGCGGATGGTTTCCAGTGCGTTGGACCGGCTTGCAGGGTGGAACCACGTACAGCAATAAATATTGCCCGACGTTTCGGTTACCTTCTACAGATCTGGCAGTGGACGGTTTGTGGTCTTGTAACGGTCAGATTTCTTATCTCCCCACACCACTCTGAAGATAGCAACTGTAATGCTTGCCGAAGCTTGGGAGAATATTTGTCCCTAAACGCGACCCAACACCGAAAGCCTGGCTGCGCTAGGTTATTCACCAGCCAAGAAGTTTTGCGACAACTATACCGTCTGCATGGCACTGTTTGTCTATACAGTGTGTTCTTGTGTGTGATTAACAAAGTGAAAACTTTTAATTGCTCGCTTAATTGATCCCATGTGATGTTCTGTGATGCATCCCTGAATCAGACTTTGCCTTACATCTGAAAAGGCGCATGCGCCAGCAGTAACCAACAATCCCAGGCGTATTGTTAACCAAATGTGGAGGCAGGCTGGATGCCCTCTCACTGGTGACCTTAATATGCAACATTTTTGTGTTGTGGCTACAACCCCTACAAGCTGTGAAGCTTGCGGAATGGTGTTGTTACTGTCCGTCCTACGAAAGGGACATATCGCTTTGGAATTCCAGCACGGTCTCCTCCTGTGAGCAGTGCATAGCCAAACAAAGAAGTAGTGTTGCATCACTGGAAAAGGCAAAGCAGAATAATGCGAAAAACTGTTACTTCTAGTAGCTGCCTTCTGTTGTATGCGAACTCTGTTTCTTTTCTTTGTATTTATGTATTCGTGTTGCAGTTGTACTTTTTGCACTGTATCAGAAACGATCTGTTGTTGCGAACGTTTCTCATTGTAGCTATATATGTATGTTTAAATAATACGTTGGCAGATTCTAGCTTTTTGTGTACACAGAATTCTACTGGTCATTTCATGTTAGTACTTATACAGTCTTGGCCACGTGTTCGTGATACAGGGCCATCATTTTAAATGGCCCCAATCGCCAGTCACTGCTCTTCGCGATGCATTTGCTGCACACCAAGCGCACACTACTTATCTGAGAAGCTGCGATACCCTGTGGGTCATCTGCAGTCTCTGTGCCACTTTGTCTATGATACGTTCACTACATACAGTTGATGCAAGGAGTGTAACCGTAAATAAACACGTAAATATCCGGATGAACCACTGCAACGTAGCAAAACACTTTACAAGTCAGTAAACATTTTCGAGCAAGAAGTTACACTTTAGACTAGCGTTTCCCAAATATTTTTCCCATGGAGGAATCCTTAAAATTTTTCCTGTCGCAAGGAACCGCTACCTGTAAAACGTCTACAGACCACAAAACAGAGACAGGTGGTAGCGCACGGAGATTATTGCAGTATTGCCAGTTGCAGGACAAAAATTCCAGCGATATTTCGAGTGATATTTGGAACTTTTCGCGGTATTTAAAATTTTTTTTATGTATTTATTCCACGATTTCTTGCGGAACCCCTAACGATGTTCTGCGGAACCCTGATTGGGAAACGCTGCTTCAGACAGTGAGATAAGTGGTAGCTGAGGAAGAACTAGACGAAATCGGTGGTACATTGGGGGCCTGTCCAAGAAAGTCTGTTACGACGTGCCCAGCAAACGGGTGTTATCTGCGCATTTGCAGCAAGATGCAACACTGCTGCATTTGCGTCCGTATAATACAACGACGCAAATCATGAAGCAAGACTGAATTTTGTGAACTTATACCTCCAGGGGGTGTATGCTGGAGAAATCAACCCCTCGCTGGGTCTATCCAGTGATGAAGCTGGGTTTTGTCTGAATGTACACTTGGCTGTGAGAATGACAGATGTTAGTCTGTATAATGGGGGGCACGCGGTGGCGCAGTTGGTGGAGGCACTGCGCTACAAACCGGCAGGTCGCGGGTTCGATTCCCGATGGTGTCAGTGGAATTTTTCATTGGCATAATCCTGTCGGTCGCACTATGGCCCTGGGGTCGACCCAGCCTCTAACGGAAATGAGTACCAGGAATATTTCCTGGGGGGTAAACGCGACCGGTGCGTAGGGCTGACAACCTTACCACCTTCATGTGCTGATTGTCTAGAAATCTGGGAGCCTCAACCTCCTGGAACCCTAAGGGCCTGTCCAGGCCTGTAATGGGACTGCTTTACTTTTTTTTTACCTTTTTTTAGTCTGTATAATGTCGCGTGTTAATCCACGCAATGCCGTTTACTTGGCTGTGAGAATGACAGATGTTAGTCTGTATAATGTCGCGTGTTAATCCACGCAATGCCGTTTACTTGACGTCCGTGTGTTGTGAGAGTAAGCAGGTTTGATGAAACAGTTTTTCTTTTTTCTGAAAACTTAAATGCACACCTGTATGTAACACATATTCTGACACAGTTTCTTGAACGTTTATGGAACCACTTACCCACGGCAAACCGGGAACAGCCGGGATCGTTGCCCTTTACGCCAGCGCACGTGGAACTGTGAGATTGTAGAATGATGCGTGGGGCCATTTAAAAGACGTCCCTGTAATTCTGGTATATAAGATCCCCTCCTGTAACCACATAATTCGCATTTCCTTTTCTACTTACACAGTCATGCATTCTGGGTACAATGCCCCGACTGTCAGCTGCAGGGCCTTTTACAGAGTCTGCCCCTTTTCTTCTTGATTAATAGAGCCATATTTGAGGTAGTTCTTGGCTGTGCGGACACTTCAGAATTTATTAAATAATCTTCCATTTTCTTTCCTACGTTCAGCTGCGTGTATTACTTCTACACGAATTTATTTCTTAATTCGTAATTTTATTTTTAATTCCTGCACATCGAAGCACTTGAATTCTGAAAACTTCAAAACAAAAGACTGATGGTTGATTTACAAGTAAGATTGTTTACCCCACAAGCATAGAACAGGATCTGGGCTATATATATATATATATATGTGTGTGTGTGTGTGTGTGTGTGTGTGTGTGTGTATGTGTATGTGTGCATTCACTCTCTTTCGTGCAGAAAACTGTCCTTTCATTAATAAATTTACAGTATTTTAACTCTAGATTTTCCCCAGTGTACTTTATCTGTACTCCATACTTGATGTTGTCACCGACACATCTTGTAATGGTTCACTGCATGTTCAGCGCACAGGGTGCACAATACCCAGACGAAACCAGGACCCCGCAACAATCCGTTACATCAACGAACGTATCCTGACGTGTGATTGGTTGATCCGCATTAAGAAGCAGAGTAGATAAATACTGAAAGCGTTCTGTTTGTCTACTTCTGTGTGTCTTTTTTGTGCTGCAAAAATTATTTTAAATCTGGTAGTCTGAAATGAATATGGAAGCGTAAGTCACAGCATTTCGGTTCGATGTTAGAATTTTCAGTATGTGTGGATGAAAGCACGGTGCGCTGTGGAATGCATGTTGTATGTCAAAAGACGGTTTTTACAAGATGTGGAGCTAATAACAACATTTTGAATCCTGAATTTTAGCCAGCCCTTAAATCTTTATTTGTTAGCGCCGCTTTTAATAGCGTGACAAAATATATTGTATCAGTTAGAGATATATTGAGATGCAAACCATTGTTAGTGTTAGAAATCTGACGAGAAACCTAAGTTGCAAGGAAGCCGAAACTAGGAATATAATCGTGGTTCATTTCTGTGTGGAAGAGTGTAGGGCCGTGCCATGGCTCAGGCGGTTAGCCGCCGGCCTCCCACCGCGGAGACTCCGGTTCGATCCCGGCTCAGTCCATGTGGGATTTGTGGTGGACAAAGTGGCACTGGGACAGGTTTTTCCCCGAGTACTTCGGTTTTCCTCTGTTAATTTCATTCCACCGGTGTTCCATTAGTATGAAAAGGATAAGAATAATAATCATCATCGTCATCTTCATCACAGGGTTGCACAAGAAGCCTCAAGGCTGCGGTGCGTCCGTAGCGTCTGCTGCGGGGCCCTTCACCGCTAAAAAGAAAAAAAGAAACGCGTGTAGCTATACGTACTTCACATATGAACAGTCTGGTGGAAACTAGAGTTTCGTATCCATTGACATTTGAGCGTTCTTTCAAGAACTGAACCACTTCAGACTCTTCAAAATAGAAACTAGAAATTCGGTTTCTTTCTTCAGAATTGTTTTCTCTGATAGGTAGGGTTGTTATGGAGGTATGACAGCAGCATTGAATACCCACTTTGTTTCACCTAATGACTGTTAGCTAATGTGAGACTTTCCGCTTTCACAGCACCTTAATCAGCCATTTACGTCTGGTGCTGTCACATAATGTTGTGAAGTAACTTAGTTATGCCGTTCATAAATATGCTTTTGTCAGTTAGCAACACAGATTACGTTTTGGAGGTACGTAATTTTTTATTTCTTCATGAGGTTTAAACTTCAGCCGGGCTACAGGTTTTATCTGTTTGTTCTTAGTGATTTTATAGAGTGTATGCAGTGTGATACAGGTATAATACATACACTGACTCCTTCCAAATCCTTACACGCTCACTATGCAGAATAACCGTACCGTCAAATAAGACGCTGTGTAAGATACAGCTGGTTTAATGTCAGCAAGTACCTCAGTTGTGACAGTAACGGGAGTGGCATTGGCGCCATTTAATCTACAAGGCTGAAATTGTGTTTGGTAACGTCTTCGAAAGCCGATCCCGGTGGGCGTGCGGTCTAAGGTGTCTGTCTGCGGCCGCTTGCTTGCTGTGATGGCGGGTTCGAATCCCGCCGGGGCATGGATGTCTGTCTCTTGTGAGTGTTGTGTCTTGTCAGGCAGAGTTCTCCGGGACTGGCTGATCACTCGTCCAGAGGAGTCCTACCGAGTGTGGTGTGTCTGGGTGTGATCGAGGAACCTCACAGAGGAGGCCTAAGCCCACTAGGGCTGTCGAGCGATGGGAAGAAAAATATTCGAAAGTGTCCAACATTCATTAAAGTAACTTTGTGTAATGTAAAACAAGTGGCGGTTCCATAAAGTCTTCACTTAACTGTCGGTCTGTTGCCGGTCACTAATGAACTACTGGCATTAATAATGTGCTGGTTTGTGTCAACGTGGAACATAAATGTAGCGAAGTCCCTGGCCACAAGCTTTGAAAATTTGAAAACATTATAACGCTTCTTTATCGTCCCCAGTCTTTTTGATACGCTGACCATTTCATGTACTTCCATTAACGCCTCTTCACATTGCTGTATTTAAGAAACTCCGGGACTGTTTTATGGTAACATTTTATTGCCGATAACTTATTCACACTTGCTTTAACTGGTTCCCATGGCGGAAACGTCTCTTGTTGTGCCTGTCTCAAAGAATAGTCCTTGTCAATGACATAATCGCGTTCGTAGTAAGAAAATGGTGACTAGAGTTTCGTCGGAAAAGACACATAATAGAGAAGAGAAATTAGGTAACATTTGCTAAGAAGACGCAATGAATAAATTCCACGAAAGCCTTAGTGTTTCGGATAAAAGGATGTTACATACAATTTGGGCCTATAAAGTATATACTTTTATTAAAGTTACTTCAAATTTCGCGCCAATGAGAACTATTTCTGATGTTATAGAAAATAAATCGGAAACCAGCAGCAGTAGTTTATTACTCGTACCCTGATGGAACAAATTTTCAAACGTTTTTTCATCGGAATTCGCTCGACGTGTGTTCCACCGGTGACAAACTGTAGACGTGCTCATAATTTCACATTTTGCAGTGACACGATAATATGGCGTCTCAGCAACACGGAATGCAGGGTGATGTAGTGTTGACGCTCTGTTCGCAACATAAACAGTTCGAATCACACACGTTTGAGGTGATCTTCACGTTTCTTTATGCGGGCAGCAGCATCCAAAATGTGAGCGAGCAATTCATCTCGTGTATCCTCCTCCCTTTTATAAACTTCGCTCTTTATCCAACCCCACAAACGAAAATCTAACGGTGTTAGGTGTGGAGATTCAAGCAGCTCTATCTCTGTAATCATTCAGAAAAAGATACATGTTCGTATAAAATCTTTTTCGTACAATGAGCCATACTATCGGCTCCCAAAGTGTTGACATTTCCTCCTGAATCACCCTGTATATATTTTCGATTGTGTTACACATTCCAGCCAGTCCGTATGGCTACTGTAGACCATGTGTATTGAAGACACATACTGCGGATACAACAAGACACTTGTGCGCTCTGTTTATCAACAACTAAGGGCCAGAATCTCTATTCACAACAGCCTCGAGGACCGATCATATTTTTTTAAATTGAACTGGTCATCCATACTTTTTTTTTGACAATATGCCATAGGCTTAACAAAATAAAAAGGATGAAGTTGAAGTTTTCCGACGGAATGTCAGAATGACGACTGCGATACTGACAGTGTATACCAACAGACACTTGTGGTTTGTCGACTGTGCATGTGGGAGTCTAACGTGCAGTGACCGTGTGCCGTCAGAAGCGTTGCAAGAGGTTCAGGTTACAGTTCGTAAGAAATACTTTCTCACTGCATCGGTGCCCAGTCTTACGTGTGTTTTTTTACTGGTATAATTTTGATTTTATTTTTGTAAGTAACTCGTTGTTTAACTGCTAATTCAGTCAATAAAATGCTGTCATAGGCCTATAGTATGATCACAAAGTTTATCACTATCGCCGTGTTTATAATTGTTACAGCTTGTATCTATTGTACACACAGCTTATATTTATTACCTATAAAACTTCTGAATTCTCACGTCCATTTAAAATGGCTTATTATTTTGTACCATAAACCTGAAAGTCAAAGAAAATATTAGTGTAATATTGACACTGTTACTGTATATTCTGCACAGAAAGTGACTCTAACAGAGTTGGATATTTTCCGTACATATATACAATATGTATATATCACAACACATAATTTCAGGATATTAAATAAAGTGTCGCTACTAGTTTTTATACCTCACAAGTGCGTGCATCCACTTTTGTTAATACTGACTGTAGTAAGTTAAAAAGTACCAGGTTTCTAATGGCGTAATATTTGTGCCAAGTTTGATGCAAATTTACCCTTAGGTTCAAAAGTTAAAAAAGAAAAGAGTGCAGACGCGCGCGCGCGCGCACGCACGCACGCGCACACACACACACACACACAGGGTGACGATTTCATTGGCCTACCCTTTTGAAGGAGGAAAATCAGGCTAAAAATAAAAAGTAATAAACAAGCTGTCATTGTCATAACCATTTGCCTGAAGACGGGAACATAGTCAACTGCCGAAACGTCTTTTCAGTCTTAGGGTTAAATCGGACATGAACACATACGTCTGTGTTTCATTAACACCTGAGACGTTATAAATATTCAAGTAAGAAATACCATGTGGCTGGCTAGAAAATTAAACGCGTGAACGAGTCAGTTGTCAGAACCCACCGTTAGGTTCTGTTGTGCGATGTATGCAGCCTGGGCAGTCTCTGAAGCAGTCAGTGTCAGGTAACCAGTCAAAAATCAGTACAGCGTTTTTGGCGTCGATTCATTTCGTGCCTGTTTTACAGCACAAATTTGTCTGACTTTCTAAAGTGGTGGGAATATAATATAATTCTACTTCCTGTGGACATAGAACACGCTTTGCTGTTCCGCGTACAGCGTTTGTTTTAGGGCTTTCCAAAAGTATTTTGAAACAGCATGTACAGGGTGATTCAGGAGGAAAGGTCAATACTTTGGAATGCGATAGTATGGATCACTGTAAGAAGAAAATTATATGAACGTGTGTCTAATTCTGAATGTTTACCGAGATTGTACGGCAATTTAGATTAATGTCAATCTAAGATCTCATCTTCAGCGTTGTGCTTTAAGTTATTCATCTGATTTTAACTACAGGGTTCAGCTCGTATATCGGAGGGTTAGCTTGCGATTCTTAATTTCCTTGGATTTTGTCTCTCGCGGCGACTTTAGACGGTACATTATTGATAAGTTCCAACATTACTATGGATCTAGACGCACGTCAACGTCAGACGGATACAGAACCGCTCATTCGATCAAGACGCCATTCCTAGATACATTAAACTAAGTATGTAGTGGCTTCACTTTCAAATTACCTTGTTAAAAACCGGACTGTTCCTTAAATGACAAAGGCTCTGAATTATGGATTACTCCTCGACTCATCAAACCGAGTGTCACAGGAGGAGTGTGTATATGCGTCCTGCGGAACGGCAGCGAAGGGACGACGCTGGAGGCGACGGTACAGACAGTCCTTGTGACTGCAGATATGCGGGATTTAATTTTGGCGACACGTGTGAGTTTTAATAGACCGTCAGGCGAAACAAACGGCACGAACGTCACAATACTGCCTTCTTGAAAGAGGACCATTTTCATAGGTTCGCCCGAGAAGACTGTAGTAATTGGTTGATAAGAATGACTGTGAGGTGCACGGACTGAAGTTCCAAACTTTTTAATCTGCGGAATTTGAGTCTCTTGCAGCGACGTTTTTGATTTTAAAGTTTTCTGGTATATTACACCGTCTTGACTGGCAAATTGTTACCGACGTTGCGAACGATCATATTACGAGAAGCGCTGGACCGTTTGCCCTTGAAGGTTAAGGCACGACGATAATTTCGAAACGTCTGTAACTGTTAGCAGTCCATACGACTGACTGACTGACTGACTGACTGAGATTAAGACAGTTTCGCTGTCTTGTCTACAAAGGGCTTTTCGAACTGCTGTTAAAAGTCTGGTATTTTTATTATACTTAAAACTGTCTGTGGCAATATTTGGCCTGCAGTAGAATAACCGTCGTCTCTCACTGGCAGTTATTTCGTCTTTGCAGTTGATACGGTGTTTCTAAACACCAGAAGAGACAAGAAAATTAACGGGTAATATGGTGTCGATCATTTTGAGTGTAGGTCCTAATTGTGAATCTTTGCGATAGTTTGATGCAGGCTGTTTTTACAGTTAGGTACACAGTGTGATCGAATGTAACACCGTGTTAAGAACAGGGGCACAAAGGTGGTACTGCATTTATTCGTGTTGCGTATTTCGTTCTCAGACTGTAAATTGTGAAAAACAATCAAGCAAAGAAACGTTTTAGTTTACATTTCAGATTGGAATTAAATTTAAATAATGAAAACTGCCGGTATTTTGTTGTTAGGTACGCGAAAGGCAGCCTACGTCCGTATCTCTCCGCATTGCCATGCAGTCCCCAGAAGTTCGCTCGTGCTAAAACAAATAACATCTCTCAATTGTTGAGTCCGGCCTGAACGTGGGCAGTCTGAAATCTGCCGCTTTGCGTTGTTTACTCCGTAGTTGCCTGAGGAGGCGGCGAGTGATTGATACGGCGACTGACTGCACTTTACTAGGAATTGGCATGTCACCGGCCTGCTCTTGTGTGAGAGGCTCCATGTCGTTGAACTGCACGACGCCGCTGTCATGTGGCTTGTGACGCGCAATTCGGTATGTTTCTGAAAACTTTACTTGACCTTCAAGACCGCATATCCACTAATTGCTGGGGCCCACTGTAATAAGCTTTAACGGATCCCGCAGAGTTATTCAGCGGAAGCACACATGCCCTCCCCCTCCCCCCCGTGTCCACGGGTTACGCACATAAACTCAACCTTTCGTACACCTTTCCTTAAAATTATTTTTCGGGTGGTGTTTCGACACCCGTCATACGTAAAGCCGGAATTCTTAAACGTCTGCAGGACGGAACCCTTACGCAATTCGGGGAGTGTCTGTAAACGTCAGAGGCACACCTGTATAACATCAAATCTCACAAGGGATGGTAGGTAGACTTCATGGTCTGGAAAAAATTTTCCAAAATAAAGGTTTATGTTTGCTTTTGTTTATTATAATTTTATCCAAAACAAATCAAGTAATCATATTTTCCCCTACCACCGAATATCACATGAGTACCTTTATTACTCTTCTTGCAACTCTGCAGTCAGTTGTCTGTTCTGGTGATATTCGGCGATGGTTCAGAAGAACACGCGGTGCAGGCTGGCAGTTACTGTGGCCCTTGCTCTGTATGGCGTGCTGTTTGTTTCCCTGCGAACTCTTATTGGTTTCCGCAGCCGGATTCGTTGTGTTCATGCCAGGGAGACATTAAGCTTGGGATCCGATTGGCGTGACTTACCGTCTTTCATGCTTTCCTACAATCGAAGCCACCCGGCAAACAAATTTTGTAGTCATTAGTACATGTTAAACACAATCAAACTTGTATTTTTGTGACTTGGAGCAGGGCAGTATCCTGTAACGACATTCCTCTTGTGCTGCGCTGTCCATACTAGCGGCATCCTGGTCTTAGCATCCTAAAAATATTCGAATTCTTAAATAATTGGAGCAGAGACTTAAGCAACATTATGAATCTTATCTGCAAACTGTTACAGGTTACACCTACACCAATTTACTTTACTTACCAAGTTCTCTCGTGTCATAACACGCAGTTTTTTTTTTTAATTTTTAGGGGGGGAATACACTTACTTTTCTTTGTACACATTTGCCCTTATTTATTACCGTCTAATTCGGGGGGAACACTATGAGGGCGTATAGGGAGAGCAGAGGTATAGCTCCAGTCTTTCTTAACCTATGCGCTAGGTGGATATGATTGGCCGCTTTGCCATCGAAAAGAAGTCCTTTACGCGTTGAATAGGAGGCTGGGTGGGGCCCACAGCCGGTCTGCACGTTTTGGACAACAGAAAAACCTCTTGCCTGTGCTATTTGATGCCATTTTTTCTTAATGAGGATCACTGAATGCCTCTGTGTGCGTAAAATTACGCGAGACCTGTGTCCCGGCTGTGTCAACAGTATTAAGGCGGGGTGGGCGACCAAACGGAGGGGCTGTTGTGGATAGGCATCGGCAGTGACTGGGGAAGAGACAGCCGTGTGCTGTTTCAAGGTAAGTGACAGCTGGTTGAAGAAATGAGGAAAAGCCGAACAGCTGATTGGTTATTATAACTGGTAATCAACCGAGAAGGATAGATTTTTCGCCACTGCGTTGCGTAAGCCGTAAAAGAACAGCATAAACCATTTGGAGAAACGTGGTTTCCTACAGTTTCAGGGCCCAGTGAGGGGCTGAGATATACCTGATTTCTGCACCTGGCCTGTGCCTACAACAGAAGTTAACTTGTGTTGATATTAGTACTGACACGCCGCATTAACCTTTTAGAGCCTAGCGGTAACGTTACGTACTACTAGGTTTAACATTAAAAAATTCTACGTGCTGCCCACATTGCGTTTATGTATTTTATACAGATCTCAGAACAAACAGCAACTTTTGCCTTATACAGCATTGACAGATTAATTTTGTATAACCGAGGTGCAGAGTGTTTACAGCGCGGTACGCACTGAGTCATATAAAACAGACGCGTTTCATCTTTAAAGCGTTAAACGACCACATACTTTCCATTCCTTCTTGTCCAGTGGCGATAAAACTGTGCTGTATTACAGGCCGCGATACAGCCAGCGCTGCGGATACTCATCACGGAGGCCCAGATTCGATCCCTGGGCAGTGTCTGTGGGATCTGTGGCCGGCAGAGAGGCGCTGCATCAGATTTGGTTTCGAATGCTATATTTGTTACAAAGTGCCTCACCTTTCCGGTGAAAATCATTTCTTACTTCGAACCCACCGTTCCCTGTTTGAATCTAAGGGCCGGCTCAAATAGTTCATAGGGTCGTACAGTCTTGTCTTAACACTGGGTGTTCTGCAGGTAGAAGAGAGGAAACGTCTTATGACGTGATAGAAGGAAAAAGTAAAGTTTTCCCTGTCCATGCCATGAAAGCATATAGGGGAAGCAGAGGCATGGCTCCAGTCATTCTTAACCTGGGAACTAGACGGAAGCGAAGGTTAGCTATGCGTTTTAACCACGGGAAAGAACTCCAGTAGTCATTGAATATGGGGCTGGTGGGGCCCTGGTGCCGGTCGGGACATTTTAGAGTAGGGGAAAAAGTTTTTCCGCTACCGGGATTCGAACCCCACGCCGTCCGCTACGATGTGAATGAATGATGTAAAGTCAGTATTAATGACCAAGGTTTCGCCCACGGATAAATAAATTTTGAGTTTGCGTTTATGTACAGCGTGTCTTTTCTTTTATCTGTAATTTAATGACCCAAAGTATCAGTACGAAGGATAGAGAAGCCGTGGATGCTGCCACACCTTTATCTGAACGGCTGGCGAGAGGGCGTGGCAAGGCACAGTGCCTTGATGCTTGCAGTCCCAGAGTTGCGGGAACCCTTTGCTGATATAAGAAATGTGACGGATAATTAAATTTAATTAAACAATTGCCGTTGTGCTCTATCTTTCGTGATTAACTAACTAACTAACTAACTAACTAACTAACTAACTCCATGGAGCAGAGGCCTTCTTGAGAAGCTAACAGTTTCTCAGCTAGTGAAGAAATTCCCCGCATTTTATGGAACCCGGAGGTTCATTACCGCATTCACAAGAGCCCACCACCTGTCCCTATCCTGAGCCAGCTCAATCCATTCCATGCCCCCAGCCCACTTCTTGAAGATCCATTTTAATATTATCATCCCATCTACGCCTGTGTCTCCCAAGTGGTCGCCTTTCCTCAGGTCTCCCCACCAAAATCCTGTATGCACCTCTCTTTTCCCCATAGGTGCTACATGCCTCGCCCATCTCATTCTTCTCGATTTGATTACCCGAATAATGTTTGGTGATGAGTAGAGATCATTAAGTTCCTCGTTATGTAGTCTTCTCCACTCCCATGTCGCCTCGTCCCTCTTAGGCCCAAATATCCTCCTCAGCACCCTATTCTCGAACACCCTCAGTCTTTGATCTTTCATGATTGCAAAAGTTAATTTTAAAACAATGTATGGCTGTGTTCTATTTTGTTCTTGGGACACAATTATGAATGCAACACTATTTCCAAGCGACTTGTGGCATTCCAGTGTAGAAATGCAGTTTACGTGCCTTTAGTACAAAATCTGGATTTCGGGCAACATGAGCTGGGTGATTTATATCTACATGCATGTGTGTGTTCAGTTTATATATGTATAAGCAGACACAGTCAGACAGCCAACCAATATTTATTTCATTAAGATTAAAAATTAAAACCTTAAAAAAAAGATGAATACTAAAAAAAAGTGTGTTTAGTTGTTTGTAAGAGGGACCGCGTGGAGTACTTCGACATTTCTAAATGCTGTAGAAATATAAATGTCTTCAAACATAATGTGAGTAAATAGCATTTCAGAATAACAAAGATTATGTAGATAAAAGACACCTGCAGGTCTTGCGCTGCGGAAATGTAAAGTGGCGGACTCTTGAAGGATTAGGTCCCCCTGTGTACTTCTGCCACCAGATTCGCGGTAGCAGCCAAGTGTAGAGCATGCCCAGGCAAATAATGCCAATGGCGCTGCTTGCTGAAGAAAACAGTTTCTGCATTATCAGTTCAGGCTTGAAGTTTACTTGGTCCCCCATACCTGACACCAGGGGACTTGCCTTTATGCAGATATAACAGAAAATACATCTTCCAGATATCCTCAGGAAAAAAAAAATGAAATGTAAAGGAACTGAAAAAAGGAATTCGCTGAAAGGGACAGAGACGTCATGCATGACGTGTTACGTCATGTGTGGGAGGGGTTTGATTATTGATGAGATGTTTTTCCAATGTCAGTTGACAGTCACATTGCACTGGTGTTCTAGCCGCTGAAGTCCTGTCCTGTTGGCGGTATTATGGTGGGTGTTGTTGACCGTCAGCCGTGACATCAACATGCTTTCTCAAGTCTACAAGTTTACGACGTTCAGATTGGAGTGTATGCAACTTATGAAGTGAAATAAGAGATGGCGGCCTATCTAGAATGATTAACAAACGTAACAGAAACCTGTAAATCGGTATTGAAGCAGCGACCTTCTGAATACGAAGCAGAAGTGGTTTCTACTGCAGTGTGATAACGTGTATCAACGTTGTACATAAGCGGTGCCTGAACTTATGGATAAATCCAGCAAATATAATTTCACGAAGGTTAATTTCAGTGTGACAAACTTCTAAAATGTTTTCTTCTTTTTGCAAAAGCGTAAAAGTAAATGCTGTTGAGGAGTTTTAAATTTGAACGAAAGTTAACCCGAGACAGAACACAGTTATGTAACAAACATAGGCCATGGTAACGAATATGCTATTAATGTTATTAATTATTAATACTATATAGGTATATTAAATGTATTATATGTTGTGCGTTTCGTATGAAAAGAACTGACAGAAGTAACGTTTTAAACATGTACACTGACGTTATAAAAATGTATACGTAACCGATGAGGTGTGATAAATAAGTGACCGGAGGGAGGGGGGTCAATTCCGACTGACGTAAATTTCGCGTTGTGTAAAAGTTTAAGGAACGGAGCCCTTACGTGAGTCGGGAAGTGTGTGTCTGTACGTCTAACCAGGGCTGTGAAGTCGGTACACAAAACCTCCGGCTCGTTCATAAAAGCTCAATATGTATTAATAACGGTGAACCTATTAGAACGGTAAATCGTATCATAAGACATTTTGTCACCACCACGTGAATCATCGGGCTACTTTTTAGACTTATAACCTATATTTAAGTGTAAGTCTAATGGTTATTGTAGCAAGTGTCTATTTCAAATTTTATATCGAGGCTGGAGTCGGAGTCGGTACATTTTTACCGACTCCGGTGTCGGTACATTTTTCCCGACTTCGACTCCGACTCCGCAGCCGTGCTTCTGACGCTTGTTTCTTATCTGGTTTTGGTTGACAGCACTGCTGTGTTAATATACAGTGCTGGTAAGCGGTTTGTGTAATCATTAATTCCACAATAGATTTCGTACTCCAGAACTCACACTGATGTTCTCTTACGTCAGAGTGTTTAGTGCTTAGTTAGATATATTGTACTGTTAGAGTGGCAGCCATGTTATTTCTGTCCCTTGCGCGGTACTGCCACTGCAGAGCACCCGGTTCCTTAGGAGCCATTGCTGTACAATATGGACCCAGACAAACTTGCGTTCTTCGAATCCCATAAATGCAGTTTTCTTGCACTCACATTAACCCTTTAAAGACGAAGCGTATCTGTTTTATATAAGGACTCAGTGCGTACCGCGCTGTAAACACTCTCCACTTCGGTTATAAAAACCAGTCTCTTAATGTTTTATAAGGCAAAAGTTGCTGTTTGTTCTGAGATCCGTACAAAACACATAAACGCAATGTGGGCACCACGTAGAATTTTTTAATGTTAAACCTGGTGGTACGTAAAGTTACCGCTAGGCTTTAAACGGTTAAAGGGCTGTTGCCATTGTTTCCCGATTATTTCCAACCGAAGCCATAGCTCTGTTACACGGTTTCGGTAAATTCACGTACATTCCTGCACTTACGGAAGGACTGAACGGTTTCGTGACCTAACTGTGTGGTCGGGAGAGCATAAAGGGGAACATAAAAATGGGGCGACTGCTAGCCAAAAGAATGAGTGAGGATGGGGTGGCCGCCGCTAGCCACTTTCCGCTCCTCCCCCATCAGAATGGGATAGGGATTGGGGATGAATATCCTGCCACCCAATACGTATAGCCCTCCGCCTCCCTTAAAAAAAAGGAGTTCTTGCAAGCAGCTTACCATGTAAAACCCAAGGAGTTTTCTCCAGTTTTTCTATAAGAAACAAGCAGCATTGTCCTGCCAAACTTTGAAATAGATGTGACACCTTTTATCACCAGTTATAAATATCTCTACATCATGTATAAAACAAATGGTGTTTTCCTGTATGCTCAACATCATAAAAGGATGGCAGTTATATGAAATGTTTTAACGGCATTTTGGTAACCGTTTTCTTCTTTTTGCCTCCATTTTGCTCAGAATCTTTTCTTTTGCAGCCCTTGAACACAATAGAATTTCCACTTGCAGTAGACCTATAAACGAAAAACTGCACAGTGTTGAAGAGGAACTGCTGCTATTCAAAGCAGCTTATTTACAGGTAATGTAAGGTCACTAGTGTGACCGGTTGTCGTTCGTATCCGAATCCTTAAATGTCTTTACCACAGCAAAGTGTCTGTATAGAATACAGGTTATGTACGTTCTTTATCAGTTAACCAACGCTTCGCTGCAGGTGGGTGCGGGTTCAGTTCCAGGGCGTCTCATGTAACATGTGATAGAGACATATCTAGTAATAATGCGTGACCTTGTAAGAATTCTCCCGGTTTGTTTGGTTTGCAAATCTTCAGGGTTCACGTGACGTCACCTTCAGGCCATGAATGTTTTAGATACATGGACAGCAGACATAACGCCTAAAACAGAGGACATTTGTTTAAGTTTAATGATTATGGAAGGGGCGGCGCAGTCGGTAGAGAGACTAGGCTACGGGATGGAGGGTCCGGGATTCGACTCCCAGTAGCGGGAAGAGATTTTTCTCTTGTGCTCTGTGGTTTCCTTAATCCTGACCCCGTGGTTTCCCAACTAAAGTTTTTGAATTCATTAGTTGCCTGACGTATGTTTTGTGCTCTGTGGTTTTCAATTTAATTTTGTCCTCTATGGTTTTCCAATTTAATTTTGTCCTCTATGGTTTTCCAATTTAATTTTTCCTCTATGGTTTTCCAATTTAAATTTGTACTCTATGGTTTTACAATTTAATTTTTTCATCTATGGTTTTCCAATTTAAATTTGTACTCTATGGTTTCACAATTTAATTTTGTCCTCTATGATTTTCCAATTTAATTTTGTCCTCTACGGTTTTGCAATTTAAATTTGTACTCTTTGGTGTCCCAATTTAATTTTTTCCTCTATGGTTTTCCAATTTAAATTTGTACTCTATGGTTTTACAATTTAATTTTGTCCTCTATGGTTTTCCAATTTAATTTTTTCCTCTATGGTTTTCCAATTTAAATTTGTACTCTATGGTTTTCCAATTTAATTTTTTCCTCTATGGTTTTCCAATTTAAATTTGTACTCTATGGTTTTACAATTTAATTTTTTCCTCTATGGTTTTCCAATTTAAATTTGTACTCTATGGTTTTACAATTTAATTTTGTCCTCTATGGTTTTCCAATTTAATTTTTTCCTCTATGGTTTTCCAATTTAAATTTGTACTCTATGGTTTTACAATTTAATTTTGTGCTCTATGTTTTCCCGTCTTAAGTTTTGCAGTAGGCCTGTATGATTTCCCGACTTAAGTTTTGTACTATAGGTTTTTCCAAGCCATGTTTTGTACTATATGGTTTCCCGACTTACTTCTTATGCTCTATAGTTTCTCAGCCTAAGTTTTCTAGTATACGGTTTCCCGGCTTAAGCTTTGTATTCTGTGGTTTCCAAATTTGAGTTTTCTGGTGTATGGTTTCCCCACTTGAGTTTTGTTTTCACATCTCTCATCGCAAAGATATTAGAAATGTAATCCAGTTACATAGTGAACATTATCCTGTCGCTGCTCATGTGCCGTGTTAAAAACCCGGCACCGTTTAGTATGAGGTAACAGGACGGCTGCTTCAAGTCTGCAGTAAGAGATTACCCAGCGACAGCAAAACAATTATGTCCCTGCAGTTGTTGTAGGCGTGGCTTCAGCGCTTCGAGAGGATTCAAATCCTCTGTCTTTATATTTAATGATGAGTCTGCGAGGAAGTGTGCGGAAGGAGCTGGTGACAGTATCAACATCGTTCTACAGAAGCCGGGGATTTAAGAGGGGTTAGTTGGTATGCATGCATGTAGCAGTGAAGAACAAGTCTCGGTCAAATCCCCATCTAGTAGCACGGTTTTGGGCCCATTGCTTCATTACAGTGAATGAAGCCCTTGTCTGACGAAGAGGCTGGGATTCCTTCCGTCACGCTGCCATTATGTATTGCGCCATCTCTACGGGACAATTGGTACTGGAATTAGCAAGGGTCACATAACTCACACTGCACATGTTCTTGGGGGAGGGAGAACGATTATTCCTTGTTGCCTCTGGCTTCTTCAGGTGTGGGGGGAGGGGACTTTACAAGTCTTGAATTGACTAAAATATGGATTAAGGGAACTGTCACAAATAAAGGCCAAGACTTTGAGACTGTGAGAATGCGGCATTATGGGACGTACTTTTCGTCTTGCGCGCTAAAGTTTAGTATTGCAAGTTGTAGGATTTGTGGGGGCGGGGAGGGAGAGGGGAGAACGAATTAGCACGCCTTTGGGGCCCAGGAAAGAAAACAGTCTCCTGAATATGGTTTTAATGCTGATACTTTGTGAAATGCATATCTGCTAACTGCGTAAGTTAACTAGACTGCTCTTCGTGTCTGCACATTTCAGTCTCATGGATTATTGCACCGGGTAGGATAATAAATTTGATCCGACGTTTCGGAAGAACGTTCTGCCTCCATATGCATAGTGATTTAATTCGCTTCAGGTGCGTATTTCGTCACCGGAACAGACCCGTTACCATACACGGTGCAGTAGCACTGAACAGTCATGTGAGCAACATCTGGCGTTAAGGCTAGACTACTTACAGGCAGAGGGATTGGTGTCAGTCTAACGCAGCTGCTATATACACAGCATGATGTCTCAGACCGTGCCTCAGAACTTATGTATTTTTTCCTTCACATATTTCAATCTATAAATGAACTTTGCATAAGGTAATATCTGTAGAGCTCTGATAATGGTACAGAATCACCCCACGAAGTTACATCGTAATTTGTTTCGAGACCGGTAATTCGAGACAAATTTTCCTATAAAAGCTATGTTAAAGTGGCCGGGGGGGGGGGGGGTGGTTCCAGACAATCTCTTCTGCCCCAAAAAAAAGGCGTACCCGTAAGAACATTTACAAATTTATGAAATCTGGAAGCAAATGACAGTTTGGTCTTTAGGCAGGTCATCGGGGTCATCATATCCGCTTTCCAGCGGTACAAGTGAACATGTACCAGTCCCTGAAGATGGCTTGGAAGAAATCAGGCAGTGCAGTTTGGAGAGACGAGATAAGAATTTGCTCACAGCCAACCAGCATCCAAGCATGCCTCTAATTCCCTGTCCAGTTGTTGCTGCTCGCTGCTGCCTCCAGTCCGTGTCCTGCAACACCTCAATGCTAGCTTCAGTTACCCCAAGCCCTCAGTAAACTTCACAACCGTCCTGGTCCTCTCCATAGGTTCAGGTTCCTCGGCTGCTTCAAGGGCGCTTCGCTTCCGGATGTCAACAAGATGGCCGAGCGTTAGCTGCTGGCCGTGGGAGTTCAGCAGCTTGAAGATATCTTCAGCGTTGTACGTGTGAATTTGCGCGCTTGACTTGATATGTTGGGTATGGGAGAAAAGCGACGTAAGTGCGGAACGACGTAAGATGAGATGACGTAAGTCGAGGATTTTTTTTTTAGTGGTGAAGGGCCCCGCACGCTACGGACGCACTGCAGCCATGAGGCTTATTGTGCAACCCTATGATGAAGATGATGATTATTTTTTGTCCTTTTCCTAGTAATGGAGAAACGGTGGAATGAAATTGACAGGGGAAAACCGAAGAACTCGGGGAAAAACCTGTCCCAGTGCCACTTTGTCCACCACAAATCCCACATGGACTGACCCGGGATCGAACCCGGGCCTCCGCGATGGGAGGCCGGCGGCTAACCGCCTGAGCCATGGCACGGCCTTAAGTCGAGGATTTAGTCTACACCATTTTAAATTGCTTGTTTTCTAGGCTTTGTTCAGCGATTAGACAATAGCTGTTTCTGTCAGACACAGCTGAGTCGGTGCCTGCCGAGTCTTTCACCTCAGTACGGGAGCATATTCGGTCTACGAAACGTTGTCTTTCTTTACTGAATACGAGACGACGGAGAATGTCCTGAGACCCAGTAATCCGGCGTCACACGAGCTTTCTAGGGCATAAGTGAATAGGATAATCATTCGAACTGCTAACTGTCGGAGAAAGTGGAGGATATGGCAGTGACAGTCTACAGACGCGGAGAGGCAAAAGAATCCCTTTACAGCGGCAGCTGAAGTAGAGGGCCTGATCAACAGCTGAAAGTGAATACTCGCGGTCTAACAGACGTGACGTAGTGACTTCCTGTTTGTACGTCTAAACGAGTGCCGTAGCCTATCGTACATGTGGGCAATATTGTGAACCGAGGCCCACAATGCTGATGGGTTCACAAGGACAAAGATTGGCTTTTATTAACCTTTTAAAGCCTAGCGGGTTCTTTATGTAGCACCTGGTTTAACATTTAAAAATTCTACGTGGTGCCCACATTGCTTTTATGTGTTTTGTACGGATCTCAGAACAAACAGCAACTTTTGCCTTATAAAACATGAAGAGACTGGTTTTTATAACCGAAGTGGAGAGTGTTCACAGCGCGGTACGCACTGAGTCCTTATATAAAATAATTACGTTCCATATTTAAAGGGTTAATCTACAATAATGACCAACAAATGCACAATTTTTGTATTTACACAGTTATATTACATTAAAGCACAGCAGACTCCTACATGTTTCGATGCCTGTGGGATCATCATCAGGGAGTACGTACATCAAATTACCTTGTATAAAACATTAACCAACCAATTAGTAAGTTGTTAATGTTTTATACAAGATCCTTTGATGTACAAGCTTCCTGATGATGATTGCACAGGAATCGAAACACGTAGGAGTCTGCAGTGTTTTAATGTAATGTGATTGTGTAAATACAAAGACCGTGCATTTGTTGGTTAATTGTAACAGATTAGCCTGTATCAAGACATGGCATAAATAACGTAACACTTGGTTTTGTTACTTCTCTGTAGATGCAAAAGCGCTGCTCGCCTGACGGCATCGGTCACTGAAACGTCATGCATCGTTTATCCATTCTGTCAGTTTTCATCTGATGGGTGTTAAGATCTTGTGCGTGTCAAGCAAGTAACATAAATATACGGGGCCAAACTCTCATAATAATTTTCAAATTAAATTCTCATCGGACGTGCTTAACTTCGCGGCTTAGTTACTGTATGTTATGCCTTATTGTTTTGTATACCTGACTCATGTTTTGTATACCTGACTCATGTTTTGTATGCCTGCCTCATGTTTTGTATACCTGACTCATGTTTTGTATACCTGACTCATGTTTTATATGCCTGCCTCATGTTTTGTATACCTGACTCATGTTTTGTATGCCTGCCTCATGTTGTGTATACCTGACTCATGTTTTGTATACCTGCCTCATGTTGTGTATACCTGACTCGTGTTTTGTATGCCAGACTCATGTTTTGTATACCTGACTCATGTTTTGTATATCTGCCTCATGTTTTGTATACCTGACTCATGTTTTGTATGCCAGACTTATGATTTGTATACCTGACTCATGTTTTGTGTGCCAGACTCATGTTTTGTATACCTGACTCATGTTTTGTATGCCAGACTCATGATTTGTATATCTGACTCATGCTTTGTATGCCAGACTCATGTTTTGTATTCCTGACTCATGCTTTGTGTGCCAGACTCATGATTTGTATACCTGACTCATGCTTTGTATGCCAGACTCATGTTTTATATACCTGCCTCATGTTTTGTATGCCTGCCTCATGTTTTGTATGCCATACTCATGTTTTGTATGCCAGATTCATGTTTTGTATACCTGACTCATGTTGTGTGTACCTGAATTATTTGCTTTAGGTATTTTCGTTCTTTGTTGTGTTTTAATTACTCGTCTTATGTTTTTATTATTCGTGTCATTTTTTAAAATTGTTTTATGTGTTTTGCTCTCTATTTTGTGTGTTCTGTGTTTTTGTATTATTTTGTATATTGTTTCTCCTTATGTATGTAGTTGTTTCCTTTCTATTTTGTACAAGTGTAGCAAACACTGCCATCGGGTTGAAACCCAATTGCAGTTAAAAAACATCTTATCACATCATATCACATCATATCGTATCATTTACTCACGACCGTAGTTCACTCTTACGCGGGTACCCTCCCAGGTAGTAAGATAAACGGATTTCGACCACCGCAATTTTAAAATATGTGGACCTGAAACACCAAAAATAGTGAGAAAAAGCGTTGAAGTTGAAGGGGAATGATTTCTGTCATACCATCATCGTTACCCCCTTTCTTCATTTTCTTTATCCACTTCTTACCTTTACCTCAGCTGCAGTTACGTCATGTGTCAAATCTGACGCGAGCGGTTCACGTAAACTTTCTCATACTTCTAAACGAGGTTGCACTTTCTGCGCAGGTCTTTAACCTTTCAAAGCCTAGCGGTAATTTTACGTACCACCAGGTGCAACATCCAAAAATTCTACGTGGTGCCCACATTGCGTTTGTGTGTTTTGCGTGAATATCAGAACAAACAGCAACTTTTGCCTTATAAAACATTAAGAGACTGGTTTTTATAACCGAAGTGGAGAGTGTTTACAGCGCGGTACGCACTGAGTCCTTATATAAAACAGACACGCTTCGTCTTTAAAGGGTTAACGGTGGCATACATCAGTACATTGTACCAAATACATACGTGGCGGTACTGTAGAACACAACGTCCTTTTTAAATTTTTAATGTCTCATCGTGTTTCTTCCCTAAGGTTTCTATTGTATTCTGTATCGGTACGTGGAACTGACAAAGGTGGAGGGAACACTGCGGTTGTAATTTTATGTTCCGGTTATAGACACAGTGATTTCTTGATGTAACATTTTCATATTTAGGACAGCTTCCTAGAACACACCACACAGCCTCTTCGGAACCCCCGTGATCATTGGTGGGGCACACTTTACATATCCACGCATATGATGAACAAAATGAGACAATGCACAGTCGAACCCGGTTATAACGATATCGGTTTATATGACACATCGTCTATTGCGTCAGATATTCTTTGGCACAAATCAGTTCCTTGCTGTTAACTGTAATATTATACTACACGATCAGAAAAACACACGTTTATAACGACACAAAATATTCAGTCTCTTTCATGACGCCATAACCGAGTTCGACTGTACTTACATCCAATTTTATTCATTGGAAAATGTAGCCACTATTACTGCGTAGGGGGAGTGTAATAGAAGCACAAACATGTTCTGTCTTATCTATGAATCAATAGCGCAGATAAAGCAGTACGTCTACTCATGTCAAGGTCTTGCAGTAATTTGAGATCGAATCGAAGCCTGACACAAGCGGTTTGGGTACTTTAAACAAACTTACTAACAGGAAACAAGAGCGCTGGTGTTGTGTTGTGGACTCCGGGGTTGGGTACACGCTGTCTTGCACCAACTTAAGGGAACACAGACCGTCAAACTGAATGAATGAATGAATGAACGAACGAAAGAATGAATGGATGAATGAGTGAATGGACTCAATGCTTGGATGGATGGGTGCGTAAAAGAATGAGTGAATGAATGAATGAATGAATGAATGAATGAATGAGTGAATGGATGGACTCAATGCCTGGATGGATGGGTAAAAGAATGAATGAATCAATCAATCAATGGACTCAATGCCTGGCTGAATCGGTGGGTAAAAGAAAGAAAGAAAGAAAGAAAGAAAGAAAGAAAGAATGAATGAATGAATGAATGAATGAATGAAAGAATGAATGGACTCAATTCCTGGGTGGATGGGTGGGTAAAAGAAAGAATGAATGAATGAATGGACTCAATGCCTGGATGGATGGGGGGGTAAAAGAATGAATGAATGAATGAATGAATGAGTGAATGAATGAATGAATGAATGAATGAATGAATGAATGAATGAATGAATGAATGAATGAATGAATGAATGAATGAATGAATGGCAGATCAACTGATCGACGTAAGGACTGCACTGACAGTCCAACAAAAATAATAACATATTCAGAAGTAAAGAGCCTAAGACCGTTTGACGTTAGTATAGATTTTACAAGTTGGCCATATTTCCATGGGCCTATATTTTGCGGAAGTCTCACGTGTAAGCTTACTTAAAGAAAACGAACTGCACAAGAGGGTAAACACCATTGACGGATGTCGCCCTATACTGTTACGGTAGTGGACACTGAGGGTTGCCAAGAGCAGATCGCGCAACTAGGAGCTGGAGACAAGAAAGACTTGCAGAATTTTGGTGGGAATATCGTGAAAAGCGGTCACATTGAAGATAAATATAGCTGGAAAACAACACTAAGTTTGAACTTAGAACTTAATGGAGTTTGTGATAGCAAGTCAGTCATTTGAAACATGTGGACATTTCGAGTAAATTTCATCTCGCAGTTTGCTGAATAAGTTCTACTGAAAAAGCACCTCATGATGATGGTGAGTTAACGATAATAATCGGCTATACATTTACAGTTGCAAGCAATAAGTACGCCGACGTGAACAGAATGCAGTGTGGCCATATGCAGCTCGACTCTGACTGTTAGACTAAAGAAGGCACTATGGGTATCGGTACTTAACCCTTTAAAGACGAAGCGTATCTGTTTTATATAAGGACTCAGTGCGTACCGCGCTGTAAACACTCTCCACTTCGGTTATAAAAACCAGTCTCTTAATGTTTTATAAGGCAAAAGTTGCTGTTTGTTCTGAGATCCGTACAAAACACATAAAGGCAATGTGGGCACAACGTGGAATTTTTTAATGTTAAACCTGTCCGTATGTAAAGTTACCGCTAAACTTTAAAAGGTTAAGTGTGACCTTAACCTTTTAAAGCCTAGCGGTAACTTTACGTACCACCAGGCTTCACATTCAAAAATTCTACGTGATGCCCACATTGCGTTTATGTGTTTTGTACAGATCTCTAAACAAACAGCGATTACTTTCCTATACAGCATTAACTGGCTGGTTTTTATAACCGAGACGGAGAGTGTTTACTGCGCGGTACGTACTGGGTCCTTTTATATATATATATATATATATATATATATATATATATATAACAGATTTGCTTCGTCTTTAAAGGATTAATAACAGAGGATGCGTAAGGCTGGAATTGTGCAACAGTACAACTGTTTGCGAGGGACTGGCGGCGGTGCTTGCTCTTAGAACACAATCAGTGACTGTTACTGCGTCAGTCAGCGTTCTTTGTCATTCACCGAAATTTTATCTGTTGTGTAAGACTGTGAAAGGTGAATAGGTATGGATATGGAAGGAAGCGATCATTGCCTATTCAAGGTGTTAGTCCAACATTTTCCGAGAGGGACTGTGGAACTCAGTGAGGGTTGAAGTAATCAGAGTAAACGGTTTAAGTTCTTGTCTCCAAAATGCAAGGCAGAATTGCTACCCACTGTTTCTGAATACTTTGTATTGCTATGTTTTATATGTAGGCTACTTGTCTTATGCAAATTGGTTATATAAGAAACTTCACCTTCATTTTGCTGTAGTATTTTATGTGTAACAAAACAACTTAACTGTAGATATCTTGTCTACAGTCTGTCATTTATGAAGCACGGTGCTTTAGCAAATGAGGAGAAGAAAGGCAAGGCTGGAATAATAAGATGGGATGAAAAACAAACATAAATTTAAGTGGAAAAGAATTGCCAGCTGTTTGGATGTTATTACGTTGGGTTCAGACAGAAAAGCTCACCATTTCTAACATGCAGTATGTTTCAGCCGAAAATCCAGGCACCGAACTTTACGGTGTCGTGATCCATAATACCACAATATCAAAATTTAAAGCTTAGAAAACCATATATCTCGAAGAATGCGCTTTATTAATTTGTTCTGCTATTTGTACTTATATGCAACATCCTGTTGAATTTTGTGTAGTGTTTGAGTAGTAAGGTCATAAATATCGTACTGCGCCTTCTTGTCCAGTCCTTTGGGGTTAGTAACTAGTAATCACTATTTCGAATAGGCCCTTTAAAATTTAAATGGAAAGTAGTTTACAAATGAAAACATATACATCGCAGATTGAGGCCGTCTGACGATTAACGCCATCTTTTAGACCATCTTTTAGCAGTCCCATTACAGGCCTGGACAAGCCCTGAGGGTTCCAGGAGGCTTAGGCTTCCAGATTTCTAGACAATCGGCGCTTGAAGGTGGTAAGGTTGTCAGCCCTACGCACCGGCCGCATTTACCCCCCAGGAAATATTCCTGGTACTCATTTCTGTTAGAGGCTGAGTCGACCCCAGGGCCACAGCGCGGCCGGAAGGATTACACCATCGGGAATAGAACCTGCGACCTTCCGGTTTGTAGCGCAGTGACTCAACCAGCTGCGCCACCGCGGCCCCCTCTGTCATGTCTACGTACACACACACACACACACACACACACACACACACACACACACACACACACACATGTGTTATTTAACCTTTTAAAGCCTAGCGGTAACTTTACATAAGACCAGGTTTAACATTAAAAAATTCTACGTGGTGCCCACGTTGCCTTTATGTGTTTTGTACGGATCTTAGAACAAACAGCAACTTTTGCCTTATAAAACATTAAGAGATTGGTTTTTATAACCGAAGTGGGGAGTGTTTACAGCGCGGTACGCACTGAGTCCTTATATAAAACAGACACGCTTCGTCTTTAAAGGATTAAGCTCTATGATTCCCTTTTACAGTGAGAAACAACAAACCCGTAATCTAAGTGCCCCATACAACCACACCGTTGTTAGTAATAAGGCCTTGATTTATATCTGTCAATCACACTGCACTGGTACGTACACAACGGCTGCTTGGGCCATCCCATCTCTAATCTCTTTGGTATGAGAAACAAAAAGGCGAACGGATTCTGACTACTGGCCTTCAATCGTAGCATATATTTAAGAATGTACAAAGCCTAATTCCATTTCCCCCTTACTCCGTCGGTTGAAGACTAGCTTCGCCAGCATTACTAGTTTAAATAGAGGCACTATTTATATCACGCTTATACTGATGTAAAACAGAATTGTACCAAACAGAACTGAGCTGAAACACATTTCTTCTATTTCTGGTTTATGGCGCATGTTATTTTGTTTGCATGCTTGTCCGATGTTATTTATTTATTTTTATTTGTTCGCTCTTTTCTTGTTATAAAATATCAGTTTATTTTCATAACCTGTTTTAAATGTAGCGACAGTTCGTACATTTAAGCTTGCCTCTTAATCTCTCAATATTAGCATTTGAAGGAAAAAACGCGTAAACGCGTAGACCGGGAGGAGACCTTGCAGATCGGTAGTGACCGGAAAGATTCTCTGACCTAACTTAATAACTCCTTGGAGCACAGTCCTCCTTGAGCAGTTAATAGTTTTACACTTAGTCAGTAAATTCCCGGAATTTTATAAAACCCGAAGATCTATTACGGCTTATACAACAGTCCGCCACTTGTAGCTATCCTGAGCCAGATCAGTCCAGTCCACGACTTTCCATCCTAGTTTTTAAGATCCTTTTGAATACTAACTACTCATATACGCCATTTTTGAAAGCGGTATTCTGAGCGTTAGGTTTCTGTATCAAAATTCTGCATGCATATTTCTTCTCCCCCATACTTGCCACATACCCACAAGCCACATAGAAATTATGACTCTCCTCCTTATTCAGTTTTTTCCAGCCTCCAGCGACTTTCTTTCTCTTAGGCCCAAATGTCTTCTTCAGCACTGAGTTCCCTCAGCCTATGTTCTATCCTTAATTCGCGAGAACAAATTTTATATACATACAAAACAAGAGGTAAAGCTATATGTTCTGTATACAGTGTTTAAAGCTCCGTTTTTTTAGGTATCAAAAGCTAAGACGAATGTTTCTGGACTGAATGGCATCAGGCGCTTCCCGAATTTAACCGCCTGTTATTATGGAGTTTCTAAATGAGTAAATAAACATGCAAATTGCTTCCCGAATTTTGAATTATTCACTGGGCTTGTGGGCCGATAATTTTTTTTTTGAAGAAATTAAAGGAAGCCGCAGAGCCTGTTACACACAATGAGCAGTAGGATGGAAACACTGCGGCTGCAAGTGTAGTGTCTTCTGACATTTGACAACTTGCCGTTTGGTATGTACGAACGTGTAAAAATGTTTCGAAGAACACGATGACTCCATCTTCAGGTTATAAAGCTTCAGAGTGTCAGATTCTCCCGACACTTTTCTGTCAACCAAACTACACGGCGTCATATACCGGATGACAGCAATATTTATAGGCACCAATGTGCTGACCTCAAATCTCCAATCGTGTCTCCAGACTGTACGGCTCCGTGTCGGTAACAAAGGGTAATTTCAAGTGATATTTATCTTTTTTTTTTGCAGTGGCGCAACAGCACCCTAGTGGGCCAGGGCCTCCTCTCTGTCGAGGCTTCACTATCACAGTCAGACACACCACACTCGGTAGGACTCCTCTGGACGAGTGATCAGCCCGTCGCAGAGACCTCTACCTGACTACATATAACACTCACGAGAGACAGACATCTGTGCCCTCCCCGCTGGCATTCGAACCCGCAATCCCACCAAGCGAGCGACCGCAGACCCACGCCTTAGGTTGCTTGGCACCTGGGATCTGCAAGTGGTCTTTATACAAGAAATTAAACCAGACATAACTCGTCCCTCCAAAGCAACACGCCACGTCAGATTTTTCTCTGGAGACAGACAGTTGCTGATCTGGGTTTATTCTGAAATTCACCTCGTAGTTTTGCCACTGTATGACTGCCTATGCTGGTCGAGAAGATAGACGCAGGCTGCCTGTGAAGGAGACTTGTCTACCTCTGTGTTTGTTCGTTCCGCATCACGCCTCCTGCCAGCATGCCTGCACACACAAGGAAACAGTAATGAAACTGTTTCAATTTTTATTATTAGTGGCATTTCTCGCGTACCATCCTATTCTCTCCTCTTCTCCTCCCCCTGTTCGCCATCTTTCTGAATTCGCTCTTTACTTCCTGTCTTTTACTTCACCACCACTGCCACCCCTTGCAGGCTTCTCTCTCGCTCTCTGTCTATACCGAAACTTGGAAAACGCCGTGCAATAATTTCACATTTTCCCCGAGTGTTTCAGATTGAATAAACACTTGGCTAAATAATTCTACCCAAACAAAATATTTGGGTAGTTGTCGACGATAATGAGATCTTTCCTGCTGTCTGTCTGTCCGTCTTTCTGTGCGCGTACTCGGTCTGCACCATTGCTGGCAGCAACTAAAAATACAGTGAGAAGAATTATTGTATAGCGAATGTTCGGTTGGGTGGGAAAATGAACAGTGCAGCGCAAGACGAGCTGCGGAGTGAAGTTGGGTGAGTTTGTGGCAGAGATGAGTTTATTTATACTTGGCTGGTCGGCGCGGTTCCGAATCACGTCGAATAAACAGAAAGTCATATTCGTTATAACAATGTTACGAGAGATAAAATTCCACAAAATTGAAGATGTGGGGTGTAATTGTTTTGTTTTGTTTAACGCATTTCTGTTATGCCGCAATAAGAGTAACATATGTGACCGACAATTGAATTCAAATTTCCAGGTGAAGGTGATGTGTCCCATTCGATTCCAGCCCCACCGTACATTCTTAGACACCCCCAATGGTGTATTATAAAGTAAAATTCAAAAGCAGTGGAGTTCAAAACATCTTCTTGTCTCAGGCGCATTCTGAGTACGAAATGTGTAAGTCAGAGCTTTACCTATGCGAACTTTGTCTTAGTTTTATTTTAAAGACATTTTTAAAACTATAATACAAGTTAGTTTGACAGTTTCTCTCATTTTCTTCAATTTGTAAACTTCTGTGAAGTATACGTTTGTAATTAATATATTGTAAGGGATTTTGGTGAACGTTTAATAGTCTTTGATCATAAATACTTTTGTATTGTAATAGCATCTGATTTATTTCTGAGGAACAGTTTCGTTTTGTAGTCCTTCCCTCTCCTGCCTACTTGTTCACAGTAGGTGCAGAAGGTTTGATTTTTCACTTGATCACACTCAGACACACACCACATTGGGTAGGATTCCTCTGGACGAGGGATCGGCCCGTCGCAGAGACCTCTACCTGACAACACAAACACTGTACAAGACGAACATCCATGCCCCCGGTGGGATTCGAACCCACGATCCCAGCAAGCGCTCGGCCGCAGACCTACGCCTTAGACCGCGCGGCCAATGGGATCGGCTCTGGCGAGCAGTAATGCCGTAAATAACGCCAAAGTCACTTTCTAAGTTTGATGGTGTTTCCGTTCGGTGTTTTGTTTATAACTTGTCAGTAATTTGCTGTCCAGTTGCTCTGCTAGTTTCTGGAATACTTAATTGGCAAATGGGCCCAATTTACACGTACATTTGCCTAAGTCACAACCTTGTACTCGTGCCATGCTGTTTGCGTTCTTCTCAAAATCCATAACTGTGCTACGCTGCCACCGTAAGCAGTGACTGTCCTACGTGGACCGATTTATTTTCATTGTAATGCGATATACAGTCCCTGTAATTCATCAGTATTCAACTTCAAGAACTTTCGGCTAAAATTGTAAATATTTTTGGAAAGTTTAACGAAAAAGAATAGTGGAAATAAAAATTTCGAAGCCATTAACCTTTTAAAGTCTAGCGATAACTTTACGTACGACCAGGTTTAACGTCAAAAAATTCTACGTGGTGCTCACATTGCGTTTATGTGTTTTGTACGGATCTCAGAACAAACGGCAACTTTTGCCTTATAAAACATTAAGAGACTGGTTTTTATAACCGAAGTGGAGAGTGTTTACAGCGCGGTACGCACTGAGTCCTTATATAAAACAGATACGCTTCGTCTTTAAAGGGTTAATGCTTATGTGGGCGTGTGACGACAGTGACGACGATAATGATGGTGAAATTTGTGGTGAATGGCGAACACAAGCTTTGTTGTTCATGGTTTCCTCTCATTCCTTGGAACTCAAAGACGCATTCACGTGTTGGCGCATGGCCGCCAGTTAAACTAGTTCTGAGGCAAATCAATCCAGGCCACTCGTCTGCTGATTATTTATATAAGATCCGTTTTAATATTATCATCCCATTTCCTCTTATGTCGCAGGAGTAATTTCGAACCATCAGGGTTTGATATGTGTCTTTGTTTCTGCCATTCGTGCTACGCCCCTGCCCAGCTCGTCTTCCTTTACTTATCTCTACAACATTAATTATAAAGTTAATTTTAATATAATAGAAGTAAAGGTGAAGTTTACCCTGTACACACCATGAAGGTTTGGTGTGGAGGGGCATTTAATGTATAGCTTCACTCATTCTTGACCCGGCAATAGATGGAGGTGCCTGGTCAGCTTAATTTGGCCTCGAGATTGGCGGATTTGGCCTCGTGAAGGAACCCGGTACCCATCGAATGGAGGCTGGGTGGGCCCCAGAGTTCGTCTAGGTGTTCTGGAGAAATACAAATATCTTTACACTTCCTAGGTACAACAACAACAACAACAACAACAGAAGTAATAATGTTTTTGAAATGCTGCTGTCTTGTGTGTGTGTGTGTGTGTGTGTTTGTGTTGTGCATTTTAAGCTGGCCATACAAATTTCTGTCTGTGGGTCAGCCAAAATTCCAGCTTTTAGTGCCCAGAGAGTAGCTGTCAAAACATGTGGTTGCAGATGCTGAAGTTTAAAGCAGAAACCCGGCCAAGAAACCGCATAAGCCTGAGTGTGTGTAACAAAATGAAGTGCTGTACCGGGGAACGTTATGCCTTTTAGTGCCGTGCAATTTATTTAGCGTGCAGCATAGTCAGCAGGTGTGCTTGGCGGTGATGCTTTAGGCTTGTATTTGGGACTACCTGGTTCGCATATCGTTCAGGTTACTCTCTACCTTAAGTGAAATGTTCATATTTTCTCCCATTCTATGAACGAGTCAGAATAGCATAGTCGGTATAGCGACTATGCTGTGGGCTGGATGATTCCAGGTTTGAATCCGGGTAGGGGAAGAGATTTCTCCCCAAAACGTCCAGACCTGCTGTATGTAACAACATTCTTTCCCGGCGACTAATGCGGCCGGGCCGTGACTTGACCTGCATCTACTGCCCAGGTTAAGAATGAGTGGAGCTGTACACCTGCGCCCACTATGTGCCTTCATGGCATGGACGGGAGCTTCGCCTTTTACCCACATTCTACGCATGGACTGCTGGGTTAATAGGCTTACCTTCAAGCAATCTACGACCGGTTCCTTCTACATCCTCACGTATCCGTTACTAATTATTCTCTTCCCGTGTCCTTCGACTACAAATATGCTGCTGAAAAGTCGCGATCAAATAACTTAAGGTCAAGGGAGTAACAACGAAACGTCAACAGCGTACGTGACGTAATGTGGATGGTACTGACCTTACCAAGGGCGTCGTGGAGAAACCTTTCACCAGTGCTGATTGGTTTGCTTACGTCAGCATTGACCAAATGCTGGGTCCTGGTGTAGTCATCACTGATTCAGTGCAGCTGCCACGTGACTAACAGTGCGTCATGTAAAGCGTGGCCAAATTGTGGTTCCCTCTGGGCTGTTGTCAAAATTGTGTCAGCCGTTAAGGACTGGGGCCGAGAGTACGCTGTGGTCGCTGCTCGAATTCTGCCTGAAAGTTAGGCGTGTGGGTGCGTTCTTCTTCATAGGCTTTTTCAAGCGTTCTGGGCCGCTTCCGGTGGCTGTGCGGCCTAAGGCTGAGGTCAGCGGCCGCTCGTATCCTGGGATCGCGGGTTCGAATCGCGCTGAGGTATGGATGTTCATCTGTTGTGTTTGTTGTGTGTTGTGCAGGTAGCGGTCTCTGCAACTAGCTGATCCCTCGTACAGAGGAGTCCTACCGGGTGTGTGTGTGTCTGCGTGTGTGATCTGGAAACCTCAACAGTGAAGGGGGCCTACGTCCGATAGGCGCTGTTGCGCCACAGGAAAAAAATTTGTTCTGTATGGGATAATCCCCTACTCAGATTTTCCGGAATAGCGTAGTCTGTATAGAGGATAGCCTGCGGTCTTGACGGGCTGGGGTTCGATTCCTGGCAGGGAGAAGGGATTTTTGTCTTCTCCGAAACGTCCAGACCGGCTCTGGTTTTCACCAGCCTCCTGTTCAATGGTTACCAGCGCTCTTTCCGGGGGTAAAGCGTCCCAGCATGAAGGTAACCACTCGCCTCCATCCAGTGCCGAGGTGAAGAATGAGTGGAGCTGTACCTCTACTTCTCCTATATTCCTTCATGGTTTGGACAGGGACTTTAATCTTTTTGCCTGTTCATATGAAACAGGCTTTTAGTCGTTCAATGAGAGTGGTGCGAATGTAAACCTCGTTTAAGCCTTCGGTATTTGAGTACTTCGCTAGGCCTACGAAGGGCATTTAACCTTTTAAAGCCTAGCGGTAACTTTACGTACCACCAGGTTTAACATTAAAAAATTCTACGTGGTGCCCACATTGCGTTTATGTGTTTTGTACGGATCTCAGAACAAACAGCAACTTTTGCCTTATAAAACATTAAGAGACCGGTTTTTATAACCGAAGTGGAGAGTGTTTACAGCGCGGTACGCACTGAGTCCTTATATAAAACAGATACGCTTCGTCTTTAAAGGGTTAAAGATCTCTGTTGGTGCTCAGAATGCAGGTAGCCTTCTAAGGGCTGTCTGCATATTCCACTCTGTACGTACTGACAGCGCGTTTAATACTCACAAAGGATACAGCTTGGCCGCAGCGTGAACCGGGACGCCGTGTGCGTGTTAACATCGTGAAATTTGGCGAAAGAAGATTTATGTTCGGAAATAAAGTTGAAGTAAAAGTTTGCCGACTGATCTTTGAGACAGAAATGCGGCCTGTTTCTTGGAGGAAGTAACAACATTTTTAGATGTTGTTTGTTTGTTTGTTGCAGCTTGGCGTGTGGAATGGTTGGCAATCCTGTCAGATGATTTGTTGGATGGAGCGAATGCAAGGGATTGTGTAAACTCAGTTTTACACACACACACACACACACAAACACACACACACACACACACAAATGTACTGTATTCCCAGCCTCAGAAGACGCTGCAAGTAACAAAACGCTGCCTTTGCTTAGCGAGGTCTTTTGGGGGATTTAATAGTTGTAATATTACTGAGCCGGAGGGTGATTTTTGGTGACTTTTTTAGGAAAAAAATAGGTTTATGAGCTGGGAAATGCAGTATATATATGTATATGTATGTACATATATATGTATATGTGTTTGTTTGTTTGTTTGTGCCTCGAGCCTTTCAAAATTCCTTAATTGTTTCTCAGTATTGCAGTGGCACCTTCCCATTAGATGTAAGATTCACTGAACAATGTACGCATATTTATGATCACAGCTTGTGTGTGAGGCAGTTGTTACTGACGCCGTTAAAAAGACTGTTAGATATTTCAGAGACTATGGGTTTTAACCCCCCCCCCCCCTCCGTTTTGTTTTACGGGTTAAAGACCTGAAGTCTGTAATGTTCAATTGTGGACAAAGACGTAGAAGCTAAAGCGACTTTTCGTTTCCCCCAGTGCAACAAGAAAGCGTTATTGCTTAAAGGCGTTTAGGTACACCACTTACTGTTATTTTCGGCGTGCGGCCCACGAACCAGCCCCCAAAAAGAGGCTGGAGGCCCATGCTTTAGACGGTTGTGGTTGGTATTTGAGCAGGATCCTGCAGAAGCAGTCTGATTCCCCGCAGCACGATTGGTCTTCCTTGCCCCCCTTTAATGCGATATTTTTTAGATTTTCAGCTCTGTCGACAGGAGAAGTTAAAAGCTTTGTCCCTGTGCACGCCATGAAGTCATATATGGTGGAATGGAAGTATAGCTCCACTCACTCTTAACCTCGGCACAAAATGGGGTGGGCAGGCAGCTTCACGTCCCGCCACTTCAACTCGAGGAAAAGAGCCTACATTATCAATTGAATAGGATGTAGGGTGGATCGCAGAGTTGGTCTGGATATTTTGGAGACGCAACTTTTCCCCTGCCGGGGATCAAACCGCGATTCCTCAGTTATGCACCCTGTTGGCTGGTCACTGTAGTGACTAAGTGTTCCTGGCTTTGCTGCCCGACAGTATAATTCTTAATTAATATCAGCATGTTAACTGGATGCCAACCCCGGTGGCCGCGCGGTCTAAGGCGTGGATCTGCGGCCGTTCGCTTGCTGGGATTGCGGGTGCAAATGCGGCCAGGGAGCATGGATGTCTGTCCCTTATGAGTGTTGTGTGTTGTCAGAGTTCTCTGCGTCGGGCTGATCACTCGTCCAGAGGAATACTACCGAGTGTGGTGTGTCTGAGTGTGACCGTGAAGCCTCGACAGTGAGGAGGCACTGGACCTCTAGGGGCTGTTGTGCCGGGGGGGGGGGGCCCCCAACAAAAAAAATTCATTGTGTGGGTGTAGTGTTATTAGGGCCTGTAATTATTGACACATTACAGTTTCTGCACGCTGTTGGATTGTGGCTATGAACTTTATCGTCTGTAATATTTTCTTTGAATGTTTGAACATTCGTCTGCCGGCTTAGTTGGAGGTTTGGGCTTTGACAAGATAGGATTCAGAATTAGCTAACAAACAATAATTAATCCTTTAGACAGTTGTTAGAACTCATCGGACACACGACAGGCTCATCGCAGGCCTCTACACACACACACACACACACGCACGCACACGCACATAACATAACAACGAAGATTAAATCGTGCTCATGGCAAGATTCGAACCAGAAGCCGCAGTGTTCGAGGTGCCCAAAACTGAAGGCGCTGTAGAAGTATCAAATGGTAGCGGTGAACAGTTGAAATTCATTTTAATTTGATGTAACTGTCACCGCGTGTTCCTCTCCAGTTTAAAATTCTTGGCATCATTCTCAAACGAATACTTGCGTTCTCCGCATCTGCTGTTTGTGTAGCGATGTCGGCGTTACGTACGCAGCGCACACACACACACACACACACACACACACACACACACACACACACACACACACACACACACACGCACACACACGAGTGCTTACATCTGACGCGCTTAAAACAACAGCGTAATTGATAAGACTGGTGTAGTTATCGGTCAGTTATTGTGAGGTGTTGTTGGGTAGGAGACAGAAAGTGCTGGTATAGAAAGCAGAGAAGGAACGCAACTCAACGCAAACCCAAGGAAGAAGGATGGAATTTGCATTAAACGTTCAGTTTATTTGTAATGCTTTTTCGGTCCGTGTTTATGCTAGGGTGTGGACAGAGACCACATTTCCAGGAAGCCACTGTTTACTCACAAAATAACGTCGAATGCACGCTGTTGGGAGGTGGCGAGTTCTTCTTGGCCGGACTGTTGTGGGAGAGAGGATGGTGATGGCCCCATGTGGGCGGCGGTGAGAGCGGCGGGTGTGAGGAAGGCGGGGGGGGGGGGGGGGCAGGTGCAGCAGCAGCAGCAGCGGCGGCGGCGGCAGCAGCATTGTACTAGCCAGCTCTGAGAGCAGCAAGAAAACAGCAAGTAAAAAATCCGGCGGCAGGAGCAGCACACATTGCGCAAAACCTGATGGTGGCTGTGTTAGGTATATGGCAGTTGCTCGGAAAATTAAATATTTGTCGTTGAATGAAACAGTCCACCAAAACAGTCTGACATGATAATGTTGGTTTTTCCCGTAGCCTATTGTTCTTGAATGCTTGCCTTGTTGATTCAGCTTGAAACCCCATCTTGAATATGAAATGCAAGGGGGATGGAAGGGAAGGGAAGGGAAGGGAGAGAGTGCTAAAGAGCTCACTTGATGAGAAAATGTTACTACGATCTACCTTGGTGGGTGGAGAAGAGAAACGACCAACTTGATATGCAAATCCACAAGTAGAGGGTGGCGGTCGCCATTTCTTGATTTTGCCCGGATTTTCTTGCAGAGGAAATGGAAGAGTGATTATGCTGTTGTTTCGTCTGATCCCAGCATTGCAGTTTATCTAGTTCTCAGGGGATGGTCTAGTGCCATATCTTCAAGAATTGAAAGCAGCTATTGTCATTCTCTGTACTTTTCAGTCCACACTGAAAATACGCGATGGGAAACAAATGACTGCGGTTACGCGCTCGTGACTGGGAGCTTCGTGCGCCTACAGACGGTAGAAAACGGAAGATATGTTAAAACGCGATATAGTTAGCTTGTGGTTTACGGCACATGACTCACTCCATTGTGCGGGTATTCTTCATTTCTCTTTGTAGTCATTTAACCCTTTAAAGACGAAGCGTATCTGTTTTATATAAGGACTCAGTGCGTACCGCGCTGTAAACACTCTCCACTTCGGTTAAAAAACCAATCCCTTAATGTTTTATAGGGCAAAACTTGCTGTTTGTTCTGAGATCCGTACAAAACACATAAATGCAATGTGGGCACCACGTAGAATTTTTTAATGTTAAACCTGGTCGTATGTAAAGTTACCGCTAGGCTTTAAAAGGTTAATTTCACATCTTCGGAACCTTGCAGTGTTAGATTTATCATATTTTCTGATTTACTCGTACCATAGCAAGGTCACTTGCATTAAGACATCCACATTTCTACATGTTCTCGATGCATGATTTATTAGATAATCCTAGTGGTATTATTCCGCCGATGCCAGTGGCCGCGCGGTCGAAGGCGTGGATATCTGCGGCCGCTCGCTTGCGGGGATTGCGGGTGCGAATCCCGCAGGGGGCATGGATGTCTGTCTCTTGTGAGTGTTGTATGTTGTCAGGTAGAGGTCTCTGCGTCGGGCTGATCACTCGTCCAGAGGAGTATTACGGAGTGTGGTGTGTCTGAGTGTGATTGTGAAGCCTCAACAGTAAGGAGGCCCTGGCCCGCTGGGGGGCTGTTGCGCCAACGATAAAAAAGAAGCTGTTAGTTCGGTGACGCTGACAGAGCTTCGTGCCGCCAAGCGACAGGCAAAGTACTGTGCGTGACTGACAAAGTTTGTGTACCAGAATTGCAGTCCATTGCGAAGTAAAAGGACGCCTTACGTGGAGACTAATTACACCCGTATGTCCGTGAGCTGCTGTCAGCGACTGAACCCGTTGTCAGATTTTCACGCATTTCGGTACGGAAATTATTTACTAAAATTATAGAGCAGGAGAGTTTCATGAAAATCGACTAAAGGACAGTCGTAATGTCTCATCGTAATTGGCCGTCTTGGGTGACATTATTTTCGGAAGATCTACATGTAATGTTGTGGAACGGAAAAATCGGTGCAGCGAAAAGCGCGCTTCACCAAAGGGTGTCAGTGAAATGTTGCCATATATTTTACGCTTCTATTACAATGTGAATAGAATTCTGCAAATCAGATTTCCATGTAATGTCGTTGATCTGTACTGAGTTCCACAGGCGTAAGTTGGCTACTAACACTGCGGAGGCAAAATCGACCTTTGGTGTTAGGGCCTTTAATTTACGAAGGAGTCAAGTTAGAAAGATGGGGGAGATTCGTTTGTACCAGTCCTTAGTATACAATGACTTTAGGCAACGAGCACGAAGAATTTGCAGCGCGTATCTTCCTCTGTAAACGGGCGACTCGGATGCTTCTATTCTGCTTCCCGCAAAACACAGTTTTTCATTTTTTTTCTGTCTTTACACCACCCAAATAATCGTTTGGAAAATATTTCTCTTTTCTTATTTTTCCTGCTACAACCCAGTAGCCAAAAGACTATTCTTGGGTAGAAAAATATTGCAGGGGCATTTGCACCCCACGCCACTCTCGCGCCCTTAAGTTACGCCTGGGGTGAGTGCGATGAAAATCGATACAGTGAAATGCATAGTTTTTTTGGGGTGTAAATGAAGTTTTACGCATATTTTCTAAGATTTCCTCCGATTTGGGCAAAATTTAATATAGCAGGTGTTCGCAGTGGTTTAACAAGTGACTGAGTTTCGTCACAGTCGTCGTAAAATAATTTCCATCCGCAATGTCCAAATTAATATTTTTTATTTGGGTAAAATTTGGTATCAGATGTCTGGACCGACGGCTACTCTCATATTATCTGTCGGTTTTCGTAAGGGTAAGGACTCCTTGTCGGTGTTTTGGCTGAAATGGGAAGCGTCTGGGCCAAAATTCAGGCAAGTGTGTTGTCCCTTTGTTCGTTACGAACGGAAAGCTATGACAGTTGAACGTATTTTAGGGGCTTTCGCATAGTTGCGAAAAGTGAATATTAGCTTAATGTCGTCTGTCTGTCTGTCTGTCTGTCTGTCTGTCTGTCTGTAGGTATCAACGCGGCTCCCACTTGAAAGACCTACGTGAATTTTAACATTGGCTACTTGTACGAAAATTTGTCGAGAAAGTCCAAATTTGGTTACAGTCTGTCAAAAATATCGGGCAGTTTACACGACGCCCTAAGTAGCTTTTGTTATTATTGCCGACGACATTAAAACGCCACAAAAGCATAGTCTGCGAGTGAAATGGTATCAGGCGATTAGGATAGCCGAGGGGGTATAAAAGTTACGCGAACGCCCCGTAGTGTTACGTTATGCTCTATGGCCTGTCGTGTTGTAAAATAAATAAATCGTCTCTGTAACGTGACAGACACGTAAAGCAAAGTTAATGTCTAAAGGATTCTAAAGATAGCATGTTACCTTAGCGTTTGGACTGTGCCTATCGCGTGGTTTTCAAAAAATACGTTGTGTCACGGACTGTATCTGTTTCCGGCATGGGGTAAAAATGTGGGCAGGCGCCTGTTGATTTGTGTCTGTTGTCAGTGTGCGGGCAACCCCTTGTATCTTTGTATTGTGACAGGTAACTTGTTATAATCGTGTCATCAGCGGTACGCAAGCTGGGCAGCACATGTTGGTCAGGATATCCGAAACAATAAGAAATACTCTTTCATTGTCTTTCGTATTTTCGGGCAATTTCTGGAAGACAAAATTATGTACAAAAATTGGTACGTACCATTGGCCTAATCTGAGTGTCCAATTTTATGGAATTTGCTAGCAACTCCATTGTAATTTCCATCTTCTAACGTACACGTATTGAAGAATATAATCACAGCTCTATATTAGTAACGCATTAACCCTTTAAAGACGAGGCGTATCTGTTTTATATAAGGACTTAGTGCGTACCGCGCTGTAAACACTCTCCACTTCGGTTATAAAAACCAGTCTCTTAATGTTTTATAAGGCAAAAGTTGCTGTTTGTTCTGAGATCCGTGCAAAACACATAAACGCAATGTGGGCATCACGTAGAATTTTTTAATGTTAAACCTGGTCTTATGTAAAGTTACCGCTAGGCTTTAAAAGGTTAATACATACATAACTACATTAAAACTGTATGATTAATACATTTTGTGTGTCCGGTTTATATTTTACCTTCGTCGTTAGAAAAATTCTAGCTTTAGTAATGATATTAACCCAAAACCTAACTCCATGTACCAGAGTTCTTACTCAGAAGCTAGTCGTTGCTCATCTGTTCAGTACGTTACCATAATTGTATGGAGTTCATCACCGTGTCCACAACAATCCCCCACAAATCCTTACCCTAAGCCAGATGAGCCAAGTCAGACCCTTTACATTAATTTTTAAACTTCACTTTGATATTATCCTCATGTTTAGGATTAGGTTTCCTAGACAAATTCTTTCTTTCAGGCTTAACTCATATCAGCCCTGAGTGCTCAAAACTGAACGGGAAATATTGTGCATTTGAACCTAGAATAGATATTAGGTCCTGTTGCAAGTTCTGCTGCTACTGTGAAATGAAATCATCATCGCTAATATACTTGTCAAGGCAGAAGTACAGGCGTGACTGTTATACATTCATAAATTTATATCTGGTGTAATGTTCAGAAAACCAGCCACAGATTCACAGCACACGGCAGGAGCGTGAATGATTTGGATCCTCGGTTACCAACATTTTAAGTGGTTCTGCATGTGTATCAGTTGATCCTACCGTTACGCACACATGTGAACAGAGCTGCTAATATTATTTTTTCACCTCCCAGGCTCATATAGATAGAAATGTTACTCTGTTGCCCCATTATTTGTGAGAGAGGATGATCATTGTAAGCAATGACAAAATTCCTTACTCACTCCATCTTATGTCACGTCTTTATACCCGTATATATGTATATATAGGCCTGTTTATATATCTCTTTATGTTTAAAGCCCACGCTTTCTGTATGGTTCCTCCAGCAACTGTATTGTTACCCACCTTATTATTTCGCCCCCCAGTGTGGAGAAACGTATGGTGTAGTCCTAATGTCCATATCAGTAAATTTTTCACCCTAGCCCAGGGGTGAAAAAATTCTGGTTGTCAATTCACCCGAGAAGCTAGATTTTATACAGTGGCACCTGATATTTTTGGGCCGTCAGTAACCCAGCTTGCTTTATATGTCCCATCTGGCACGTAGAATCTTGAGGTGGCTGCCATATTTTTAGAAAATTTGTGCACCCCTGCTGAAACCTACATTGCGGTTCCGAGCTGAACCGTGCAGTGTCTGTCACTAACGCTTCGTGTTCATATTCGACTTCGATTCTGGACCTGGTGGTCGGTTTTTCGGGCTCATGTTTAATGGGCTTCCTGCCGTTGTATGACTCCTTCGCACAGTCGCGAAAAGCCCCTGTTAGCTTCGCCATGTCCGTCCATCGGTCTTTCTGTCTGTCCATCCGTCCTCATGTATCACCGCGACTCCCACTGGACGGATGACGTGACATTTGATAGGACCTCCATGAAAATCTGTCGAGAAAATCCAAATTTGGTTGAAATCGGGCAAAACTATGGCTTTTTACATGAAGACCTAAATACGTCTTATTGTCTCCGGCGACATTAAATCGCCATAATTGTGCGTTACAAATATTGATAAAAGTATCGAAATTCGTTGTGCCTCCTTTTGCCACGAAGACTTTAAGCGCATGCAGAAGAGGAAGTAATGCTTGTGTGTCCGTCCGTTTCTCCTCAGGATTAAATGAAATTGGGTTGTGGGGTTTCCACACTAGCAACTGTAACCTGAATTTTGCTTTGATGCTCCATTAATTAGAGCATGCAAAAACTTGTACTTCAAACCTCAAGTGGAACTTTATCAGACCAACAAAAACTGAACCATATTACAAAATATTAGTACTGACGTTAAACCTGTGTGTATATTTCAGATCTGTAGGGATCCGACGACTGTAGGCCTGTACTGTATGAAAACTTGGCTTCTGGTCTTCCTCTAGCGTCTACTGTTCCACTGTTTCGGAAACTGGATCTATTTCCGTCCTCAGGTGAAGAAAGACGATGAGAAATTTACTCATTTGGCCCGCTAGAAAGAGATATTCTCAGAGTGTGGATTGCATTGGGAGCTCAGACAATGGACAGTGGCCAGCGTAATGTTCTATACTGTGACGTACAATCAAGGAGTGTCACATGTCTTTTAATGTTTTATCTAAATTAAGGTTTGGAATGTTTTATTTCCAGGTGTAAGGAGTTAGCTGGCATTGCGATAAATAATGCAAACATTTCTAAGCCTGTTGCGAAGATGTCAAGGTGGCCAAGGCTGATTTTCCTGAATTTAAAAATTTTTTGATGTTCAGTAAATGCAGAGTTACGCCTATTATTTGGACAGTATGTACCAATGCAAAGTTTGAAATTCAAAATCACATGTCATGTTGTCTGCATACGCTGAATTTGTGTGTGTGTGGAACTTTCGTAAGTCTCATTCCTTCGCCTAAGAAAGGAAAGCAGGATAAATATGCTTATGATAAGAATTGCTTGGCTTGTGGTGGGCTTTCCATCGTCTGCTAGGCTTTTCCCAACAGAGAACGGTGTTTGTGAAACTTGAGGTGCTTCCATCCCCAGAAGAAAACCTGCTCGTTTGGTCTGATACAAAAAGCTATTCCATCACTGGGTTCGTCACAGTGTCCCGCGACCTTTTCACCTGAAGAAGGAAACAGATACACTTTGCGAAACGTTGTGTTCTGTTATGGATACCAGACGATTAGCCGTGATAACACAGTCGTTATAGCCATCAGGCTAGGTTATGGATTGGTTGATCCGGGGTTCGAGTCGCGGCGGGAAGAAGAGGTTTTCCACTTCAAATCGTCCAGTCTGGCTCTGGTTCTAACTCCACCTGCTCTTCAATGGGTAACGCGGTTCTTTACCGGGGATTAAACGGCCGGGGCGTGAAGTTAACCACTCACATCCATGTGGAGCCGAGGTTAAGAATGGGTGGAGCTATACCTCTGTTTCCCCTATATGACTTCATGGTGTGTCCAGGTACTAATTTACAAATTATCTGGTCGCTGCAGGGAGGTCAGACGCCAGGAACCGCGTAACCGTGAGTGTAGTCCTCTATCATCAGACCACTGCAGGCTGTTACGTCTGACGAATGACAGTGGATTCGTGCTTCTTTGCGGTTGTCATTGAGCCCACCTGCGCTACGAATGCGCGTGCTTTGTATTCTATTCTTGCATTAAACTGCGTGGACTAACTGCTCTCGACAAAGACACGTCGATTGCCGAGAGAGACGAACGGGTGGATGCGCGTAGCACGCCGCAAGAGGTCTCTGATCTTACGCTTCGTCCGGCAATCGCCAGCCAGCTCTCTTGACTCAGATATACGCATTGGGCGATTTGTGGCGTCTCTCCGCTGAAATACTGGGTTCGATGGGGACGATTTGTGGCGTCTCTCCGCCGAAATACTGCGTTCGACCGTGAAGAGCCCCCATAATTCAGCGTTCTTTGCGTCCTGACGGAGTGCGTTATTTAACGACGCTGTCAATTACGAAGATTATTTAGTGTCGGTGAAGGAGCATTAGTGAAACGATGCTAAGAGGAGGAAACTAACGTACTCGGAGATAAACCTGTCCCAGTGCCGCTTTTTCCACCATAAATCCCACATCGACCAACCTGCGATTGAACTGGCACCCCGTGCTGAAGGGCCGGTGACTAACTGCTTGGGGGGGTTGCGAATGGGCATTCATAATCATACAGCGATTTATAGCCTAAGTAGTTGATAAGGCGTCTCCGAAGACACAAGAGCGTCGAAAAAAAAACAGATTGGGCAGGATAGGGGTAACATGAGCTACGTCAGTAGGCGTGCACTGGTGATGGTAGAGGTAATACGGCTAAGGTGATTTGCAGGCTGTGAAGCCTGCATATCCTGTGGGCTGATATACTGTGTAAGAAATTAATTTGCTGGCACATATTTTACTTGATGATTTTTTCCTCAGTATTATCACAGTCGCCGATCCCAGTGGCCGCGCGGTCTAAGGCGTAGGTCTGCGGCCGAACGCTTGCTGGGATCGTGGGTTCGAATCCCACCGGGGGCATGGATATTTGTCTCTTGTGAGTGTTTGTGTTGTCAGGTGGAGGTCTCTGCGACGGGCCGATCCCTTGTCCAGAGCAGCCCTACCGACTGTAGTATGTGTCTTGAGAGTGATCAAGTGAAAATAAACAGCCTCGACACCTGCTGTGAACAAGTACGTAGAAGAGGGAAGGACTACGAAACGAATCGAATTATCACAGTCTTTACTCATAAGCAGCACACGTTACTAAGTGTGTACAGTGGTGTAACAGTTCAGTCGTTCGGCGCAACTGTAATGCACATAAGGTTTAGTTTGTTTGTTGAGTTGGTTAAAAGACTCTTAAAACAGCTGTTTTTAGGCGCGTTCGCAACATTGCGGAAAGCGACTGTTAGCGTCATCATGTCTGTCTGTCTGTCCGCATGGAACAACTCTGCTGCCACTAGACGGATTTTCATGAAATTTTATATCTGATAATTTTTCAAAACTCTGTTAAGAAAATTCAAGTTTCATTAAAATCTGACAAGAATAACGGATAGTTTGCATGAAGACATTTGCACGTTTGTGATAAGAGCTCACTGAATTCTGCTTATGACGAGAAATATTTCAGGTGAAAGTTGTAGAGAGACCAAAACACACAATTTATGTTCAGTGGCTTTTTTTTTCCGAAAATTGTGCCATTTATGAGATAATGTGTAAAATGCATTGTTGCGTTTCAGCTGCAACAATGGTTAGGCGAACGCACCACAATGCCACGTCATACGTACGTTGCCTGTTTTCTTATCGTGTAAAATCAGCTGATCAGATGATCAGATGATTATTAATGATGTGCCTGAGCAGACGTAGGAGGTGATGGTCATGTCCCAATTGCACTGTCTAAAACACTGCATGAGGAAAATCACAGAAAACTTTCGTGCGGTTAGTCGGTCACTGTTTCGACGTTCTTCGCCGGTATGTTTTGAACCCGACGCAGGAGTCTGTTAAAGTAACACCTTCACGCAGCACTTTTGGTTGCGTTGAAACATTTATTTTACACTCAGGATGCTTGTGATACTTTTTATTTCGGCTGTTTTTTGTGTGTTTTGGAGTTGTGGGTGTTGGGGGGGGGGGGGGGGGAAGGCATGCCACGGTTTTCCCTACTACAAAAGGCTGTCTGCTCTCGATGAGGACTTCGATCGTTTCTGCGTTCGGCCTCGTTGACTCAGTCGCACTACAGGGTACCCGCATGTGTCAGTATAAATACACGTTGCAGGAACGGTTGGCACAGTACGAAACTCGACAGAAGCAACTGAGAAGTCCAGTGTGTATCCAGGCACTTTATTACAGGTGCGATATATAAGGTAGTTCTTAACCCTTTAATGACGGGATGTACTCTGTTTTATATAAGGATTCAGTGCGTACCGCACTGTAAACACTCTCCACTTCGCTTATAAAAACCAATCTCTTAATGTTTTATAAGGCAAAAGTTGCTGTTTGTTCTGAGATCCGTACAAAACACATAAACGCAATGTGGGCACCACGTAGAATTTTTTAATGTTAAACCTGGCGGTACGTAAATTTACCGCTAGGCTTTAAAAGGTTAATCTGCTGAGATCCTGTAAGGCTGTGAGCAGTGTATCGAGGGTGCAGTGGGGAAGTTGTCATGGGACTCTGTGACACATTTCGTCGATGTTCTGTTAGAGGCACAAAGAATGCCTAGTTCATCTGCTTTTGTGTACAGTGGTGAGGTGGGACCGAGCCCTGAGACCTTAACTGGGTCTGTTGTACGAGGTCCTAATGATTGATGGACAGATGTGCAGCATTGCTGGAGAGAGAATTAGCAGTGCAAGGCCTACGTTTCGTGGTAACACTTTACAGCTTCCATGTGGAGTACACTTATGAGATTGGCAGGGCATGTGGCACACATGGCGTAGAGGAAAGTCGCATACAAGGTTTTGGTGGGGAACCCTGATGTAAACAGACCACTTTGAAGGCCTAGCTATAAATTTGAAGATAATATTAAAATGGATATTCAAGAAATAGGAAGCGAGGATATAGACTGAGGCTCAGGACAGGAGCAAGTGGCCGGAGCTCGTGAATATGATAGTGCACCTTTGGGATCCTTTAACCCTTTAAAGACGAAGCGTATCTGTTTTATATAAGGACTCAGTGCGTACCGCGCTGTAAACACTCTCCACTTCGGTTATAAAAACCAGTCTCTTAATGTTTTATAAGGCAAAAGTTGCTGTTTGTTCTGAGATCCGTACAAAACACATAAACGCAATGTGGGCACCACGTAGAGTTTTTTAATGTTAAACCTGGTGGCAAGTAAAGTTACCGCTAGGCTTTAAAAGGTTAATTCGGGGAATTTCTTGGGTAACTGAGGAATGTGGTTAATGGAGTCAGTCAGTTACGTATTTGGAGTACCCTGGGACTGAACCCGGGCTACGGCGTTGAGAAGCCACGCCAGAGTCTATCAGCCTGTACAGTACGTCCGAGTATCCCGCAACACGCAGCTCGTCATCCTGTTGCGTCGCGATTTCTGCTGATGGTTGCCTACGCATGTAGCGTCAACTGGCCCAGCTTTATGTCACAGTCCGCTGTTGTATGCGCAACAAAGTAGTTACAACTTTGCACCCAGCGTGCGGACCGAAGTTGTTCCCCCTGAGAGGTGACGTGGGCGCACTCTGTGGTGGCTGTGAGGTTACCGGCTGCTGTCATGGCCCCCTTGCTCATTCCTCCGACCTGATCTCACTTTCGAGCGAAGTAAAAGCAACGGTAAATTGAAAACTTAGTTTATGGGCTAAATAATGGGAGACGCTAGTGAAAATTATTTAGCTGTTTGTTCTTATTCTCCTCGTTTCCGTTTCTTCACTTCCTATTTTCTTCTTTCTTTCTTTTTTCCTGCATCGTAACTTTTCTCCCCCACAGTGGCGCCGCTAGGTGTTTTGACTCCAGTTATCAAACCGTTCACCCATAACAGAAATTATTAAATTTAGAAATGACAATCATGTTTTGAATTTCATTTTTTTTGGTGCAATAATTCAAAATTTGTTGAGAGTAGAAAATTATTTTTTATGTAAAATATTCATTTTATTGTCCATTTATCCGCCCCTTGGGTTGCAGTACCACTCGCCCTCCCCCCGTTTAATTACGTCCCCATGTTCCTCTTTTCCTTCATTTCCTTAGGCGTATACTGCTTTTCCGTTTTTTCTTGCTGTCTCGTTTTCATCTTTCTGTTCCTTTCTCAGGGAAGTAGGTAATGGGAAGGGTTACGTTTGCTCGCTAAGGCGCCTGAGGCTTTTGTGTATGAAGAAACTAGGAATATGCGACTTCACGTGTTGGTTGCGACGTTTAGGAATTTAGGATTCCGTCCGTCGAAATCCGAGTCGAAGCACATTAGTCATGTTTTGGCAGGGAGTATGGAATTTATAGGGCCATCTAGTTTCCTGTTAACGTCTAGATCTGACAGTATTTCTTACTCTGCTGAACGCAGTTGGCTGTCTCTATCTTACGTGATAGCTAAGACATCAAAAGCAGGAGTTTAGGTCAGAAATATAATAATAATGACAATATAACAATACGGAACGTACAGCGACTCGGAAATGCTTAGATAACTTGAAAGCTAAATAAATTGAAGACGTAAATAAAGTTTTGAAAACTTAACGATTCTCACCAGTTAGATAGTATAATTAATTAACCTTGCCTCCATTGTTTGGGTATCCGAGTGCCAAGAAAAATGGCAGTGCTGTCAGATGCACATCTCTGTCGGTGTCGCTCGGTATATTGGCGATGCGGAACGTCAGGGCGTGGGGACGGGAGGGTATAATAATACGGTTTGTTTAAGAGGAGGTTGAGGCCGAGTCCGGACCGGGCAGAAGGGGGAAGGGAAGCGAAGGGAAGGCCGGGACCTATTTATTTTCCCCAGCTCCGGTGCTCGATAAGCATGTATGTTTCTGTCTGATAGCAAACAGCGAGCCCGTATTGATCAGCGCAAGCCGAGTAAACAAGTGTCGGTCGGGTATGGGGGGACAGGGGTCTGTACCCTGCCTGGCTGCTTGTGCTTACATGCCAACCATTTCTCCCTCGCTCGCCTCTACTCGCCAGACCAGGCACGCAGATGGTAGTGCAGCTTGGTGGCAGCAAGGTTTGTCCTGCCGTTATTTGGTTTATGATTATACTGGATCTGTCAATCAGTGAGCTGGCTGGTGGGTGGATGCTGTCCGGTAGAGAATATGAAGTGCTGAATCCGTCGGAAGTGACGTGCGCTGAGCGAGGAACGGGCAACGGGGAGGAGTGGTGAGTGAGTGCATCAGAAGAGGCTAAGGAGGGCAGCGTGACTGTGTGTGTTTTGTTGTTGTGGCTCGGCAGTCGGACGGTCAGTCATGTAGCTTGGGCCCCCCACCGAACATTGCCGATTAGAACCGACGTGTGCCGAGCATAGAGACTGGCGGGCCGCGTGGTGTGGAACGCGCCGGATCCGCCACTACACGGCAACTGGCAAGTTCACAAGACAGGCAAGCGGGCGGACAGGCAGGCTCAACGAAATCACAAGCAGCAGTCGCAGCTCGCAGGCAAGAGAAACGGCAGCTTTCCAGTCGACTACTCCACTTCGCTGGCGCCACCAACTTCGCATTTCGAACGGCGCTGCTGACAGCTTCTGAGCCTCAGAAGAGGAGCATGCTGGAACCGCGCTGGAGGCCAGTGCAGGTAAAAGTTTTGACCTCTGTCCCCTCTCCAGTCCGCGCGATTCAAATCAGCCACTCATTCACCTTTCAAAGTCGCGAGCGGACGGACGGACGGACAGACCTCTGGTCCAGCTTCCGGACTTTTCGCGGACAGAAAGAGCGGTGGGGGGGAGGGGGGTCGGCACTGACGGGAAGAGGAGGAGGAGGGTTGAAGAAGTGGTGGGGGGAGGGGCAGGGCGCGACTTCTCCGATTAGTCTGCGTTTCTCTGACGTCATCTCTTTCGACCTCTAAGGACGAGTCTTACTGTGACCCCCGCATGTTGGAAAGATATGAACCCAGAACTCCTCCGTATTCTTCCTCATTTCCCTATTTTAATTCATATTTTGTGCATCTTTGCCGTTCTCATATCTCCTTGTGTTGTGCTTGGTTTTTTTTTGTATTGACAACTGGTGATATGCGAAAATTGACAACTGCAGTACCATATGCAATGTCGTTAAGTGTGACAATAACCTGCCCGTGGCTGGGGTATTTGGTTCCCCTTAAGAATACGTTCACATAGTGTGGGGGGGCGCCCCCCCCGCTACCATTTCGCCAATTCCATTGACATCCACTTTCCGTTTACATAATGCTATTGATTCATTGTTGCTATATAAAGCAGTTCGTGCTTACGTAACAAATCGTGGTGCGTATTTCTAAGGACTAGTTTTCGGTTCCTCAAGCAGTCATGTTTAGCGTTGTTAAAAAAAAAACAGTCATGTCTAGACTGCATTGACTTGCAGAAAATGTTGTGCAGACCAACAAGGCTTACCAATCTGACAGATGTGCGATGTTCGTAACGAAAGTGACGTTAGTCATATCCGGATTCTAACAAAAGATACGCGGACTGCGGTTTGGATTATTTACGCGAGTAGGAGCGATTGTCATTCAATTTCCCCATGGTGGAAAGTTTTCATTTGTGGTCGCCGACACTTCGGGTGTGTATAAATGCATTTATATAACACGTGCAAGGAATATGCATACTTAAGCATGTCCTAGGAGGCACACGTGCACAATAAGAGATGAAATGTAACGTTAACGACGTGAGCTTCGCCTTTGGCTTCTTGTCTCGCGCGCTTTCACTTGTTGCCGTAGTCAGGTTGACAGTACCTCAAGTTACAAACTTATACCAAACTTGCTTACTCCTTTATAATCCCGTAGAATATCAGCTGATAACACTTGCTGTCGTACTTCCTTGAGTTTACGGTTAAACAACGGTAGTTATGTTATGTTATGTTATGTTATGTTATGTTATGTTGTTTATGGTTCTAGCGGTTTCTTTCTTTCTTTTTTTTTTGTCGGTGGCTGGGACTCAAGGAGTAAGTGCATTGTTTTGTGGTTACAGGTGCAAGTTGCTTGGTGATATGGTGCAGTCTACAATTCAGCAGTTATGATATTCTAGGGTTGAGTCGAGTTAGCTTGCAGATTCGTCATTTTCATGGTGATCGTGTCACGTAAGGTATTACAGTGTTTATTTTGCGAATTATATATTTTTATTTTCTTTAAATTGGGATATTCATTCCGTTAGCCCACTCTAGCAGTTTTACCAGTATAAAGTAACAATTAGCGTAAGTTCTTTAATTACGAAAACTTGGAAGAAGTACTAACACATTTCCTGACAGTGATTTTTTTTTCTGAGTGACTTCTCCGCTTCTGTATCATCTAGGACTTACGAATCGTCACATGACGTTAGTATTAATTATTGATTACTGTGAGAACTGCATACTGTGTCACATGACAGTCGCGCTTTCAGTTACGTCGTCACAGTATGCCGCACTTCGTGTTTGCCTCACAACTTATGTTCTGGGGGGACGGAAGGTTGTTGTTTTTCGTTTGTTTGCATGTACGAATGTGTGTGTATGGAAACAGCCCACTAACTTGCATCTGAACATCGGGACTCCTTCCGTGCATGTCACGATATTTGTCTATACTAAATGCTTATATTTGTCTGCGTAGTCACATGTCCACTCATGCGCAATTTTTTTTTTCCCGCAGAGATGTTACTGTTAAGGCACGTGTTTTTTCCCGCAGAGATGTTACTGTTAAGGCACGTGTTTTTTCCCCGCAGACATGTTACTGTTAAGGCACGTGTTTTTTTTCCCGCAGAGATGTTACTGTTAAGGCACGTGTTTTTTCCCGCAGACATGTTACTGTTAAGGCACGTGTTTTTTTCCCGCAGAGATGTTACTGTTAAGGCACGTGTTTTTTCCCGCAGACATATTACTGTTAAGGCACGTGTTTTTTTCCCGCAGACATGTTACTGTTAAGGCACGTGTTTTTTTCCCGCAGACATGTTACTGTTAAGGCACGTGTTTTTTTTTCCCCGCAGACATGTTACTCTTAAGGTACGTGTTCTGGAAGTTAACGCGGTTTTCGTTTTAAAAGCGGATACGTTAGACAGAGTTCGTAAGGGAATGCGTCCAGTGTTTAACATGAATTTATTTGATTGATAATAGTAATTTAAGTCCGTTGTTGAGTGGAGATTAAGGAAGGGTCTTGATTAAGTTGAAAAGAAAGTCGCGTAGGCCCGCACTCTAACACTGTCCATTCTCCTGATTTTATTCTGTGAAACACACGTTAGTTAGGTTTACTGTAAAGGCACGTTTAACTTCAGTAAACGTTGGACACAAGTAACCTGTAAGGTAAACTTGTGAAGTACGTACATACGGACCATAACACTGCTGCGGGGACCGTTTTCGGTACTTGGGAACTCCGACGATTCGTAACAGTCTCGAGCAATCATAAAGGCACCACCGGGGGAGGCGCAAGTCTTTTCATATTAACCTTTTAAAGCCTAGCGGTAACTTTACGTACCACCAGGTTTAACATTAAAAAATTCTACCTGGTGCCCACATTGCGTTTATGTGTTTTGTACGGATCTCAGAACAAACAGCAACTTTTGCCTTATAAAACATTAAGAGATTGGTTTTTATAACCGAAGTGGAGAGTGTTTACAGCGCGGTACGCACTGAGTCCTTATATAAAACAGATATGCTTCGTCTTTAAACGGTTAATACCAACAGCTCGCTTCAGCTCTTGCTTTCATATGTGTGTGTCGCGTTTTGTGACGTTTCTTGTGCAGTTGTTAATGTACGTTAAGAAACTGTGTTATGCACTTAAACTTGGCAGTCAGTGATAACATTAAGCATGTTACTTTATTAGCAACAATACTTTTTTTTCCTTAATTTTCAGATCTACGGCTGAATCGTTCTGTGAGTTTTATGTGGCGCGTTTCGTGTTGCGCAGTATCGATATTGTCGACAGTTAGCTTGCTTCTAACGTCGCGTGTTGCAATACTTTATCCTTCATTTCTTACATCTTTTAATCTTTGGAACACTTAAACTCCAATTACGACATTCAGAGTTTAGTGTATGGAATTACAAATATAAGGTGTAGGGTGTTTTTTTTTTCCTGCTTCGCCGATCTCGCCGGCCCAGCGCTCCGCCTGACGCTCTGCCAGGTGTGCGTCGTATGCCACGTCTTGTGGAGGTTTAACAGTCGATGGTGGGAGCTAGACAAACGATCGCAGTGATAAAAACCCTCAGAAAGTCTAATAAAAAACTCACTAGAGCGTCGGGATTGCACATATTGGCTAAGCAGGAAAGAAACACCCTATATCAAAACATTTTTGTGTGTGGATGTATTCTTAGATCCTAAAGTAATTAAAACACAACGGCATTCATCTTTATATAAATTAGGTATTAAGACTGCCCGCTTATCCCAGCGGCCGTGCGGTCGAAGTCGTGGGTCTTCAGCTGCTTGATTGCTGGAATCGCGGGTTCGAATCCCGCTTAGGGCATGGATGTTCGTCTGTTGTGTGTGTTATGTGTTGTGCTGGCAGCGTCTCGGCGATGAACTGATTACTTGTTCGGAAGAGTTCTGCGGGTGTAGCGTGTGTCTAATTGTGTGTGTTCTAGAAACCTCATCAACGAAGCGGCCTAGGCCCGATTTGGGCTGTTGCGTGTTTGGACCATAACGTTTATCCTATAAGATGCGATATTATCCGATAAACACATCAAATATACCCTTATATAGTTTTTTTGCACTTAAGTCTTCGACTAATTTTGTGCAGGGACAATGAGGTATCGTGTACAGTTGCCCGAAGTATCATGAACTCGTAAGTTATTCCGAATTGACAGCAGGGAGACAGAGCGTGTTTGAAATACTCGATAAGAATGCTGTATCCCCGTTAGGATGTGCGCCCCCCAGATTATGACCAAATTGTCTTAAATTTTAATTGAGTGAAATTTATGCGGAACAAGACATAACTTGATACGATTTCAGATGCTTGCGCGAAGTTTATTCGAAACTGTGTCTTTTCTAGCGCTGAACTCTGGAAATAAGATGTCACGTACGAGTCGCTTCAGGATAATAAACGAATTTACGATTGTGGGTTCAATTTTTACATTTCGAAACTCACATTCTTAGTTATGAGAAACGGCAAAAGTAACTAATTATTTTGTTTAACGGCAGGTTACACGGAAAGTGAACATGAGGGAAGTGCGTAAAGCCACATCGAAAAAAGGTTAAGCCTTCAGTCATGCATCAAGTTGTTGAACGTCAGACTTTGGAAGAATCGAGTGTTGCAGTGAGGGGATTATTGGCTGAAACTGCGGACTTGGTTAAAAGAGGACGATTTTGTGTTACAGCAAAACAGTAGTGTTATTACATGCCACAATAAAACATTTTTTTTTATTTTTCGCGTCTGTTGGTGACGCTTAACCTATTAAAGCCTAGCGGTAACTTCACATACGACCAGGTTTAACATTAAAAAATTCTACTTGGTGCCCACATTGCGTTTATGTGTTTTGTACGGATCTCAGAACAAACAGTAACTTTTGTCTTATAAAACATTAAGAGACTGGTTTTTATAACCGAAGTGGAGAGTGTTTACAGCGCGGTATGCACTGAGTCTTTATATAAAACAATTACGCTTCGCCTTTAAAGGATTGATTATCGTTCTGTGCGTTGTTTTATTTCTTCTCTTAAAAGTGCAGAAAATATAAACCATATTTGTGCCGTATTTTATTTTTCGCTCATTAAATAGGTTATTAAAAGTTTCGCGTGTGAAGTAGCGAAATAACAGTAGGCGTGTGCTGACTCCTAGTGACACCGCCCGCTCTGCTTGCTGGTAGATGTTTTATTGTTGGTGTGGCTGTCCGCCACGGTGACGGGATGTGTGGAGCTATGCACGATACACGTGCTTTACGCAGGAATCGCATTGCGTGCTGACTTCGCGCAACTTTTAAAAGCTTGACTCACTTAACCAAATATATGTATAGGTACTAGAGTAAGTGCTGATTTGAGAAGCGAATGTTCATTTGGGCGAGTGGTCTTCAGACTTCTAACATTTGTGGAACCCTTGTGAGTAAATCTGAATTTTGGCGGAACCGCTGTAGAGTGAACGTGTACTTTTTTGCGTGCAAAAATGAATGAAAATTTCTGAAACCTAAACTACTGTTTAAAGACCTGAAATGTGTATTCATGCATATGAAGAAGAGAATTTCGCTGTTACTGTTTTGCACTGTAATGGGGCCGCGGTGGCGCAGTTGGTGGAGGTACTGCGCTACAAACCGGCAGGTCGCGGGTTCGATTCCCGATGGTGTCAGTGGATTTTTTTTTTCATTGGCATAATCCTGTCGGTCGCGTTATGGCCCTGGGGTCGACTCAGCCTCTAACAGAAATAAGTACCAGGAATATTTCCTGAGGGGTAAAGGCGGCCGGTGCGTATGGCTGACAACCTTACCACCTTCATGTGCCGATTGTCTAGAAATCTGGGAGCCTCGACCTCCTAGAACCCTCTGGGCCTGTCCAGGCCTGTAATGGGATTGCTTTACCTTTTTTATTTTTACTGTTTTGCACTGTAAGTAAATCCAGCCCCAATTGTGCTCACACATGGTTACTAAAATATAAAAAATTCAGTTACAAATTATCTAAATTACTGATGTAAACCAACAAATGCACATAAATGAATAATATGCATGGTGTACAAAATATAAAATTATCCAAATTACATTTAACACTTTCATTATGAATGCAGTGTGCTTGTGGAAGCGCTGAAACTCGTCCGCGGAACCCCTCAGCACGGGATTCGAGCATTGTTATTTGTAAGACTGCAGTAGCGGACTTTGCGAAGAAAAGTGTCGATTTTTTATTGCCACACTGGCGCTTGCTATTTAGGAATACCGTCGTGAATGTTTAGCTGTGAGTACTATATTTTGTAATAAAGTCACTGTGTTGTTGCTTGTGGTGGCGAGATTTCAGCTGGAGAAACTTCATAACAGGCCTATACACAGTGACCATGTGGGTGCTAATAAACATGCTTGCAGTTACGTCACTTAGCGTTGCAAAAAAAAGTTTTCTGCGTTTTGACGTCGGGTAAAAATTAAATATTTTGCTGCCTAAACAGACGTTTCGGCTAGTCGTGCAATATTATTATACGGAATTATACAGAAGTGCTCTTGAATTTATTATATACTTCCTGTTTTTTCCGTTAGTTTCCCTTAGCATTAAAAGCGGTGGAATTCAGATATTTTCCCCGTTTCTGGGGGCAAAGAGTGTTTTAAAACATTTTAAGAATGTCACAGAAAACGCACAAATAGGAGCAAAATTAAAACAATACTGGAGCTCCCAAAATCTCAGTGCATTCGTATGGACTGTAATCTGGTGTGTAGGCGTAATTTTGAAACAATGGCGTTGAGATAATTGATAAAACAAAACGAATAAGGACGCCCTTTTTTTTGTATTTTTGGCTCACACTGGTAACAAAAACAATACACCAAATAAGCTGTAATTACAAGTAAGATATTGCTGCGTTCATTTTAAGATATGACTGCGGCGCAGTAATTTCGGGTCGACTTGTTTACGACGATGCCCCAATGGCCTGTGTGTTCTTTTATTGATGTTTTTATGTGCCACATTTTGTTATTACGTTTATGGAAAAACTATACCGCGCTGCTTGAGAATGTAAGGTGCTTGCCTAAACATTGAGAAGAGTGTGAGGCACGATTAGACGCTATGCTTCGCATAGCATTGTGATTATTATCTATACAGACAGCAATCAAATGGTGAAATTATAAATTAAAACTTAAGAATTTGAAGTCTGTAGGTACCGCTGCTAGTAACAGCCATGCACTCCGCCGTCAGCGAAGTGCCGAGTCGAACGTCGGTGTAGGAGCGGGCGGACCCTTGGTGACGTACGTACCGTTGAGTCTTCCGTGAATTTGCACTCAGCGCGTTTACTGAGAGACTTGATTCGTGTTAAAAAGTGTTTGTTGCTGCAGAGAGGTTGCACAGTTACGAGGAGAATAGACAGACTGACGAAAGACAGTATATTTGTATCAGGTGGGCCGATCTGATGATAGCTTGTCTACAAGCCAGGTCGCTTCCGAATCGCAGCCACTGCCGAAAATATATTGTTATGTGTTTGGTAAAGTTATGATATCGATGTGAGTAATTTATTTGGTGCCGCCGCATTTTAACGGACTAATAAAGCCATAAATGACAGAAGTACGGACGGTGGCAGAAAGAAATGCGTCTTTGGACTGGATATAACTTGGGTAATAATGGATCGTGTGCCTTTCCTGCTGTGTAGAATTTGCGGTCTTACCCGCTATATATATATATGGTATTGTCATGAAAACTGGCGGGTGTAAAAATTCGTGGTTTTATGTTGTAGCATCATTATGGTCTTATTCTTAGTGATGAAGGAATAGGATATGAAGTATGGAGTGACTGTCGTGCAGTGTTTTTCAGCTCCTGTATTGTGTGTGATTTGTCTGGTGGTTCCAAAGGAACACGTGAATATCACGGAAGTACCGGCGTTAACGGAAGGACATCAGCAAGCACAGAAGTAAGCTTCAACGTACCAGAATTTTTAGTGACGAATTGCGGTAGATTACCTCAGCTCAGGCGTCAGCACATTAAGCCAACTGCACACGCTGGCTGGTTGTGTCAAATGTATCATTTTATCTACTGTATCGTCACTAAGAAAGACCACTTCACACTTCCAGCGGCATTTGTTTCATTTGTAGCGGCGATCGTGGAATGATTTCGGTTTGTGACTTAGAGAGATTTAGGGGGAATGTAGTTGCAGCTTGCTTAGGATAGGGACAGGTGGCGGGCTCTTGTGAATGCGGCAATGAACCTCCAGGTTCCATAAAATGCGGGGAATTTCTTTACTAGTTGAGAAACTGTTGGCTTCTCAAGAAGGCCTCTGCTCCATGGAGTTAGTTAGTTAGTTAGTTAGTTAATTAGTTAGTTAGTCAGTCAGTCAGTCAGTTAGTTAGTTACTTAGTTACTTAGTTTGTTAGTTAGTTAATTACTTAGTTTGTCAGTCAGTTAGTTAGTTACTTACTTACTTAGTTAATTAGTTAGTCAGTCAGCCAGCCAGCCAGTCAGTTAGTTAGTTAGTTAGTTAGTCAGTCAGTCAGTCAGTCAGTTAGTAGTTGCATCTTACTGTACGGTACTACGCGGGAAACGAAGGAAGGTGCTGAAGAAGACAGGGATGTCTGTAGAATTGTAACGTAGCCCGTAAGCAGAGGATAATTCTCCTCGGGAATACCGACAAAAAGTCACGTGACTTCGCTGACCTGTTTTCTTTCGTCTCGTAGGCCATAGATTCGTGCTCAGGATCACCCACATCGCTGTTGCCATTTGACCACGTTTTGGGGTGTATGTTTTCCGTTACTTTGTGTTCACATCTGCAGCGAAATGAGGGAAATTAAGTGCAGGATACCTGCGTGTGTACGTTGTTTAATTGACAGTATCGTGGGGAAAATAATTGTAAATGCTGGTTTAGAAGGCGTAGAGAAATTAGGTTTTAACTTCTGTAGATCAGCCACAAGAAGAATTAACAGCAGCAGTACAAATGACTTGTTAAAAATTGTGAAAATTGGCCATGATTAATGATTGTTAGTTCACCTCGAGTGAAATTATTGAAAGGCGTGAAGATTGTCTGCAGTTCTGAAAGTCAGACGCCGTAATGGTTTGTCATTGTTTTGAGAGCACGGCACACATTCGACAGCTGCCTATGTTGAATACGGATTTTTCAGTTCACCAGGAGTTCAATTTATATCTGAAATACTGCAAATCAGACACCTCCTTATATTTTGAGAGCAAAGCACAAAATACGATTCTCGTTTTGTCTGTCACCACAAAAGTTTACCGTGGCCCAGCCGTTTAGTCGTCAGGTTCTAAATATTTTTGTTTTATCAAGCGTTTTATGGGGAATTTTAATTAATTGCTTGCTTGGTCAATTGTGGGACTTAGTGAAATGCGGTGCTATTCCTTAACGCTTTTATGTGCAGTGGTACCACCTGCGTTGACTTAAAAATCCCGTCTTTTGTCTACACACAGTTTTTGTAGGTGTCACATGATTTTCTTAATCAAAGCTATTATCTCGTATTGGAGACAGTGTGTAATCTGTGAGGTAGGAACCGGATTCTTACAGTGTAGGTGGATGCATTAACGCTACAAAGGGTTAAAAATTGTTATTTATTTCTTGCCGTCCGTGATTAATTTAAATATGAAGATGAACTAGGCAGAGAATTAGGGGAGTTGTTGACAGCGAAGCAGATTGCAGCTGTTTCAATATGGCCGCAGTTTTCCGCCGCGATGTAAATGAGATATGCACTCTTTTGGTATTTTACGCAGCGTAGAGTGGTAGTTTGTTACCGACGCTCCGAGATATCCTGTCTTCACCATCTTCAAGAGTAAAGCGTCAGGCATGACGCTTGAAGATGGAGCCGTGTTAGGTTGTGTCGAAACGTCCGTAAGAAACTACCAACCTGCGCTAAGTAAAATCCCGAAGAGCGCAGATCTTATGACTGCAGTTGTTTGAAAACACAACAGGCAGTTTTAGTAATGCGCTGTTTGAGCTTCATGCGCAACAAACATGCTACAGTGTGTCGTCGTTGCGTTTAACGGCATTGTACTTCTCCTGTATAGAGGCTAGTGATATTTCATTGGCAGGTGATAAAATGAAACCTGATTAAACCCACGCAGCCGGCTGCTACGAATGACAGAGCGACCTTGTGCTGTGAATGGCGCTCAGTAACAGTTAATATTTCCCTCAAAATGTGTGTGAGAAATTCATCGTGTGACAGAGAGTCGTGTGTGCACTTGATGTGACGTATGTAGGTGCGTGCGAAATTAGCATGCGGTCTGGCGAAGTGTAAATTTGACAACACGTGTTCTCAGACTTTTTTCCCCTTATTCTATTTTCGCTTGCTGTAAAACCTTTCCGTACTTACTAGCCAGGAAGACTTCCAGCCATTATGATTAAACCGTCATCATTATCGCCTTCCGAGGATTCAGCTCCGGTCACGTTGTTTATGGCGAGTCAGAGTTGTGATTGACAAACCCACTGGGGCTTATTTGTTATTTTGCAGGCCATGTAACGATGTCAGGTCTATATCGATTGCAGAATTTGTTTTGATGGGAAGAGATTCTGCAGTGTGTCATAGACTGGCAATGTGACGGAGATTGCAGTCTGACAAAACTGTGTTATTATGGAGGCAGTAAATTCTGTTATGCAGTTTCTACCTTCCTGTTCAATATTCTTATACTGATTGTTGATGGAAGCCTGACTAGTGGCTACAGTCTCGACGCTGCAAGGATCGGATTTCAATCCATGGAATGATAACCATATTTCTATAAAACTAGCCGCTGTTTTTAATATTTTTATAGGTCTGGTGTTGACCCGATCGGGTCAAAATATGTAGCTACTTTATAAAAACAAAATTTTTTGTTTTTGTAACAAAAGTGGTTGTGTTACACTTTATTCTGTATTATCTTAACCCTTTAAAGGCGAAGCGTATCTGTTTTATATAAGGACTCAGTGCGTATCGCGCTGTAAACACTCTCCACTTCGGTTATAAAAACCAGTCTCTTAATGTTTTATAAGGCAAAAGTTGCTGTTTGTTCTGAGATCCGTACAAAACACATAAACGCAATGTGGGCACCACGTAGAATTTTTTAATGTTAAACTTGGTGGTACGTAAAGTTACCGCTAGGCTTTAAAAGGTTAATAATGTATCATTTATTTTGCATTGCATGAAGTTAGAGGACAGTAGAAGGCGAAATCGTGGCCGATTTCAAAGTGCTTGCAGCGCTAGAGAGGTAGTGTGCCAATGTGGGCCATGCGTGGTCGTTATTCGTACTGGGTGAGCTGTGTCCCTGCCCAAGTATCGCAAGCTGGCGAATAAAATGTATTTTACTGCTCGGTGTTGCCGGACGTCCGTGGATCGAGCTCGTCTTACGGATGTTGACGCGTGGCACAGTATTGTTCGTGTCTAATTTGCTGCTAGTCTCGTATAGCATGCACAGTGCACTTGGCAGTTACCTTTGTTGTGCCATTTGTGGAAGCAAAAACGGTGAAAGAGTAGCCTGTTATGTGAAACCACTAGCTGTAGTCATTTCCTCACAACTGCTTTATAAGAGCAAACAAGTTTCATATCAGAAAATTGCACCAGTATTTGTTATAGCACTCTGCATGTTTCGGCTACAACCTGCAGCCGTCTTCACGGAACTGCACCAATTAAAGACATATAAACATATTATGCAACTTGTCTGTGTTTAAAATATTGCGTCATTATTTTATGTGACCGATATTATTTGCCATTCTCCACCGCTATCCTAGCGCACGTGTGTGAGGGCCACTTAGCGGCCGCGGTATATGCGTTAAACGAGTCGACGGAAATTTGCAGATGCTGTTGGCCAGATAATATTGTGACCTCTTGTTTAATCCTGCAGTTTAAGGTGGTGATATTTAGTTCTACGTGACGTATATTACCAAGACTGTACCAGAAGTAATGGTCGCGAGTTTGTTGCGTCGGAACAAAGGTGCATCTACAAAAACAGATAATGATGGCAATAAACGGAACAGTCATGTATTGCAAACGCACGAGGAATAAGTTAAAATGATATCCCAAAGAACAAACACATCTAACTTTGGCAGCCAAATGAATGCCAAAATAAACTGCTAATTTCAAAATATAATGAAAGTTACATATGGGCTAAAATCGATCATCTAATATGCGAGGTTTTACTGTTGTCACAGCGGTGTAATCGGCGATTCCGGTCTTGTGGGATATGACGTTGTGTTGCTGGACGTCCGGACTTTTCGGAGGAGCGTCACGTCCCAGAAGACCGGAGTCGTCGAACATAAAACATTTCGCCCTAGGTAACTGGCTCGGAATTCCAAACGTGTAAGTGTTGACAGGTACTGTCCAAATCGCTGGAACTGCTATTTTTATTGCTACAATGCTTGGATAGCAGCATTTGTGAAAATAAAGTGTCGACTATTAGCTGTTGTTTACGAGTTCTGGAAAACAACGAAATAGGTCGACAAAGGAGGAGACGGTAAATAGAGAGATAAATTGTACCGAGCGTAAATAATTGTGTATCATTAAACGAATGGCATTACGTCATTCGACGGAACGCTGTCCCCTCGGTGAGATCAGTCCCGTTCAGCATGTCAGCTCTTCCAACTCCCCTAAACTGATAACATTCGCTCCATATAGTTTTGCATGTGACATGCATTTGTCTGAAAGACGAGCAACAATCAGCAGCGGCGTGCATTGGACCATGCGTAAATGAATAGAATTATTGGCTTTGTATACTTTTGTGGGTTTTGTAATTCGAGAAACAAGGATGTATTGAGGTGGAATATAGTAACCCAACATTTCGTATCGGAGATCGTATTCAACTGAATTTGGGTTCCCCCCCAATTCAGAATGTGGTCCCACCCTTTTCCATCGTGCTGTAAGCCATTCAGCTATTGGTTCATCGTCGCACGTCAGTGGACAGTAGTTGTTGGATCGACAATAGACACCGCGTCGTCCAGATAAGCACACTGTCCATTGTCTCCAAACACTCAGTGTTTTCAAAATTGTTCCGATTCTGAAACATTGCAAGCATAGAAAAAAAAGTATCAAGTTTTTGATAGAACATGCCGGTCTGTTATTTTAATGCTTCAGATTCTGCAGATCGCGGTGAAATCCGGGCTGGTGCACACATTTTGAACAGCGACTAATAGCTGTGACCGTAACCCTTTTAAGACGAAAATTAACCGGAATTATATTTGAAGATTCAGCTCGTACCGCGCGGTAAACACATTCCATCTCCGTTACTAAAAGCCAGTCGGTTAATGCTGTATAGGGAAATAATCGCTGTTTGTTCTGAGATCCATATAAAACACATAAATACACTGTGTGGGCAGAACGTCGAATTTGTGCATGTTAAACCTGGTGGTTTATATATAGACATTCAGTCCGTACCGCGCGGTAAACATTCCATCTCCGTTATTAAAAACCAGTCGGTTAATGTTGTGTAGGGAAATAATCGCTGTTTGTTCTGAGATCCATACAAAACACATAAATACACTGTGTGGGCAGAACGTCGAATTTGTGCATGTTAAACCTGGTGATTTATATATAGACATTCAGTCCGTACCGCGCGGTAAACACATTCCATCTCCGTTATTAAAAACCAGTCAGTTAATGTTGTATAGGGAAATAATCGCTGTTTATTCCGAGATCCGTAAGAATCACAGAAATACACTCTTTCGGCGAGACTTTTGAATGTTAAACCTGGCGTTACATGAAGTGATCACTGGTCCTCAGAGAGTCAAACTGTGTTGATAGTGTAGCACGTATTACGTGTGTAATGGGTTTAGTTTGTAGCAGCTAAATGGCACATGCTTTGTTGTATTACATAGTGTATTAATTTGACTGGGTGCAGAAACAGGACCTCATTTTCGTAGCTGCTGTTTATAAGAAATCTTGATTAGTGGAAGTAAACGTGATTAAAATCAATTGTGGATGATGCAGTTTGCACTTACGGCGTCGAGTCGGCTTCAAGGTGGCCAGAATGTCGACATAAAAGTTTCAATTATATGAAGCTGTCAGGAATCGAACTTGGCCTTGTGGTCTTAGGCGCATCACGTGACGTTTAATGGTGTGAATAACTTTCTTAGAGTGGAGATTTTTTGCTAGAGCGAGTTTGATGTTAGACTTGGATATAATACTAAAACTGCGCTTAACCTTTTAAAGCCTAGCGGTAACTTTACGTACCGCCAGGTTTAACATTAAAAAATTCTACGTGGTGCCCACATTGCGTTTATGTGTTTTGTACGGATCTCTGAACAAACAGCAACTTTTGCCTTATACAGCATTAACAGATTGGTTTTTATAACCGAGACGGAGAGTGTTTACTGCGCGGTACGAACTAGCTCCTCATATATAAAACAGATATGCTTCGTCTTTAAAGGGTTAAGTAATACTCTATTAGGGTGTAAAATGGACTGCTCTGACTTAGAATAGCCAGTAGTGCTCATATGAGCTTAGAATGCAGGGAATTCCTTGATTATGTCAGGAAGTGGTAGCTTCTCACAGAGGACTTTTTTTGGTTAGTGAATGGCGCTCACTGTGAATTTACTTTAAAAAATAAAACGTAGTATGCACGATGGACCCGCTACATTCTCGCCTACTTTAGGTCTGCAACAAATAGAATTGGAGGTGGCAGCTAAAGATCAACTGGAAATGTAACGCTTTTAAACAGTCGTTTTTCCTGAACAGATTTTGTATTAAAATCGATTTAGCTGTAAAATAAATCGCTGCAAATTAGTTCTAGGCGTAAATGTTCCATACGAGATGTTAATTTTTTCCTAGATTTTCAGTTTTACTAAAATTGCGTGTATGATTCTAAACTCGACATCTTTTCTGACTGATACTTAAGCAATTCCTTTCCTGTGTGCACCGCTCTTCTTACATACTCACATATTTTTTGTCTGTGAAAAGAATAAAAAATTCCAGAACTGGAGACTAAATAAGAAATGACAAAGAGTCCGGATGAAACTTGTAATTAACCGGAGCTTCTCCGAAGTTAATTTGAAAACTAGCAGCACTGTGACACCGACAGTGTCTGCCTCCTTGTTGAATTTTGTATGGCAACTGGCTACCACCAGCTGTAAGATTTATGCGTAGCAAGACGCAGTAAAGTTTCTGTGCGCGAGTGTTTCTTCGCTGTGTCGTAGCGTTTGTTTAAAACGTATACCTACGCGGTACTTCGAAACGTAAACCGAATGACATCTGTCAAGGGGAGCATTGCAGACTGTTCATTCCAGGGGTGGACATCTTATGTTTCGCGCGCGCGTGTGTTTGGGTCCTTATCTCCTCAGAGTGAATAAAGGATCGGCATTTTCAGCCTAGCGATTACTTTACGTACCCCCAGGTTTAACATTCAAAAATTCTAAATGGTACTCTTATTGTGTTATGTGTTTTTTGCGAATCTCGATATAGACAGATCGTTAAGTGATCGGTTTTCATAACCGAGGTGGAGAGTGTTTACTGCGTGGTACGAACTGAGCCCTTATATAAAACTGATAGCGTTTCGTCTGTAAAGGGTTAGTATCCTAAAATTTGCCATAATCTGCTCCAACCGCAGTACTGCTTCCTTCATTGCCCACAGGTCTTGCTTCAACCTTGCGGCATTTGTGCCTATAAAAACAAGTAAAAAATTACGCGACGTATCAGAATTTTGCTTTCTTTTTTTCCTGTGTTTGGTACGTGTATTTAGAGTAGATGTTGAGAAATTCAGGTTTGAGTTTTAAAGCATAAAGTAATATTTGTAGAACTGACGGACGCGTTAGAAGATACAGCGCTGAACAGCTGTACGCAAAGTAGGGAAGACGTCCGAAGACGTATTATGTTCCTACGGTAACCACTAGGGACGGAACGTGACCAACAAAAATACCATCGCTCACCGGTACAAACTTTCGTACTTGTTACGAAAATGTATAAATAAGTAATATTCAGTTATCGAACCGACGGTATGAGATCGAAAACTCATCAGTGTACCGGAATTCTCTGTCCTGGCAGGACTCGTATAAGCAAGCATGATAACATCCGTGACTTCAGTCTTCCGCCGCGATGCTGGCGAGAACTGCACTCTGCTGCGGTATAACGCAGCGTCGAGTGGTAATCCTCGACGCTGCGTTATACCGCAGCAGAGCTCACTTCCCACAGGCATGGTTACAGTAGCAATAACAGTACAGTAGTACCTGGGATCTGAATTTGCAACTTTAGATCCCAATTATTATTATTATTATTATTATTATTATTATTATTATTATTGTACCTGACTTAATATCCGGTTTTATGTTTATTTTATGTAACCTTAATCAGAACTGTTACTTATACATTGTTTTCCTCAATATGGGTTTGTACATTTGTTATGAGCGTGAAAGTGACGTATGTGTAGGTCGAAACATGTCGCTGTTATAAACACACAAACCCTGTTGTGTATGTAAATGTAGTTGTGTTGTGACCGACAGGCCTGCGTGTTTTGTATGCCGTAACACAGCGGTGTGTCACGTGTGAAGAGACTCCTCAGCATTTCGTATTTTGTGAGTTGTCTTCTGTTAGTGTTTGTGTTTGTAGAGTTTCAGTTTGTATCTTGTTGCAGTTACGTATGAAACTTAAAATGTAAAGTCGAAATGAATGAAGAAGTTGTGTAGGGGTCAAAGCAAAATTTAGAAATTCTTTCAGTTTATCGAAATCAGGCGATTACTTGGTGCAGGGCGTCAACAATAGCTGCCTAATACTGCAGATACGGGTCCCTGCTGAGGGTAACTCAGACTCGGCTGAATTGTTTCCTTCATTAGCTTACAGTGTTTACTTCAGCGAATACATTTTGGTATGATATTTAACGACACTGGCACCTGCTTAGCTTACGGTGGTAGTCGAATGGGTATGGAGCATTGGTGTAATGGTACTGACAGGCGACAACCGAAGTACTCGGGTAGAAACCCGCCCAAATGCTACCTTGACAGCTGCCCTCTTCTGGGATGTTACGCGACGTCATGTGGTAATTGTTTACCGACGTTTCGGTACAACGTATCGGTTCCATCATCTTTTTGGACTCTTGATCCTTGAAGATGGGACCCGTGTCTTGTCCCGAAACGTCCGTAAACAATTACCACATGACGCCGCGTAACATCCCAGAAGAGGGCAGATCTCATCAACATCGCGGTGGAAGCCTGAAATCAAGGGTAATGCTGCTTTGCTCACCGCAACTTCTACATGTACCGGTCTCCGATGGAAGCCCGACGTCAGCGGTGAGAGGCCGGGAACTAACCGCGAGAATCATGGCACGACCCCTGACGGTAGCACTAAGTAACCCTTTCGTGTGCTTTTAATGGTGTGCGTCGCCGCCAAGTTATTTCGTCTGTTTAACCTTTTAAAGCCTAGCGGTAACTTTACGTACCGCCAGGTTTAACATTAAAAAATTCTGCGTGGTGCCCACATTGCGTTTATGTGTTTTGTACGGATCTCAGAACAAACAGCAACTTTTGCCTTATAAAACATTAAGAGATTGGTTTTTATAACCGAAGTGGAGAGTGTTTACAGCGCGGTACGCACCGAGTCCTTATATAAAACAGATACGCTCCGTCTTTAAAGGGTCAATGTAGTGTCTGATTTAACACAGCGACATGTGCGCTAAAAATGTGTAGTGAGTGTATGCAGGTTGGCTATTGCCGTTGTGATTAAGGGGGGTGTCCTTCCGTCATTAGCGCCAACGTCCTCTGTCACTTGTACTGAAATTGCGAATTACGACGTGAATCAGAAGGGCCTGTAGGCCGGTACTAATGTAGAACTACTCCACTGCTTCGTCATCTCGCAGACAATTGGGAAGTTTCACGCAAAAGTTTCAATTACAAAACATGTGAACAACCTAGTATTGTTACAGAGATCGTATCTGCCCAGGTACGTAATTCAGCAGTAGAAATGCAGGAGATGAGACCTTCTAAAGTATAAATAGCTTTGCAGTTCTTAACCCAATCAAGTTAACGGGGATTGGATGAGAGGGACGTGTGGCCTGTATGTAACAGCAGCTGAATACACAGAGGCTTTTAGTGGGAATCCCAGAACTAAGGAGACCTCTTGGAAGACCTGAGCATAGATGGGAGGATTGTATTAAAACTGGTGTGGAAGAAATAGATTTGGTGGCTGTAGAATGGATTGAACTGGCTCAGGTTATGGATCTAAGGCGGGAACTTCTGAACATCAGTGAACGTCCCGTTCTTTAAAATGCAGAGAATTTCTTGCTTAGCTGAGGGGTTGTTAGTGTCTCAGGAAAAACTCTGCTCCATGGGGTGGGTGGGTTGGTTGGTTGTTTAATTGCTGACAGTGCAGCAGATTAAATAATGAGATCACGTGTTGTGGAGTTATTGTATAAATTGAGTTCCTTTATAAAGAGACCAATCCGGGACAAAATTTTAACCTTCTAAAAGGTAAAGCGTATCTGAATAATGGGCCTATATAAAATTTTGGTTCCCACCTCATGTAACACACACACACGCACGCACGCACGCACGCACACAAAGAATAATGGCGTTAATTTGGTTATTGGAGGGCCATGAAAATTGTCGTTGTTTACTCTGAGAATCAGCTGAAATGTCTGGGCTAAATACCGTGTTCTTTAACCTTTTAAAGACGAAGCGTATCTGTTTTATATAAGGACTCAGTGCGTACCGCGCTGTAAACACTCCACTTCGGTTATAAAAACCAGTCTCTTAATGTTTTATAAGGCAAAAGTTGCTCTTTGTTCTGAGATCCGTACAAAACACATAAACGCAATGTGGGCACCACGTAGAATTTTTTAATGTTAAACCTGGTGGTATGTAAAGTTACCGCTAGGCTTTAAAAGGTTAACTTTAAACAGATAGAGAAGGCCGATGTGAACACAAATGCCTATTAAAAGGTTAAAATTATCCATAAACAGGCTCCCTGTTCGCTGACAGTGTCCAGTACCTGTATTCTGATGGCTGAGGCGACAGCAGCAAACGCTAGGCAAGAAATGAATAAGTCACTGACACGTAATTACTTCAAGTCACGATATTACGTCTGTAGTGTCGGTTGATTTATTTATCGCAGAGAAGTCATGAAACCCTCAAATTCGAAGTGGAAAGACACGGAGCGGCTGCGGCGTTGTTTGTTAGGTTGTATAACTTTATTCGTTAAACAACGGACTGTCGGATAACTGATTTACTGCCTTAAGAATTATCAAACTGTCGTAGTCTCTTGGTGTATATAGGGACGTTATTTTATCTGACAACTGCCACTTGCTGTCTGCTCGCACAACTCATAAAACTTAGGTGTGTTACGACAAGTGTGTTTATTAGATACGGCGCGTGTCTGTGAACCGAACGAAAACATTCCCAGCGCCTTCTTTAACCCTTTAAAGACGAAGCGTATCTGTTTTATATAAGGACTCAGTGCGTACCGCGCTGTAAACACTCTCCACTTCGGTTATAAGAACCAATCTCTTAATGTTTTATAAGCCAAAAGTTGCTGTTTGTTCTGAGATCCGTACAAAACACATAAAAGCAATGTGGGCACCACGTAGCATTTTTTAATTTTAAATCTGGCGGTACGTGAAGTTACCGCTAGGCTTTACAAGGCTAAACGCAGTACGTAAAGGCTTAATAGCCTATGAGCTGGAAAACGCGCGGATCCCGACTCACGGCGAACTTGAACAGCGGAGAGCCCTGGGCTGTCTGCCGTGACGCGAAACGGGCTGAGTGAAGGGTGTTGCGGGCTGTCGGTTTAAATAATGTGTTTGTGTAACGATTTTCTATCGAATGACCAGGTTATTTGGTGTTGGATAATTGGTACGGGTATAATGCTGATGTTTTCTGTAAGAAAGGCAAAGTTGTACAAAATGTTCGAGGTCGAATCTTACCATCTAGAAGGCCTACGTTTGATTATTTATGAAACGTGTTGGTTTATTGTGTGAAAGGCGATGTGATAGTGAAACGTACGTAGAAAATGTATTGTGTAGATTACTCTTAACCGTTTAAAGACGGAACTTATCTGTTTTATATAAGGACTCAGTTCGTACCGCGCTGTAAACACCCTCCACTTCGGTTATAAAAACCAATCTCTTAATGTTTTATAAGGCAAAAGTTGCTGTTTGTTCTGAGATCCGTACAAAACACATAAACGCAATGTGGGCACCACGTAGAATTTTTTAATGTCAAACCTGGTGTTATGTAAAGTTACCGCTAGGCTTTAAAAGTTTAATGAAATGAGTAAGTAAGTTAGTACCGGTTTTATGAAATTTCAGTAAGTGAAACTAGTTGCATTTTTTGTAGACAAGCAGAAAACTGAAGAAGACAAGGAAGTAAATTATGAGTACTGGTTTTGTAGACAGTGTACGTAGAATTGTTTAGTTTATTGAAAGTTACCTGTCTCAAATGCTGATATTTCTGGGCTTGCCTCTCGCCTGGAATATCATGCTTTGTAGCGTGGTAGGTAGTTAAAGAGGAATTTTCTGCATCCAGCTTCAGGATAGACAAAGCAGGTTACTCCGAAACGTCGTAAACCACCAAACACAACGTCACAGCTTGTTAAGACCGCATTCTTCAGTTTCAGATGTGTTCTACTCCTGTATTTTATTACCACCTTCGTTGTCGCGTGTTGATGTTCTTCCCAGATGTTTCAACGCATAAACCGTGATAACGGATGATTTCTGTAGTTGTTTATTGTGAATATTCCAGGCTTCTGGGTGGTGTTTGACTATGTTGTCGTATCCAAAATGACAACAGCCCTTTAACCTTTTAAAGCCTAGCGGTAACTTTACGTACCACCAGGTTTAAAATTAAAAGATTCTACGTGGTGCCCACATTGCGTTTATGTGTTTTGTACGGATCTCAGAACAAACAGCAACTTTTGCCTTATAAAACATTAAGAGATTGGTTTTTATAACCGAAGTGGAGAGTGTTTACAGCGCGGTACGCACTGAGTCCTTATATAAAACAGACACGCTTCGTCTTTAAAGGGTTAAGAGAAGCAGTATTTTACTGCAAGGTAGAACCTACCCTGAGGTTAGAGGCAGCAGCTTATCCGGAACGTCGGTAACTGTACACCAATATGCACGGCGTTATCACGAGGCTAAGTTCGCCATCAGGGCTGCTGTGGGCACGCCAAAACTCGTAGTGTCGGATACACAATCCTGTGACCCGCTAGAGGACGAACTGGAAACCGAGCATGGGTCGGCAAGTAGAAGAGGAGATCTGCCACTGCTTTCGGCTGGTACGTGCCGGGTTCCGGTTCTCGAAATTTGTGCGGATAGATGCAAATTAAAATGGCAGTCCTAACGGCAGTACTGCCTGGATGTGGCCTGTATCCACTGACATGCTGCGATGGGTTTAATAAGATACGCCCTTGGAGCAACTGAAATAAATCAAGTATGTTGAAAGGACTAACGTACAGGCCCGCCAGTTATCGTCCCCTGTTTACGTAGGGTACCACTTCCTTCAATTGACGTATCCTGAATTAAGTCCGAAGACTGTAAAAATTAATAACCTGTTCGCGTGTTGTTAGCATTTGAGAAAACAGAATGCGCTTAATGTGTCGGCTTTTAAATTCGTACGACTGTAGGTAATAAGTCCGTGACAAAGTTTTCCATACGTCTGTGGCGATATATATCTGATTATCCGTCATGTTAGCCATAAACTGGATTGTTTGAGGGCTGTACTAGTGACATGAATCTGTGTCGCTCTCTCAGTAACAAAAGGCGTCTGATTTTAATTTGTTGCTTTTTATTCATCCATTAAGGAAAGCCTCTAGGCTAAGTCTCTTCTTTCATTGTAGCTGCCAAGTAATGTGACGGGGTTTGTTGGTTACATGATATTCTGTGCTTTCACGTGTTTAAATGTTTATTTCATTGTGTTTTACAGTGCACAAGTTTCGGAATTTAGCAGCATTGCATGATGCATTTTTCCTGTTGATGTTTCGTTTTAAGTCTCAGAACGTGCTGCAGAGTAAACAGGAGACGGTCGACACAGTCGTTTCGTGTCCTGTGGCTGCGAACTCGCTGCTGCTGTGTAATTTGGTAAACATGGTCTTTTGAAGTATATAAAACTTTCACCACGGAATCGCAGGGTCCGTTCCCAGCAGTGGAAGGTGATTTCTGTCTTCTGTGAGGTGTGTAGACTACTTCTGTGAGGTGTGTAGACTACTTCTGTGAGGTGTGTAGACTACTTCTGTGAGGTGTGTAGACTACTTCTGGGACCAAACCAGCCTCCTACTGAACGGGTAACGATTCTGTTTGCCCCGGGAGTAAAGCGTCCGGTACTAAGCTGGCCAGTCAGCATCATCTCCTATGTACTGATGGCGTGCACAGATACACATCTGTTTGGCGTGTAGAAAGTTAAGTGTCCAAACCCTGAAGGCGTATAGGAGGAGCAGAAGTATAGCTCCATTTATTCGTAACCTCGATACTACGTGGAGGTTATTGGTTAACTTCACGCACCGGCCGCTTTATACCCGGGAAAAACCCCCGTACCCATTGAATAGGACGCTAGGTAGGCCTCAGAGCGGGTCCGAACGTTTTGGAGAAGAGAAAAATCCCATGGCTCGGACCGTCCAGCCGGGATAGCGAGGTCGCTACCCCGGCTCAAGTGAAGTGTAGGCCCACCGGAATTAATCCCTAATGTAGTTAGTATAAACCTCCCGCTTTAAAAACAGGCGAATATGTTGACAGAAGGCACAGTAAGTACGGGTTGTGCTGTTGCAATCCCTTGATTGGGGGGGGGGGGGTCCGTCTTTTTACGCGATTGCTGCGTCTCCTGCGTCCAGCTCCTGTACACTTTACCGCGCCGCACTTGGTAGTACTGTGCAGCAGTTCAAGTTGTTCTGTTTCCCTCGGGTACAGCCATTCCCGTGGGGGCGGCGGGGGGAGGGGGGCTTTGTCACATAGTAAAACTCAGGCGTCGGTATCCCTCAACCTTTATCCTACCGGTGTGGGTATTTAAATTCTGCCGCATTATTTGTGGAAAACGTGAGTGTTATTTTAACAGGAAAAGATAAAATTATGAGATAAACGAAATTTTGTGGAAAATAAAACATAGATTACGCAACATGTCTTAAAATGCAGTAAATGTCCTTGTTGCCTATATAGGCCTATATAAGATGAATATCTAGGGAAATTCTTCTAGGTGCGTGATATATGTAGTACATTTTTCTGGATATGCACAAACTTTTTGTATACGGTGGCTGTTCTTTTAGTAGGCCTGTGAATTTTGTTCATGTCAGAGTGTGGGGAAGGAAAGGTAGACGCGCGCAAATACGCACACATTTACACAAACATGTCAGCATTAGATTGTTTGGTCAGTTGCTTATAAACTCATCGCTTTCTGTAGCAAATGCATACTCCGAAATTTATAGGCAGTTATGAAAGGAGGATGAATCTTTGGATGCGCGTTAAGATGAGGTTAATTCAGAAATGATAAAAGCGTAATTATTTTAAAAGCAACATCACTTAAACGTAGCATAAAGAGGTTTGTTAATTTGTAAAGGTTATTTCCAGGTCTGTCTTAATTCAGACAGTTGATAGTCCGATTAAAGTACGTACAAAATATATAAAATGGAGACATTATTACTGACTTGCCCCCTTTTCACGCACAACAACGAACTGTAATTGTGGAACTGTCACAAATAGTATTGTTGATAATTGATGCATCTGCGTGGTACAAGTAGGAAGTGACACCGCGTTTGCGGCAATAAGAGTTTAATCTGTGTGCTAAATAAATTAAACTTACAACTTAATGACGTTTAAAATACTCTGAGTGTTAAAGTATTAGGAGGTAGGAATTAAGAGGAGGCTGAAGAAAACTGCACACTGACGAACTTTAACTTGTACTTTTCATCAAACATTGTGAGGATGTTCAAATTAAGGAGGGTGAAATGGTGTGAGTGTGTGGCACTCTGGAGAATGATGGGAAATGGTGTGAGTGTGTGGCACTCTGGAGAATGATGGGAAATGGAGCAAAGTGTCGGCGAAGGAAGCTAAAGGAAGGTAACTTAGAGCAATGTTTTTCAAACGTTGGTATGCTTACCACTGGTGGTACGTGGATGCTCACCTGGTACGCGAAGAAATTTAGAATTTTTTAACGGTTAAAATTTGGAAACGGTAATTCCAGCACTAAATTGATTTAACTGTGTTGAATGTAGATAAAAATGCTTATAAAGTATATACCAAGATAGGCCTACTGTTTCATTGTTCGGGTATAAACACAGACTCTCCTCTGTCGTCTAAACGCGTTAAATTAGAAAAGTAGCAACTGCGAGATTTGAGGTTTCCACAGCGTTGTTGTTTCGCTGGCTAGCAGCGAAACATCCCGGAACACCAGTATCTTGAAAGTAGGCATGAATATTTGCACTACCTAGTGGCACGTGTACATATTTTGTATTGTGACATGGGTACGTGTACATGTTTTGTACTGTGACAGTGGTAGTTTACATGTTTTGTGTTGTGACAGTGAAACGTGTACATGATTTGTATTGTGACAGTGGTAGTGTACATGTTTTGTACTGTGACAGTGGTAGTGTACATGTTTTGTGTTGTGAGAGTGGTAGTGTACATGTTTTGTGTTGTGACAGTGGCACGCAAGGAAAAATGTTTGAAAGGCGCCGATTTAGGGGACCTTGGCTTAGACTGGAGGTTGCTGTTGAAATGTAGCTGTATTTATGTGGCCCAATATGGATGCCAGTGACGGGCTGTTGTGAGCATGGCAATGAACTTCCGAGTTTTGTATGAAGTTGGGAATTTGTTGGCTATCTAAGCGACTGTGTGCTTTTCCAGGAGGACTTTGCTTCATGAACTTACTTGGTTTTCTTGTTTGGTTGAAGTAGCGGCAGGTTTGATTGGCCGATCGGCTTCCGGGCGTGAGCTAGAATCGGCAGGCTGCAGTGCTGCTGCTGCTGAATTCTTAACAGTACAAAAATTTCGTGTCTTATTGTCTTAGTCATGTAGACATAGTTTGGAATTAAAAAATGAGATTGTGTTGAAACTACGTGCAGTCGCAGGCTAGAAGTACACACCCCCACTCAACTTACACGCAAAATGACATACAATAATAGAAGTACGTGGCGTGTGTACGATTTGTTATAACGTATTTGCCATGTCTGCCTTTAATTGTACTATAACCTCAGTACGAGACACTTCGTCGAGTGCATTGTATTCCTGTAATTACCTTTGTATTTGGTTAGGATTGTGGAATTGGCGACCAGGAGGATTTTGCTTATCATCAGTGCACTTGTGGAAGTTGAATGTAATTATATCGCAACTCAGTTTCGTGGGGTAAGGGCACATTTGCTTCACAAATCCACATCACTGGCTGTAAGAGGAATTCGTTTTATTGTTTTCAGTCAAAGAATTTATGTTGGTGTTGAGGATCAGTATTCAGGTGAATGAATTTAATTGCAATACAAAGCTGTAATATCTACTGTGCCCATTCCCCACAACAGGTATTTATTTACTGTGCCCATTTCTTACAGCAGGTATTACCTGTTGTGAGAAATGGGCACGGTAAATACACATACTGTGTGATTAGAGACAGTTGGCTGGCTTGAACATGAATTTCCTCGACGTTTTTATATCTCTTGTCCACACTAGAAAAGGGCCGTCTTTCTGAGCTGAATATTTTCTATATTACGGCTACTTTCAAAATTACTGACTCTGCAGGACCTGTTTATAAAATCCATTAACATGTAATGTTAGATTTGAATGTAGCTGTTTCGCGTGTATGCTGCTTTTGTGTGTGTTTTCAGTTTCTGTATAAATTTAGATCAAATTATCCATTTTGTACTTACAGCGTACTTCGGCAGTGAGTGATAGGTTTTGTGTGTCACCTTAGTCCACTTTCCCTTGCCGATTGTTGGTGCGTCTGTGGACGTGCACGTTTCATTTAATGTGGCCTTAAGCATTCAGTTCGTATTTCTTAAGAGACGTATCATTCAGTAGCTACGCAGAACAGCTTAACTAAGATGCTGATAGAGATGCGTGCTTGGGCCGAGATTCGAACTCGAGACCACGTTTCTGTTTTTCGGACTGTCAGGTACAATGACTTTCCTAAGGCCTATATTTCAAGGGGGGGGGGGGGAAACAAGATTTAAGCGTGACCACTCCGGGCCCCTTATTTATTTCTTAAGACAAAAAACCACAAATTTTATTTCGGGTTCAGTATGTACATTTAAAGTATTTGTTTCACATGCTTAATTTTTATCATCAGTTCAGCGCTTCAATAAATTGACAACCGCGTTTGACCGCGGGACGTGCTGCTCGCGGTGGCCGGCATTGCGAGTGCGACAGGCGTGCCACTTTTGTCGTTAAACACGCGTCGGGATGAAATGTTGGCTGCTGTTATGCGACAGAGTTAACAGTTACAGGTGTAATGAATACTGCAGTCAGACAACACAGCCTTGTATCCGGGAAGAATAAGGGTATATGTTGCGGCTAAAAATCATTAGGCATTATCAGGCCTATCGCAGATAGGCGTATATTATCCAAAGGCTGCAACAGAAGCACTTTGGTTTCTACTGAGCCTGATGCTAAAAATATTCCTCACAGGTTTCTTAAACGGTTCGGAATTTACGGCGTGTTCATGAAGTTCAAACTCAGTGATGACACGTCACAACGGATTATACAAAACTGAACTATAGATTTTTGTGATGAGCGCTGAGAGTTCCAAAGACGTGAACTTACGTTTAACCGTGTCTCATAACTGTGACAAATTATGCAGGCCGTGTTTTTTTGTTACATTGTACGTAAATAAGGTAATTATATTTAATTAATACATAGACCAACTTATGCACTTAGCAAAACACAATCAGAAGCAGGTATAAAACACTTACACCTTTCGCCACCGAGTTGCCATCATCAGGCGGTGCGTTCAGTACAAAGGAATGTAGACCGAACCCGCCAGTCTTGTTATTATATCGCAAATTATGTTGAATCACCATTCTTTTGTATTGTACGGCCCCCTGATGGTGGCATCGCGGTGATGAACCATGTAGAGGTTTATAATGGCTCAGTAATGTATTTTATTCAGTGCATAAGTTGGCTGATGTAATGATTGTAGAAGATGCACGATACGAGTAGCATAAACTACTAAATAATGTATGGAAAGCCTAAAGTTAACGTGTTCCATGTCCGTGCACTATATTACACAAAAACACTAATCACCAACAAATGCACAAAGAGAGTTTTATCATCAATTTAACACTCTCCTACATGTTTCGACCCTGCTGGGTCATCTTCAGGGAGAACTTTTTGTTGTCGTTACACTAAGGTTGCAGTTTATAGTTGAGTGAGAATGTGCTGTTGGCTGTGTACTGTGTACTGGAGGCGTGAAGTCTCCGCGGTCCGGGCCTGCAAGCCGAGACCGCGGAGAGTTCACGCCTCCAAAAACAACGCAGTACACAGTCAACAGCACATTCTCACTCAACTGTAAAGTACAACCTTAGTGTAACGATAACAAAACGCTTCTCCCTGAAGATGACCCAGCAGGGTCGGAACATGTAGGAGTGTGTTAAATTGATGATAAAACTCTCTTTTTGCATTTGTTGGTTATTAGTGTCTTTGTATGGAACGCCTGTCTCCTGAAAGTTCCGTTTCCCGCTAGGAAGGAGCTGTTTCTTATAATTTGGTGTATGTTAGAATATTCCGCGGGAATTCTTGCGCTTTTCGTAGCTGGAAGAGGCCAATTGCGATCAGGATAAATGTTCCCTACTTTATGTGTGTCGTATCTGTATCACCGCAGTGTGTGTCCATGCCATAATACGTCATCATAAAGCTGGTCATTTCAAACTGCGAAGCCTACAGGCAGTTCTTTGGGCCCGTCTGACGACAATTTCGCTTCTCCGCACCAGCCTGTGTTACAGGTGTCCCCACTGAAGCCCTCCGCAGAGCGCAAATACCTGATCCAGAGCCTCAGGTGGGCCAGGGAGTCGCAAGGGCATGTTGTCACCTGCAGTTACCAAGAATGTAATGCCTTTGACGCACGAATTTCACTCAGCATATACACAAAAACTGAGATCCTAACTCATGGTAAACATACACAGTCGAACCCGGTTATAACGATATAGGTTTATGCGACACCTCGCCTATAGCGTCAGATATTATGTTGTACCAATTAATACATCACTGTTAACCATAACATTATACTCCTCAGTTGTAACAACACTCGTTTGTAACGACACAAAATATTCAGTCCCTTTCATGACGTTATAACCGGGTTCGACTATGTATGAGTTCCCATTACAAAGTGAATTCGGTTAATGCTATACAGGGCAATAATCGCTGTTCTTTCTCTCATTTTGAACACACAAACACCTGGTGAAGCGGGTGACTCGTATAGTTAGTTACTGCGGTGCGTTTTGGGGTCAGCTCATCCATCACTGAGGTTTTGTTTGATAATCCATTAGTATGAACTAATATTGATATGCTAGTCTAGACTTTTTGCGTTTCATATGGAAATTCTGCTTGTACGGTACGTAATTTGTAACAAATCGTTTTACATTTCGGTGGGTGCCTGTGCTGTATGTGTAGCGTGGAGCCACACGACACTTCCAGAAATTGAAATTTTATATGAAAAAATGTCTGGTATTTAAAAATAACCTTAAAACAAAATTGTTCGTTCATACGGTTGCTTATGTGGTTGTCATGTTTGTACAAGTGGTAACAGTGCACGTTATCAGTCGCGGGTTCAGTATTTACGTGTGTCGGCACTCACGGTTATTGTGATCGTGTAACCTGCTGATGGCTGGTCGGTCAGTGGGATTCAACGTGAGCCTTAAACACAGCGAAATTTTTACCGTAAAAATGAAACAGACGAGACTTCAAAGCGTATTTCTGTGGCGTGTTGTTTTTATATGCCATAAATTACATGGATTTTGTTGAAATTTGTACCTGCATGGACGGTTCTGTCCTCCTCCGGTTGCAGTTCGTATCCTTTAGTGCACGGACTGGCCTAACAGCGTTTTGTATAGATGTTCTCAAGACAAATGTAATGAAAAATTTAGTAGTAGTAGTGGTGGTGGTGGTGGTGGTGGTGGTGGTGGTTGTGGTGGTGGCGGCGGCGGCGACGGTGGCGGCGGCGGTGGTGGCGGCATTGGTGGCGGTGGTGGTGGTGGTGGCGGCGGCATTGGTGGTGGTGGCGGCGGCGGCGGCGGCGGTGGTGGTATAACAACGAAGTACGAAGATCTCCTAGAAATACGAGGGTCCAGAAGTACGCCTGTTTAGTCCGTGCACACTGAGACAGTAAATAGACCGTCGCTTACAACTCATTGCTTTAGTTAGTGTTTAATACAACATGTTTCGGCCTCTATGGCCATTATCAAGTCTTACAGTTACAAAATGCTTCGAGACAGATTAAGTGCAAGAGTAACGTCAGCAACAGCAGGAGATTTCGTTCCTTACTTTAAAAAATATGAACTTTAAAAGAATATGTAAGCGTCAAGATGGGACGTACGGAGCAAAGTTAAATCCGTGCACACTTAAAAACCCACCAGTCGTTTGCACTTCAGTATAAATGTATAATATCAAAGCAGCACAAGGAACTTTGACTGTGGATTTAAAAGTCCAGACATCCACGTGTTGGCCCTGACATTATTATAGTCTGTGACACGTTAGGTTCGGCATCTCTTGTGGTAGGTTTCATGTGGTTCATGTGTCAGGGCCAACACGTGGATGTCTGGATTTTTAACAGTAGGACCTGAGGAAGGAAGAAGCTTCTTCCGAAACGTCGTGTTTTAGTGTTTTTATTTTTGGTGGTGACAATGGAAAAAAACCCTGAAAGAAGTGTGTGAAATGAGCAGTATAATACATGTAACGCTGCCTCTGCTAACACCAGGTTTCTTTGCAATGTACAGCCCATTCAAACTTAATAAAAAAGAAATTCCACCAATCTACTTGCATCAGTATACTAGTGGTTACAAACTTCATAATACTTGGTCTTCACATTCTGATTGTTTTGTGTGTTTGTCCCACTTACCTCAGACTTCGTGGATGATGTCTGCTTGTCGGTAAAAGACAGTCTTGCCGATGATTTGATCTGTTACAGAAAGAAATCCCTTCTTTACGTACCACTGTAATCGTGTTAAGAGAGTCGGTCAGGACTTAAATTCACATGGCGTAGTGTCTTAACCAAAAACTTTGTAATGTGTGAATCCTCAGGTTCTCACAGCGGTGTCGTTAAGCTTCCAGTTCTTCTGGGATACAACACAGCGTCACTGGGTAATGGGATCCCGACGTTTCGAAGTAACATAGTGTCTTCATCGCCAGGAGTCTGACGGTCTAGCTCTATAGACCCTTGAAGGTGATGACGCCAGAGTCCTTCAAAATGTCGGGAACGAGTCGCCGTCTGTTCCAGAAGAGCGGACTGCTGAATCTTCAAACGTGTTGCATACAGCCTTTATTAGATGCAGAGTTATTGTTACCCGTTACCAGCGCTGAAGCAAATTCTTGGCGACCACAAATGTACAGAGCATAGGGAGGTGGAAACCGTTGTGAGACGTTGGTTATAACCCAGGACAAGGCCTGATGTCAACAGGGAATAGAAAAACTCGTCTCACGATATCATAAATGCCTGAATTGTAGGCGGCACTACCGGTATACGGAAATGTAGTGGGTCAGCAATAGAGTTAGTTAAATCGTAACTGTTCTTGTTACAGGTTAACCCTTTAAAGACGAAGCGTATCCGTTTTATATAAGGACTCAGTGCGTACCGCGCTGTAAACACTCTCCACTTCGGTTATAAAAACCAATCTCTTAATGTTTTATAAGGCAAAAGTTGCTGTTTGTTCTGAGATCTGTACAAAACACATAAACGCAATGTGGGCACCACGTAGAATTTTTTAATGTTAAACCTGGTGGTATGTAAAGTTACCGCTAGGCTTTAAAAGTTTACGATAATTAACCCAAAATGTAAGCTTTTAAACTTATTTTCTGAGGGACCAAGTTACGTCTTGTACTGTTCTGATGATTTTAACTGTACAACTAACATGCTGTTTCCTGTCAGAGTTTATTTAATTTTTAGCGATACTCTCGATTTCGCGGTGGGTGCTCTCTGCTTTGTCCTTACAGAATTAAAGTTTCAGACTTTCTGTTTCCATACCAAGTAGGTAGGGCCTAGGGCACATTCACACTTAACTGTGTAAACGCAGCCGTCGTGTATCGAAACTATTCTCCTTGAAGATGGCCTAGCAGGGTCGAAACATGTAGGAGACTTTTACGAATAAAGATTATAAACATTTTTGGTGCATTAGTTGGTGTTTATTGTTTCGGCTAATTGTTGTATCTCTCGTGTAGCTACACACATGCGTGTGGCAACTTCATTTAACATTGTTTCATACATCGCCACGGTCTTTACGTTTAGCGGCCCAAAACATGTGATTTACACTTTTGATTGCTCACGATACTGGAGCACTTCATTCCGTGTAGAAAACACACCGCTGGGTTGTAGAATGTTCGCTGTATTATTGGGTGTGGAATGTACTGACATGTTGTGTGTGCTCACTTGTGAATATGTAGCTACGTATTTCTATAGGCGTAATACATCTAAACGTGTAAAATATTTTCATTTTAATTTTGTGTGCGACCGGTGGGCTGATGTTGCAATAATCAGTCCCCTGTAAGGGCAGTCTACTAATTAGTGCGTTTATAGGTTCGTAAGACACGTACTTATCACTGATCACTCGTCCAGAGGAGTCGTACTGAGTGTGGTGTGTCCAAGTGAGTGTGATCGTGAAACTTCATAATGGGGAGACCTAGGCTCGCTAGGGCAGACCTAGGCTCACTGGGGCAGGCCTAGGCTCGCTAGGGCAGACTTAGGCTCACTGGGGCAAACTTAGGATCGCTAGGGCAGACCTAGGCTCGCTAGGGCAGACTTAGGCTCACTGGGGCAGACTTAGGCTCACTGGGGCAGATCTAGGCTCACTGGGGCAAACTTAGGCTCACTAGGGCAGACCTAGGCTCACTGGGGCA
>BLKM01000432.1:64852-95742 GCA_013340265.1 Coptotermes formosanus | reverse complement strand
ATGCATGCATATATGTATGTACGTACGTAGTTACGTACGTACGTACGTATGTATGTATGTATGTATGTATGTATGTATGTATGTATATGTATGTATGTATGTATGTATATGTATGTATGTATGTATGTATGTATGTATGTATGCATGCATATATGTATGTACGTACGTAGTTACGTACGTACGTATGTATGTATGTACACTAATCAAGTGCGTTCACATACATGTAAGCTAGGTTTAGTTCTTTCTCGGGGCAGATAAACTCCATAGTTCCTGTTCCTTGCACCCTGTGCCGCATTGCAGAAGTGTTCTTATTTGTGTTAAACGTGTGCTGGACCTTGAAAATCTTGCAGGATGTGATTTCAAACCGGCGCGAGCCAAGTGAAAATGGGTTCTAGTTTCATAGTCAGTTTGGGGCCGTTCGTTATGTGGATTGGTGTCTGGGTGACAAACACTCATATTTGCGGTTACACTCGTGCATTGTGTTTGGCAGAATATGAGAAATATACACAGATATGACAGTATAGAAATACAGTCTAACCCTGTTATAACGACATCGGTTTATGCGACACCTCGTCTATAGCGTCAGATGTTCTGTGGTACTAATAAATTCCTCTTTGTTAAACATAACACAATACTTCTCGGTTCTAACAAAATTCGCTTATAACGACACAAGATATTCAGTCCCCTTCATGACGTTATAACCGAGTTCCACTATATGCCCCATTCTCGATTATAGTAATTGATCGTAAATTGCTTTACGAAAACTTAACGTTTGTAACTGTGATTTGGAAGTATGGAAAGTGTGCCTTATCGTCAGAAACGCGTGGAATCTCGAACATGTTACAGTAAAACCGCGACCAGATATACGCAATTTGTGACGAGAGTTGCATCGCCCCCTCCCAACATGTCAGCTGTTACAAGTGTTTGAATACTAGCAATAAGCTAATGCTAACTGAAAGAATAAATTCAAAAGAAACCCTGCCGTAATGCACACATGTTTGTTCGTTCCTAAACCCACCAATGGCTAGTTGTTGTTGAGCAGTGCGGAAGGATGGACGAAAAGAAAAGAATGACTACGTTGATATTACTTATCATAATTCGTGTTATCTTTCTTTAGGCCTTCCTTTGAATTCAACATTTTCAGCTTGTTCTGTTTGTTAACTGTAAACAGATATATTTTCAGTTAATGAATGTTCAAATACGTTTGTTTAGAACTTTGAGAGACAGTTCTTAGAACACATTGCATACTAACAGATAAAAGGACGCTAACGCCTTTTTTACGCCATGTTGTAAGTATAAAGGCGTTTTCGGGCTACTTACTGTGTTTTGTGGTAGGGGAAACCGTATAGTTATTGGCCACTTAGGAAAATCCGCTGTTTGAAGTGTAATAAAATTCACATGTTTTATTAAAATCCGAGTTTAAATACATTTTTGTAAGCATCACTTATTTCTCCCTTCACTGAATACCGTAGAGATCCTTACAAATGTTACGTGAAATGTCTCCGGGCTTAGAAGTAAACTCTGCACAAATATACAGCTGTTGGCCACTTCATATAGGTGGTGGACGCGCGTCAGTCATTGGACGCTCTTACGATTCTTAAATTAACCCTTTAAAGGCCAAACGTGTGTGTTTTATATAAGGACTCAGTCCGTACTGCGCAGTAAACACTCTTATTCTTAGTTATAGAAAAAAACCTTTGAATGTTTTATAAGGCAAAAGTTGCTGTTTGTTCTGAGATCCGTACAAAACACATAAACGCAATGTGGGCACCACGTAGAATTTTTTAATGTTAAACCTGGTCGTATGTAAAGTTACCGCTAGGCTTTAAAAGGTTAAATCGTTATTCGTAACGGATACAAAAGTATGACACCATAGTAACAACTGCAACCAGTGAAAATCAAAGTACCATCAACGTGGCTACTGAAATGCGAGTTTACTTCTTCGTTGCAGTCTTGCACAACTCGTTTGTATGACAGTCATAGTCATCATCCTGTGGCGTTTCTTCTGTGCTGTTGTCCTTTTTTTTTTTGTGGCAACCCACATTCTTTATTTTGTGACACGTGTCCTTCTAATAACATTCAAATCAAATGACTGATTTTCACTACACATGGTTTAAGTACCCAGTCGCTAGAGGCCATCATCACCTTTAGTCCTTTCTACCACCAGTAACACCGTTCGAACTCCTGAGGTGGGCGTGACGTTAGCACTGTTCAACTTTTCATAACAACAATAACATTGTGTCCGCTCTAAATCGGTATTTCATGTCGATATTTAATGATCTCTCATGAAACTATTGGATTTTGTGGCCGTGGAGCACACAGCTGCGTTCTTACAGGTAACGTCATGAGTAACTGCAAGCAACTTCCTGTTCCAAAATTTTGTCTGTCCAACTTTGCGTCTCTGCATATTTTAGAATTATATGATGAGTGCTCTTCTCATCAATTTCATAATTGCAATCTTGCCCCCCTCTACCCCACCCCTTAACCCCTTCAATTTCCAAATCCCAGCCCTAAACCATGCTGTTCCAAACGAATTTTTCTAATCGCTGCATAGTGTTCTCTGTGCAGTATGACCTGAATTTCTGTGTAAGCTACTTGTATAACGTAGGTCTGTTTTTGTGTACAAAGTGACACGGGGACGGCTTTTCTTCGCGTATTTCTGTTTCACCCTCTCAGTAGCATTTCACCAGTGTTCCATATTCATCTGCAACTGAATAATCTTAGCAGAAGGACAAGCGGGCGATGCTGTTTTCTTTCGGACATCGGGGAGCAATAAACAGATTACTCCTTACGAATTTCATAGCCAGGATAACTTTATGTTATTTCTTAATCCGGTGATATTTCTCAATAGACTTTTGTAAAATGTGTGGGACAGTAACGTTCTGAAATAAAATAAGGGGAATATGGTTACTTGTAAAGTTTTCTTTAGACCTGATTGCCTCGGAATGCTGCAGGCGTCTTTATATCATTTAGGTGTCTGTTACGAATGAGATATAAGACGGATTGTGATTTTCAAAATTGTGCAAAGTGATCAGTGCAGCTATGTATGTCAGTAGCTTTGAAAATTGAAACTTAAATGTTTCTGTGGCCCAGGTACGGAGTACAGCTTTGAGAAGTACTCGTAACTTAATGGTGTAAATCTCCAACGTGTTGACAATAACTGCCACTGTCAGCTGTCAGAAACACAGCGGAAGTTTGCAGCACAATAACATTGCTTCATTTAGAGTCAATTGAAACTCTGTATAAATATATTTATGAATTTTCCGGACTCATACGGGCTGCTTTTGTGTCGGTTGTCTTGCACTAACTGCTGACTGCGGAATAAAATTTAATATTTAGTGTAGATAGGGTGCGCGTTGCCATAACCAAAGATTAATAACAAAGAAATGTACTGCACAGTGAGATGAAATTCGTTACGGTACTTCCTGCCACGTCGTTTCTAATTAATCACTGTTCATCCTGACATTTAGTGCTGTGCTGACGCGGGTTGTACTGCTGACGGCATGTTAAAAACGATCACAGATATATAAGTAAGAGCATATTGAAGTTTTAGCTGTTAATGTAGAGAAAACTTAGATTTGCAATTCTCCATGTATTCTCTCTCTGACCCGTGATGTTATTCAAATTCCTCTGCTTGGCCGTAACTGGGCTTCGCGATATGCTAAGAAGTTTATAAAACGTTTGACACCAACATTTATAAAACACGCATTTGTGGTTATCTTACAGGCCTATGCGCATAAAAACGTCAGTACTTTAAACACATTTCTCACATTTCGTATGAGAATTATATACACACGCACACGCAGGACACGCATATCAAACGTTTGCTAGGGCGATGAAGTGTGACAGAGTTCACGCAGGCCTGTTGGGGCCATGTTGACGAATCTGAGTACCATTTATGGAATAATATAAGGAAAAATATTTAATTACTTACGTTTTAGTAGTCAATTATTGATGAGACAAGCTTGGCTAGCTAAAGCAAATTTTGGAATCGTCATACGTCTGTGTGTACAGTCGATTATTTAAATTTTTTTTTGTCAGAGTAAACACAACACCTTTCACTTGCACTGCCTATTGTCCCTTTTAGGAGTTATAGGTAATTACATGATTTTATATATTTTGACTTTAAAGGGGAGACCTCCACCTCAGCGTATATTTTCCTTTTGTGATCTTGTAACTTCTAACTTTGACGCCGGAGTACGCGGCCGAAACATGTTGTAGAGAAAATAAACGGTGCATGTGAGAAGTGTAGTGTTTACGCTAACAAGAAATGAAATAATAATGTGCATGTTTTAAGGGCGGTATGTTAAATTTAGGATTACTCAGACTCTGGAACTTGTCTACCGTACCAAAGAGACAACAGTTAGGAAAATGAACGTGGTTGCCATCCTCATTCAAAAGGGTGTGTGGGGGCAGCTATTCGTTTTGGTCTGACAGAAAGCGCTGTTTCTGGACCACCGACTCGGTTTCCGAAAACGATGTGTTTTTCTCCGGTATAGTTGCTGGGTAAGTCTGGAACAAAAATATTGAATAAATTTGGTGACAGTGTAGTTGGGCTGTTCAACAGTGACATGTGCATGCAGTGGTCGGAACTGTAAGAATGTCGTGCACATTGAATGTTGACAATCGGCAGAGTGTTACAGGCATTGCATAGGTTTATGTACAGTGCTGTGAATAACACTTTCCGAGCTGATAACATTGTTTACTGCCACATCGTTCCATTCAAATCACTTGCAAGATTACGCAACTCTGTGCTTACGGAACTATTTTTTCAACCAGAAAGCAATATGTATTGTGTTTTTGCGACATTTCTTTGCATGGTGAGCAAGGTAAAGCAGTCCAATTACAGGCCTGGACAGGCCCTTAGGGTTCCAGGAGGCTGAGGCTCCCAGATTTCTAGACAGTCGGCACATGAAGGTGGTAAGGTTGTCAGCCCTACGCACCGGCCGCCTTTAACCCCCCAGGAAATATTCCTGGTACTCATTTCTGCTAGAGGCTGAGTCGACCCCAGGGCCATAGTGCGGCCGGAAGGTTTATGTCAATGGAAAATTCCAGTGACACCATCGAATCGAACCCACGACCTTCCGATTTGTAGCGCAGTGCCTCAACCAACTGCGCCACCGCGTGCCACCATGGTGAGCAAGACCTTTACGTTAATCATTTGCCGTCCAAATTACACCAGCGTGCGACGTTTTCATTGCAGTGAATATTTCAACGTTTTATGAGTAATTTTAGCACGCCAAATCCAAAATCGAATTTCGTATCACATACCGCTGTTTTGTTATTTAAATTTGTATATTTCGCGATTTCTGTCGTTTTGTGTGTTCATCAGAAAAGCGCTAAATTCTTACAAGGAGTTTCAGTGTAATTATATATGAGAGCCAGTCCTCAAAATCAAGCCTACTTCTGCTCTTGCAATGTGAAAGGATACAACACTAAAAAAGAAAACGGAAATTGCGTTTCCAAATATTCGGTCAGCCATTTTACCCGTTCCTCGCGGGCCAGAAATTCCAATACCGTCGCGACCAGAAAACTTTGATTTGTTTTCACGCATATCCGATTCTGAAATCTCCGGAAGTGAAAAAGTGACTGACTTTCAGGCAGAAATCACTGCTAAGGAATCCGAGCTTGTTAGGCAGAGTGAACTGAGTGACTTGGTAAGAGAACGTGGCCTTCCGAAAGACTTAGCTCAGATTTTAGAATCTGGACCTCGTGAGAAAAACATGGTTGGCCGAGTGACATCGTACGATTGGTACAGACATCGAGAAGAGGAAATCGTTCCCTATTTTTCTCAAGAAGGCCCTCCTGTATATTGCAACAACATTCCCGAGCTGGTGCACAGACTTGGACCTCCAGATACGACCCTAGTGCGTGGACGCTGTTCATCAGTGCCTCTAAGAGAAGTTTAAAGGGTGTCCTCCTTCACAACAGAAACGTATTTAGGTTCAGTTCGCGTCCCTCATTTACTGCTTCTTAAAAGATCTTATGAAAATCCCGAAACACTTTTATCCTGGACCAAGTACCAGGAACACAATTGGCAAGTTTGTGGCGATTTCAGAATTGTATCTATGTTAATGGGTCAACGATCTGGATACACCAAACACCCATGCTTTATGTGCGGCTGGGACAGCAGAGGACGATCCCATCCATGTATCCAGAAGGGCTGGCTGCCTGGAGAAAAGTTGATCTTCGATTCGAAAAATATTGCACACCCAAGTCTTGTCGCTGCTTCTAACGTAGTTCTGCGTCCTCTTCACATTAGGCTTGGCTAGATGAAACAATTTGTCAAGGCTCTAAATGAAGAAGGGGACTTCTTCAAATTCATATGTCAAAAATTTACAGCTGTCACAAAAACAGCGTCGAAAGAGGGCATACTCACTTGTCCCGACTTGAGCAAACTTTTGTCTGATGCTACATTTGAAAGTAGAATGTCTGCAACAGAAAAGGCAGCATGGCGAGCTTTTAGAGATGTTGTTACGAAGTTTCTTGGTAATACGAAGGGTCCATATTACACAAATATTGTCAACATAATGCTGGATGCATTCGACGACCTCGGTTGCAATATGAGTTTGAAATTTCATTTCTTATGCTCGCATCTGGATTACCTCGCCGAAAACTTGGATCCTTGAGTGAAGGTCAAGGGGAAAGATTCCATAAAGATGCAAAGGGAATTGAGAGAAGATATCAAGCAAGATGGAACTTCAACATGCTGGCCGATTGCTGTTGGATGCTTAAGGGAGAGGTTCCAGAAATTGCAAGTAGAAGGAATGGAGCAACAAGAACTTTCACAAGAAAAAAACAACGAATACAGTGACCTTAGTGACTGTTCGGAACTATTACAGTGAAATTGTAATACTTTTTGTTAATTATATATAGTTCGTATTGTAGATTTATTAGTGACAGTGAAAATACACGTTGGCAAAAAAGGCTATTGTCATAAAATGTTTGTAAAACTATAGATGTCATTATTACTGGCTTGCAAAAATCCTTACGTGGTATAAAGAAATCCACTTCATTTTTGTATTCAGCACACTCAGATTGTGTAGAATCACTTGGTTTCGTTTGTGCAGTGGTCACAGAGTTTAAATTCCCAGGCTAGTGTTATTTATTGTAATTCCAGCAGTCTGGTCGAAATTAATTTTGCAGAAAATCTCTAACCTTTATAGTTCAAAGCGTAGACACTAGATGGTAGGAATTTAGGGAAAAGCAACGCAAAACGCAGCAAAATAACCTGTCGATTTCAGCTCGACGTTGGACCTGATACAGAGGAAAGCGGTTCGAGTGTAATTCGGCGTCGGACTTGCAAGGGTTAAGCTACAGCGTACAGGACCCTCTGCTCACGTGTTTTGTGTTAAACGTTGCTTAGCTGAGCGTTTGTTTTTCGAATGTGGTTCTTCAGCATGTAGGCGATGCGACTTCATGTTGCTACAGACGTGCTGACATCCACTTCGCTGTCCAGTAGACCAAAGAACTCTTGTGTATTCTATTGCGCGTAATAACGTTCGGCAAATGCTGAGGTTTTCACAGCGGTATACCTGAGGATTCCCTTCCTTTGGGATATCACACTGCGCCAATGGATATTCGGAACCCGACGTTTCGAGGTAACGTTTTGTCTTCCTGTTCAAGTGCCGAAGTATCCAAGGCGAATGCTCATTGTTCTGAGACATTTCGTCTGTTGAGGGTAAACAGAGATTTGCCTGGAAATGTCGGGAAACGAATGACCCTCGACGCAGCGTCTTATCCCAGAAGACCGGTATCCTTCACGTTTCTCAGTTTTCTGTTGCCTCTGCGAATCTTGCGAGAACTTCACTTTCCATACGTAACCCTCGTGCTTAACAATAGCAAGTGGGGGGGGGGGGGTGTTCATGCCAGTGTAACCGAGCGTTTGGACTACCTGCACAGAGTTTACTGTAGAAGCAATTATACAAGGAGGACAAAATCCCTAAGCAAGTGTCTGAAGTGTGTTTTTTTTTCTTCAGAAACCGGATTCGTCCTGTCGTGGTTTGTTATGCGTAACATTAGAGTCGAACTCGGTTATAACGTACCGAAAGGGACCGAATATTTTGTGTGGTTATAATCGAGTGTTGTTATAACCGAGGAATGTAATGTTACGTTTAACAGTGAGGAATTAATTGGTACAACAGAATATCAGACGCTACAGGCAAGGTGTCGCGTGAAATGATGTGGTTATAACCGAGTTCAACTGTATATTATTGTACACAAAGTACTGACACATTTTATACTGTAGTAACATTTTAAAGTATAGACTAACCAACGTTTTATCTTGGACTGATGTATCAGCTGTACACAGAACCCGGGCAGTACTTCTCAAACTTGAGAACTGGCGGGCGTGCTAATGTTTAAATTCATGTCACGGCGACTTAAAATGAGTCTGCACTTTTCGCTGCATCCTGTATCGTATGTTGTAACGATTAACAATATTTTGTCATAACAGGTGCTGGAGAGAATAACGAATTCGATTGTGCGTGCTTTTGTAGATGCAAACGCGATTCGCGCTGAAAGCTGCAGGCCGCGTCTCAACGTCGCGACGCCAGGTTTACCGCCCGGCGTTTCAGTGCTGTGAGCGGTGTTTGTGGCCGCGACTGCCGGTCGGACAAACAAACACAGAAGGAAGCAAAGACACGTTCGGATGAATAGTCAGACGAGTATATAGATAACTGGCTAGGCGGGTGAGCAAACGAAAAATTCCTAGAATTTGTTGGCATTACATTACGCAGATAGGGAACGTGTTGATTTGGGTGTTTATATTTACTTAAGTCGCTTATTGATTTTACTGACACTGAGTTGTTGAGCTTTCGCATATTCTCGTTTATATTTATTCTTGGATTTTGTTTTTTTTAAATTTTTGTTTGGTGATTTCCTTATTTAGTTTCCCGGCGTGGCGTTTACAGTCGTCGGTTATAATTAGTTATTGCGGCGATAACGTCATATTGGCTTTGCGCCGTTGTTTGCTCCTGCCTTCTAGATAAATCCCACCCGCCGTAACCTGAAATGTTGTGCTTGAATTCGCAGGTCCGCAGCTGTCAACACAAGTTAGTGTGTAACATTGACGTGCCTTATTTTTCAGTAAACTGGTTGTATCCGCGCGATTAATTCGCGTGTAGAAACCGTAGAACATTTAATAAACAAAAATTACAGCGTGTTAATCTTGATAAAACATTAAAAACTCTACTTACTAATGCTTGGCGCTGGGTAATTTCTCTCGGTTATCAACGAAATATAAGCAACGTGTAAATAAGAAACAGTAACTTCCTATCGCTTTTAAAGTAGAAATGAAACGTTGAAATCGACAGTCCTGCCTCAAGCGGAGGCAAGGAAGTACGTGAAATAATTGTAAGCTTTTCTTGGCTTTCGTTTGAGACAGCACGGTCAGTTTTTAACGTCAGCTTTTTTTTTTGTAAAAAAGCAATGTAATTAATAATAACAAAGTAGATTACCATCAATGTCGAATCATAAGCTTTCTAAAAGTGTCTTGACAATATTCGTTCGGTAGTTCAATAGATAGTGATGTCACAAACAGATCTTACCACATTAATGTATATTATTATTATTATCATCATCATCATCATCATCATCTTCTTCTTCTTCTTCTTCTTCTTCTTCTTCTTCTTCTTCTTCTTCTTGAACAGTCCACCCTACACTCATCGAACAGGCATGCCGGTTAGAATTGCTGTTCCCAGCAATTAAAACTTTAAAAGTGGAAAACAGCAACGTATGAAGAAGTAACGACCATCTAAATATCCTCATAGCCAGAAGAAATAACGACCATCTAAATATCCTCATAGCCAGATTTTTTAAAACGCCTTGAATAGTGCAAGTTATTACATTTAGATTGCACCAGAACATGGCTGACTACGCTGTCAGCTGTGAAGATTCTATAGCGTCTGCTCTAGACAAGTGAATGAGTATGGAGCGCTGGTACTGTTGTAAGCCACAAGAATATCGTCACCACAGTACCGCGGACAGTCGGTTATATTCTCATACCGGCCGACGTATCTGTGGCCGTTTGTTTAGATGAAGGTCTCAGTCTGATAATATTTGTAAATCTGCTCACAGAACTGTTTATAAGAAACAGCACTTGTTTGTATTGAAGCAGATATGGTCTGTTTTGGCAAGCTTCGATGATACGAAGAAACGCATTTACCGCAGTGACTCTTTATGTGCCAGTGTAGGCTGTTCCCAGTAGCCTGGAGTCTCTGGGAACGAGAATAACATTGTTGTAAACGCTGCTTTGTTTCCAGAAGTCCCTGTGTAGGCCCCTGTTCCGTCGTTTATTAAGTGGGCGTTTAAGGACCTTGATGGTGTATTTAGGACGTCGAAAATGAGGTTATAAACGATACATTTAACAGAACAAATAAGCAGGTTATTACCCTGAGGTAACAGACGTGCTGTGAGACGCCACAGCAGGTCAATCAGGTTAGACTGCACCAGTATATTGAGTTACTGAGTTAATGTCAGCAAGATAATGGCTGTTCCAGTATCTAACTTCTCTTCCCCCGGTCGAAGTGAGGGTGTTCTTGATTTTCCTCAGCTCCTCAAGGAGCAGAATCCTTTTTGAGCAGTTAATATTTGGTGATGTAGTAAGGACGGTTCCCGTCTTCGTGAAAGCCGATTGATCGCGAAAGCCTGTGGGGCAGGGCTGGTACAGACACACGGTCATTCTGCCGTTCAGTGATACATAAATGTGTATTGAGTAGCTGAGAAGGTGTTGTTAAACAAATCAAGAGCTAAGAGAGTAGCAGTACTAATATAAGTCCAACAAAAGCAACTGCTTTCAATTTTACATTATTATTGTTGTTGTTATATATTCCTGCCACATGTTTCGGCCTTCCTGGGCCACCATCAGGAAAGATTTAATTCAAGAGGAAATATGTATAAAACATTATTGTTTAACAGGTGCGCACCCAGAGGCGGGGGGGGGGGGCGGTGCTGACCCTCAGGCTGTACATAATTTGATTTTAAAAATTATGTTATAAAAACCATGCTGTAAGTACAACATAACACTGCCCGCAACTGCATTTATGTACAGTACATACGAACATAAATACATGTTCCTTGAATCAGTCGCAGTGTCCTGTCTTCATGTCTTTTAATTATATTAATTTGTTATTAAAAATTCTAATGTACTAGTCATCAGCCGATTTCGGTGACTGATTTCGGCTGAAGGGGAAATCATCTCTACAAAATCTGCGTTTTTTAAATTTCGGTTCTGAGGGGTTTAGGGGGGCTGCACCCCTGCAGCTCCCCTTTGGTGCGCCCCTGGTGTGTATATGTAATGAATATGATTAAAGCACCTTAATGTTTTGTACATCTTTCCACCTGTATTAAGTTCTCCGTGATGATGTTCCAGAACGGCCGAAACATGTAGGAGGAAGTAATAATAATAATAATAATAATAATAATAATAAACTGACTAAAAGTGCATTTTCCTGGACTTCTGTTAGTAACTGTCTACTGCACGGGAAACACGGAAGACAATAACCAGAAATATAGGTTCGTTAGCGCAGGTCGCAGTATAGACGTATAGTGCGAGCAGCCGATCTAGCCCCCCCCTCCTCACCATTTTCTCGTACGAATGACACGTGACTACGCTCGACGAATACCAGGCCTTCTCGCCTTTGAAGCTATGCACTGTTCTTGCATGTGTGAACCCGCGTCCCACTTTGTAAGCTGTGATACTGGCTCGCGTGGCTTCCGTATTTCTGTCGCGTAGGGCCAAGCTCGACTGATCGCACTATAGTGGGTAACACTGCGTTATACTGCCCGTTCGGGAGGTGCGCTAATCGAACCACGGCCGGGGTGCTGTCTGTCACCACTGAGAGTTTGCCGGGTTCTCTTAAGTGTTCTGTTCAACGACGCTGTCAGTTGCTAAGTTTGTCTGGCGTCGGTGGTAGATGAATGCGTATGGAGCATTGGTGGAATGATATTGACAGATGAAAACCGAAGTACTGGGAGAAAAGCCTGTCCCACCATAACTTTTTCCACAACATATCTCATATGGCCCGGTCTGGTATCGAACCCAGTCCTGTACGGTGGCAAGCTGGCGACTGACCCCCGAACCGTGGCACGATCCCGGATGCTCTTTGGTCTTTCCAGGAATATGATGGCACAGTATGTCGCAAAACAGGCCACGACATATTGCTGTCATAAGCTTCGTAACTCATTGTATGTCTTCATGTAATTTATTATTCACCGGCATGGATCTAATGTAGTTGATAAATTGCCATTAAATAAAACTGGAATATCGATAGAAGGTATGTACTACTTCATCGTCTGTTCGATTTCCTTTAGACAAAACAGCTTGTGCTGGAGACCTGCTATATATTTTTGAATGTCAAACAGTCCCGTATTTGAATTGAAAGTTGACGTACACACAGACATCCGTGTAACTTAATTTTGGACGGTTTGCCCTGTGCCTGTTTGTAGTAAATTTCAGTTGTTCAGTTTAATTCAAATTACAATTAAACTGCGTGTAATTTTGGACGGTTTTGCCCTGTGCCTGTTTATAGTAAATTTCAATTGTTCAGTTTAATTCAAATTACAATTAAATTGCGTGTAATTTTGGACGGTTTGCCCTGTGCCTGTTTATAGTAAATTTCAGTTGTTCAGTTTAATTCAAATTACAATTAAACTGCGTGTAATTTTGGACGGTTTTGCCCTGTGCCTGTTTATAGTAAATTTCAGTTGTTCAGTTTAATTCAGATTACAATTAAACTGCGTGTACTTGTGCACAGTGTCTGCATTTTATGTACCGCTACCCTCTTATTACGAACACAGTGACGCCACTTAACTCTGACTTTGATACAACAGCTTTAAATCAGCAATATTTGGCCGACAGTTTGAAAGACGGAGCATTTAACTTACTTAGGGTCTGCGGACTCTGTCGAAGCAGCGATATCTGCTTTATTTATTCACGGTTAACACAGTACAGTTTCTGGCCAACGGGCTGGGTGTCCGTGCAGCTGAGGTTCGAGTCTCCGCATGGACATGGACTTCAGTATTATTTTCTGCGTCAAGACCAGTTGTGGCGTCCACACAGCGTCCTGTCGAATTATACTGGACATCCTTTACCGACGAGTAAAGGGAGAGGGCCTGAGACAGGCCAGTCATATCCATCTAGTAACAGCTTTAAGAATCACTTTAGCGATACCTCCACTCCTCCATACGTCTTTTTGACATGGTGCTTAGTTCAGCGTAGTCGAATTTAACTTTAGCTTCTATTTAACGACGCCTGTTAGCTCACATTACATAGTGTTGAACGATCGAATAATTAGTGAACCATGATGTGCAAGGGATGTGAAAGGAAGCGGTGTTCTGTCTTGAGACGTCCCGGAATTAGCATGTAGGACCGCGGAAGACCACTAAAACCTCAAAGACAGCTGTTCTCCCAGCAGAAATTGAAACCGCGACCTCCCGAAAATGAAGCATGCGTTTTTACAAACTACCGTGGCGTCCATCGGAACACTCATGTCGTGAATTTTTAAGTAGAATTAAGTGTTACGAAGAGTAACCTTTTAATACGTTTAACTGTGTGTAATGGGATCCCGCTTGTTTTGACATAACGCAAGATCTTGTTAAAAATATCTGCGCCCTTAAGCTACAGGATTACCCAAAATACGTACAGTCTTGGACAATCCAAGTGGAGTGACGAAGCTTATGGCAGGAGTGAAATGGTTGACACTTAGCCAGTCACCGTGCCTGCTGCATACGCAAAACAAGTCACGCCGTCGGATGGAAGAAGTCAGTTTTCTCCATACTGAAAATGGAACCGGCGCTGCCTTATTTTTTAAAAATCCAACATTCTCTGTTTTGTGAATTTTTTTGTGGTGACGGCCCCAGCAGCAGAAGCTAAGGACGCACCGCAGCCTTGAGGCTTATTGTGCAACCCTGTGATGAAAATGATAAGTTTTTTTTTTCATTTTTCCAAGTAATTGAGGGCCGGTGAAATAAAAATGACAGGGGAAAACCGAAGTACTCGGGGAAAAACCTGTCCCAGTGCCACTTTGTCCACCACAAATCTCACATGGACTGACCCGAGATCGAACCCGGGCCTCCGCGGTGAGAGGCCGGCGACTAACCGCCTGAACTATGGCACGGCAAGTTTTGTAACTTTTGGTTCCACAGTAAACTAACTCCAGTTTGGACGTTCCGGCTTCGATTCCCTGTCATAAACGTGTTTTTGTTTTCTTGCCGCCACGTGGTGACAAAGACTCTGCTGTACGTTTTGGACTTGCGGCTATTACCCAATGCCGAAAGCTATCGGTGCGTCATGTTTCAGTATAGGGCGTAGGTATACGTGCCATCTGCTGCCTGTACGCTTTATGGCTTTGTGCCCAAGTACAAGGTAAACGGTAACTTCGCGCCGGTCCACGCTACAAAGGCACGTAGGGGATTAGAAGTATAGCTCCACTTATTCTTTTAACCTCGGCACGAGACGGAGGTGAGCGGTCAATGCTACGCCTCGGCCGCTTAACGCTCTGAAAGGAACCCCCGTTACCCATTGAATAGCAGGCTGGGTGGGCCCCACAGCCGGTATGGGCGATTTTGGAGAAGAGAAGAATGTCTTGCCCCTGCCGGGATTTGAGCCCCGCATCGTCCAGGCCGTAGTCGAGTCACTGTAGCAACTGAGCTATCCCGGCTCCGCATCACATCTGTATTAACCTTTTAAAGCCTAGCGGTAACTTTACATACCACCAGGTTTAACATAAAAAAATTCTACGTGGTGCCCACATTGCGTTTATGTGTTTTGTACGGATCTCAGAACAAACAGCAACTTTTGCCTTATAAAACATTAAGAGACTGGTTTTTATAACCGAAGTGGAGAGTGTTTACAGCGCGGTACGCACTGAGTCCTTATATAAAACAGATACGCTTCGTCTTTAACCTTTTAAAGCGTAGCGGTAACTTTACGTACCACCAGGTTTAACATAAAAATATTCTACGTGGTGCCCACATTGCGTTTATGTGTTTTGTACGGATCTCAGAACAAACAGCAACTTTTGCCTTATAAAACATTAAGAGACTGGTTTTTATAACCGAGGTGGAGAGTGTTTACAGCGCGGTACGCACTGAGTCCTCATATAACACAGATACGCTTCGTCTTTAAAGGGTTAAGACAATTACTTAGTTGCAGTGCGTCAGAAATATAGTCTGTTCCGGCGGTAGTTGTGCAAACATCGCTTGTTTGTTGGCACAGCAGTGTGGAAGTTTGTGGATCATACCAGACTGTACTTGCATCGTGCCTCCAACCAGTGTCATGTGACGGGAAACACCCAATCGTCTTCCATATGATCTTCAGCTCTATTTCGCGCTCCAGCCTCGGCTGCTTTATTTGCAATTGCAACATGAACGCCATCTTCCTGCAATCATGATGCCGGACCGCAACAGACGGCTGGACTGGTGGGGAGGCAGTGAGTGAGTGAGTGAGTGAGTGAGTGAGTGAGTGAGTGTGTGTGTGCTGTCGTCAGCAGTTCGGGCAGAAGCGACATACGGCATCTGAAAGTGCGATGCCGCATTTTGGTTATTTGATTTTGGTTTCATTCGAAAACGCCTTCTTCAGCTGATGAGGTTATGAAGCATCCATCGATTAACATGGGCAGGTGCGCACCCAGAACATTTCATTGCTGTTGAAGGGGGGGGGGGGGGAGTGGGGGAGAACTGACCATGAGACTATATATAATTTATGTTTGATTTTAAAAAATTATGTTACAAAATTCATGTCGTAGGTATAACTGTAACATAACGCGGTTTGCAACTGCATTTATACACACACAAATATAACTACATGTTCCGTGACTCAGTGACAGTGTTTTATCATTATTAAAATTCACAGCGTCCTATCTTTGTATTTTTTAATTTTATCAATTTATTTTTCGAGATTCTAATGTACTAGTCATCAGCCGATTTCGCTGACTGATTTCGGCTGAAGGGGAATTCCTGTAAAACGTTTGATATCATCGTGTCTGCAAAGTCTGTGTTTTTTAAATTCCGGTCTTGGGGGTTTGGGGGGCTGCAGCCCAACAGCCCCCCTTGGGTGCGCCCCTTGAGGGAGAACTGTAATGAAGATTGGGTCGTTGGTAAGGATTTGGGAAAAGGTCATTTCCTCTTTTGAGATACTTGGAGATTTTGAAAGGTCACAGAAGTCTGTCAGAATAATCGGCGCTTTGGGCGGGATTCGAATCGTGTACCGATCGGAACTGAGTTTGTATGGTACTGTATTTATTTTATTTTACAAATATATTGAATAAGCATTCACGGACATTCGACAAGGGGCGGTCGTTCAGCGTGGGAAGGTGGGCGCAGAATTAGCTTGCATAACACTACGCATTCCACCTGACACAACCTGTATTTATTATTATTATACTTTAAACGCTACATGTTTCGATCAAGCCGAACATCTTCAGGTGTTTGTTTATACAAAAACTTAAAATTAAATGTTAAGATGTAAAATTTTTTGGGAGATCTCACAAATGATATAAAATGTATGTAATATAGAACAAATTAAACCGACTTCTAATTTTGGTTGTGTGACGTTAAATACAAACGGTATGGTGCACGACCTAGAAGTGAAAATTTAAAAATTTGGAATGCAAGTTCCTAATTAACTTTTTAAAGCCTCGCGGTAACTTTAGGTACCACCAGGTTTAACACTAAAAAATTCCACGTGGTGCCCACATTGCGTTTATGTGTTTTGTACGGATCTCAGAACAAACAGCAACTTTTGCCTTATAAAACATTAAGAGATTGGTTTTTATAACCGAAGTGGAGAGTGTTTACAGCGCGGTACGCACTAAGTCCTTGTATAAAACAGATACGCTTCGTCTTTAAAGGGTTAAGTATCAAAATGGCTATGAAACTTCTGTTCCATATTAACTATTTTTATGAAATGCGCTGTGCTGCGCTTTGGAACGTGTAGGACCTGGATGTAACGATTGGTGCTGAGTGTCAGTACATATATTGTGGTCTGCGGTTTCAGCGGAAGTAACCTTCGGATTCCGTTGCAGTGTCATTTATTTATCCAATGGATAATGACGAAGAATTCGCTTGATAAAATTTGCTGTCGGAATGATTGTGGATTGTGAAAGGGAAGGGCTGTGTGGCGGTGGAAGGGGGAGGAGAGGCTCATGACGGATTCAAGGCACAAAAGAAATTGAGAAAGATTGCTGGAAACTGGGGAGTGGGAACGAGACCGGGAGTCGAAATGTTTTAACTGCGGAATTGAAGCCCGATATCAAAATTGCAACATTTGCGCATTACTGGGACGTTTTCTTGTAAATGCAATGAGATCGTGGCGCATATGCAGAAAATAAATGGTACTATTATTGTGGCCGATCCCAGCGACCGCGCGGTCTAAGGCGTAGGTCTGCGGCCGAGCGCTTGCTGGGATCGTGGGTTCGAATCCCACCGGGGACATGGACATTTGTCTCTTGTACAGTGTTTGTGTTGTCAGGTAGAGGTCTCTGCGACGGCCTGATCACTCATCCAGAGGAGTCCTACCGACTCTGGTGTGTGTCTTGAGTGTGATCAAGTGAAAATAAACAACCTCGACACCTGGTGTGAGCAGGTAGAAGAGGGAAGGACTACGAAACCAAACGAAACTAATTAATGTGTCATGTCGTGGTATGTTGCGTTCTGTTATGTTAGTCGTGTATTATATGTAAACGTTGTCTCTGTCCACCCCACGAAAGCATGTAGGAGGAGTGGAGGTGTAACTCCACTCATTTTTAACCTCGTCACTAGGTGGAGTTGAGCGGTTGACACCACGTCCCGGCCACTTCATCCCCGTAAGATGCCCGGTACCCACTGAAGAGTAGACTGGCTGGGTCTCGCAGCTGGCGTAACAGTGTTTCATGTTTTGTGTTCTGGAACAGATGTCCGGTTTCGCAAACCGGGCGTATGAAATTTGATGTCTGACGGCGGCGTTGGTATGTGGGATGTCACGTCGTGTCAACGGGAAAAGAGTTACCGGTCTTTCGCGGTGGAGTACTGCGACCATGTTCAGGATCTAGCAGTAGAAGAAGGTTAAATGTTATTCCCTGAAGATGGAGGCAGTATGCCACTGAGTCCAAAAATTACGAATGTTATACGCTGAATATTGAGGCAGCAGGCGTCTCCTAACCGTCGATAATGTGACCATGCGACACGCCATAACATTCCAGCACACTTGGCTTGTTTGAAAAGAGACAGCTTCTGGATGTCTTTCTGTAATATGTTATTTTACAGCTGTTAAGAAGCGTTGACTGTCAGAATAACAATGCGAGGTTCAAGTGTGAATCGGAGAGCGTGATGCGAGGAACTCACAGTGGCATTCTTTCGAGTTACTGCTGTGACGTTACCTGACCTGGGTTTCGAACTGGATACATTCCGGCCACGAGTGTATCGTGTCGCAGCTGGCCTCCTTGCACGGCATTTAGGTGCGATTCAGATGTGCCAAGGCCTGTGTTATGCAATGGTACAATAAACTATGTGGGTTGCATGTTTAATATAAGGAGCAGTGATGTCGGTAATTGTGACAGTGGGAATGGAAATCGTACGAAGGCAGGGCTGCCTGCAAGGGGACATTGAGTAATTGACATTACAGGGCTACTTCCTATGGTTTTATATACACCATGAGGGGTTCTGCAATGTGCATGCTTTTAAAAATTGAAAGATGATTTGAGGGCGTAGGGGAGAAGGAGGTGTCAAGTATTTTGAGGCAGGCCGACTATCCTGACGTTGGCCTGGAGGTTCTTATGTCGCTGGAATGCAGGTGTAGAAGTTCCAAGCTTCGAAACTCGAAAAGGAATGTATATGTGTGTGGGTGGGAAGGTGGGGTGCAGCTTATTTATTAACCCTTTAAAGACGAAGCGTATCTGTTTTATATAAGGACTCAGTGCGTACCGCGCTGTAAACACTCTCCACTTCTGTAATAAAAACCAATCTCTTAATGTTTTATAAGGCAAAAGTTGCTGTTTGTTCTGAGATCCGTACAAAACACATAAACGCAATGTGGGCACCACGTAGAATTTTTCAATTTTAAACCTGGTGGCATGTAAAGTTACCGCTAGGCTTTAAAAGGTTAAACAAATTAGAGATTTAGAAACGACTAGGTTACAGGCTGGGCAGTCCGGGGTTCGAATTCCGGCAGAGGCAACATATTTTTATCTTCTCCAAAACGTGTAGACCGATTATGGGGCCCACCCGGCCTCCTGAGTATCGGGGTTCTTTTTCGAGGGTAAAGCGGCCGGGGCGTGAAGCTGACCACTCACTTTCATCTAGCGAAGAGGTTAAGAATGAATGGAGCTACACTTCTTCTCCCCCTGTATGCATTCATGGTGTGGACAGGGACAGCTTCACCTTTTAACCCTTTAAAGACGAAGCGTGTCTGTTTTATATAAGGACTCAGTGCGTACCGCGCTGTAAACACTCTCCACTTCCGTTATAAAAACCAGTCTCTTAATGTTTTATAAGGCAAAAGTTGCTGTTTGTTCTGAGATCCGTACAAAACACATAAACACAACGTGGGTACCACGTAGAATTTTTTAATGTTAAACCTGGTGGTACGTAAAGTTACCGCTAGGCTTTAAAAGGTTAAAGATGTTAAATATTTATGCAGATTGTCCAGTATTCTTAAGATGGGGCAGTGAGGGAGGTTAGGGCGGCCGAGTTGGGATGGGGGTCAAACAAAGTGCGTCCAGCTTACGATGGAGAAACTTGCTGTAACAGGAGCAGTGGGAACGAGGTGGGATCTAGGAGGCCTAGTCCGGAAATTTGTATTGGAAAAGTGCATTGGCGGTGGGGAGGATCAGAGTGGCTAAGTGTGCTGTCAAATAATGGCAATAAATGTGTAGTACAGCCCAACTCGGTTATAACGTCATGAAAGGGACTGAATATTTTGTGTCGTTATAAACGAATGTTGTTATAGCCGAGGAGTATAATGTTATATTTAACAACGACGAATTACTTGGTAGCACAAAACATCTGACGCTATTGACGAGGTGTTGCATAATCCGATGTCGTTATAACCGGGTTCAGCTGTATGTAAATACACAAATACATACACACGCGTTTCTTTAAAAGGTGTGCCGTATTGCGTCTTCGTTCAGCTTCTCAGCAGCGAACTTAAACGCGTTACATCACTGAGCGCCACGCCTTGCATCGGCGTCTCGCGCAATTAGCGTATTTCCCCCCACCCCCCAGCCCAGATTTTCTGCACGCCACTACACATCAGTGGCGTGAAGTATGTGAAAAAATTAAGAATTATTGTGTTGAAATGTTATACTCGTGTCACATTTCATTACGTCATGTAGTAATTCCGAGTTTTTCAGTTATCACAAGACGTGCATTTGGCGAATATGCGACCGTAGCTCCAGCTGTGCTGCTTCATACATGGACTTTACATTACAGGGGTACGATTAACCTCTTAAAACCTAATGGTCAGTATATGTGCCTCCAGGTTTAAGGCTAAAACTGTGCATTTTGTTCACAAAGTGTAGTTATTATGTGTTTTGTGTGTTTCTCACAGTAAACAACGACTGTTTCTGTGTACAGCCTTCACCGACTGGTCTTTCTAATGGCAGCACACTTTGTTCTCTGTGAGGTAACTCCGACTTGGCGTACCTTCAGAATACGGGCGTGTTCTTGCACGTATTGTATCCTGTTCTAATAAGATACTACAATAAAATCTAAATTCAGAAGAAATAATTTGACCATTAAAATGTTTTTACTCTTTACTTTCTATGAAGTGAAGTTGAACTCGGTTATAACATCATGAAAGGGAGTGAATATTTTGTGTCGTTATAAGCGAGTGTTGTTATGACCCCGAGGAGTATAATGTTATATCTAACGGTGAGGATTTAATTGGTACCACAGAACGTATGATGCTCTGGGCGAGGTGTCGTATAAACCCATGTCATTATAACCGGGTTGCACTGTAATTGTATTTATCAATTTGGAGTCTTACTTGAAAGCCAAATTGTGGAACCCTCTGAGTCCATTAAACTTCTGAGTGTCTTAATTAATTGAAGCAATACGAACATGCTGTTGCTGTTTTCTTTACAAGAAGACGGGCTGTAATAAGTTTATGTCGATAAAGGTGCTATATTGCCTGTTTAACCGCTAGTAAAGTGTTGGGTTGTGCTTGGAAACTGCTACGAGAGGAATGACTTGAGTCGCGGATGGAAGTGCGCCATCATCAGTCCGGCAGAACGTGTTTTAATACTAAAGCTGAATCATATTGTTAGCAGCGTAACGTGCCTTTGATATGCTGAAGTGCTGTGCTAACGCAGATTGGAAAGCAGGCGTAACCTCAGAGACTTCTTGGTTATTTGTTTTTTGTATGAGACGGCGTATCAAGGGACAAGTAATGGAGATACGGAGCACCATGACAATTAGGGGCAAAAGCTGCCCTGTTGAAAACATTGTGCCCTGTCGTGTATGTGGAATGGCAAATGAAAGATGCTGTAAGAAATTGTAACAGGAAATGTGCCATGGAAGAAGGCTTAGAGGGGCGTAAAGTAAGTGGGGTTGGACGACTGTACAGAATGCAAGGGACTGTAGTTTGTGCAGTGTACAGTGTTATTGTGATGATGAAATTGAGGGGGTACAATGGACTTGATACTTACCTGGGGGGAGGAGGCAAGTAATATGCACAGAATTTTGATAGGGGTACATTTTCGAATACTATAAAATGGAAGACTGAAAATGATATGGGAGGATTAATACGCTAACTGAAACATTTAAAAAAGAAATACTAATTTTGCAACGTAATAGGCGCCACTTGGGGCTGTTTGGGAAGAATAAATGTGAAACGTTACACACAGATAGAGTACAGTTTGTAAAACAGTGGTGTCGTGTAAACCAGATAGCACCATAAATCAGTATTAATTGAAATTGAAAAAGTTACGAGAATTCTTGTGGGCAGTACTCAGTGTCTGAAGCTGGAACTTGGAGCAAAAGTTTGGTGAAGATGGTGCGTGGAGGGAAATAGCTGAGGACAGTATCCATAGACAGGCTGTGGTTACGGGCGATGTGGAGCTGTGGTGTTCCTTTAACAGAACCTTACTAGCTCCTTGGAGCAGAGGCCTTCTTGAGAAGCTAACAGTTTCTCGGCTAGTCAAGAAATTCCCCGCATTTTATGGAACCTGAAGGTTCATTACCGCATTCACAAGAGCCCGCCACCTGTCCCTGTCCTGAACCAGCTCAATCCAGTCCATACCCCCATCCCACATCTTGAAAATCCATTTTAATATTATCCTCCCATCTACTCGTGGATCTCCCAAGTGGTCGCCTTCCCTCAGGTCTCCCCACCGAAATCCTGTATGCACCTCTCTTTTCCCCCCATATGTGCTACATTCCCAGCCCATCTTATTCTTCTGGATTTGATTACCCGAATAATATTTGGTAATAGAGCCTTACATAAACAGTATATGAGTTAGTGCATTATGCTCATGCAGAAAATTACTTGTCTTTCCTTGTGTCGAACAAAATAATTTTTCTCCCGGCTGTGTGCTACCTGAGCGCCGTTCCAGGCATTAACTTAATTGTCGTGTCACTTTGTTGCCAGCCACTTGACAGAGTTGTGTTTTCATATCAAAATTTAAGTCACTGTTTAGAGATGTGCACACTGTCCTGTCCAGTGTAGAGAGCGCGTCCTGTAAATCTTCCGTCTTTCTTTCTGACATTCTCACCTGTTGCTGAAGCCGCTGTTTTTATTGTACGTTTCCTGTTTAGCCCCCTATTTGAATGTCTCTAAAAATGATGCCTGTTGACTGTTTTTTTTACTGTTTGAGGGGGAAAAATGACCGAAACAACCGGTATTCGTCATTGTTAGACACCGTTATATTTACAAGACAACGTAAACCTGGTTGATATTTGTAATTTAAAAACTGGTCACTTCCCGTTACTTGAACGGACGATAAAATGAAGAATGTTGGTCTATCGAACAACGCTGCTGCGTTTATGACACTTCTTGTACATCCGCGTTACTTCTGTGTGCCTATATTTCAGGATCATTACGTAGAAATACTTTCTAGGTATAATGTTAATTTTACTCTTCTAAGTGGCCGATTTTCAAGATTTTTCCATATAAAAATTCTGTACGCATTTAGAGAAGCAAAGCTGTGTATAGTGTCTATAGAATGTTACATTTGCGAATAATTTGGAGATTTTTTTAAACGTCACCCGGTGTTAGGATAGCGAAGTAAAGTGAAGGAGGTTAAATGAGCTGGATATGCAGTTCAGACGGGGAACCAAGAAATTCTTGCATAACTTTTGTGTGGAAGTGCCCGTAACAAGTGACTTTTCAGACCTGTGCGATTTGGCGATAATATTAAGGTAGATGCTAGAGAAACAGGCTGTGATAAAGCAACTATATGCAATAACAAGTAGACTGCGTTGAAAGAAATTTGTACTAGGGCCTTTCAGCTTATGTCAGTCAGTAAATCGCCCAGCGATTTAGTGTTTTGTAATAAACTGGTGACTTACCCTACTTTTCTTATCTTCGCAGCGAAAATGAGCACAGCCTATCCAGTATTTTAGCTTTTACAAACCAACTACCTCTTTTGTGTTATGGAATGCTCATGCATAATTCTGTTACTAAGTTTATAAGTAGTTTAATTTATAAGTAGCTAACTAACTAACTAACTAACTAACTAACTAACCTAACCAACCAACCAGCCAACCAACCAACCAACCAACCAGCCAACCAACCAACCAACCAACCAACCAACCAACCAACCAACCAACCAACCAACCAACCAACCAACCACCTAACTAACTAACGAACGAACTAACCAACTAACCAACTAACTAACTAACTAACTAAATAAATAACTGCTTGGAGCAGAGTCCTTCTTGAGAAGCTAACAGGTCCTCATCTAATCAAGGAATTCCCAGCGTGTTACGGAACCCGAAGGTTCATTACCGCATTCACAAAAACCCACCATTTATCCCTATCCTGAGCAGGACCAATTTCGCCCACGCCCTATCCAATTTCTTGGAGGTCCATTTTAGTATTATTCACCCATCTAAGCCTAGGTCTTCCGAGTGGTTACTTTGTCTCAGGTTTCCCCCACCTTTATTCTCTCCCACACGTGCTACATGCCCCACCCATCTAATTTTTCTTGATTTGATCACACGAATAATGTTTGGTGATGAATAAAGATCATGAAGATCCTCCTTATGTAGTCTTCTCAACCGCCCATCACCTGGTCTCTCTTTGGCCCACATATCTTCCTCACCACCCTGTTAATTTATAATGCACCGTATTTCTAGCACGCAGTGTGGCTGGAAGGCCTGTCTCGTGTTGTTTTCTGGTTAGATATTTGAATATTTTGCCAATTAAACTTCTAATTCCCCGCTGTTAATCGTGGATTTTTCTTACTAACAAATATTTTGCACCCGGGAATATTGTCTTCTAATCACATCTTTGCTTGTATGACGTGAAGTGTACGTTAGAGGTATGTTGCAGTGGTTGGTTCGTGGTACGTTTAACCCTTTAAAGACGAAACATATCTGTTTTATGTAAGGACTCAGTGCGTACCGCGCTGTAAACACCTTCCACCTTGGTTATAAAATCAATAATTTAATGTTGAATAAGACAGAAGTCGCTGTTTGTTCTGAGATCCGTACAAAATACATAAATTCATCGTGAGCACCATGTAGAATATTTTAATGTTAAACCTGGTCGTATGTAAAGTTACCGCTAGGCTTTAAAAGGCTAATACTTACATAAACTGCAGGAAGCCGAATAAGATGGGCAAGGAATGGCGTGCGAGAAGTGTCGACGCTATCAGTTGTCAAGGTTATTTCGTGTCAGTGGTAGGTCTATGAAATGTGAGTGTGGAGCACTTGGGGGGGGGGGGGGATGATACTGAGGGGGAACCCCCGAAGTACTCGGGAAGCCGCCAGCCTTTCTGACTGCCACGTTTTCTTCAGCAAGACTCACATTGGTTGGCCTGGGATCGATCCCGGGCTTCCGTGGCGATGAGGAACTGTTACTAGACCACAGGAGTATGTAATGTATACAGTGTATACACATCTGTGATGTATTTACTATTGTAAAAGCGGGAGATATTCCTCTCTCAAAACATAGAGTTTTTTAATTTATAGTTTCTGTTATGGGCTGGTGGTGGCTCTTATGAGCCGAAACTTGTAGCCAATGACGTATTTTTTAAACGAAGTGTTGGTTATAACTGTAGAATTAATAAGAATAAATTCACTTTTGTAATCCCTATGCCAACGGTGATGATTTGCTGTAATGTTACCACACCGCCGTTTTGACATTACTCGTATCAGAGCACAGTGTCTTATTCTTGTTTTTGTTTTTTTTTGTTATTTCCCCTTTTCGATGAGACCAGTGGTCAGTTCGGTGTTCAGAATATCCATCACTTTCTTGGTCTAGAAAGTTCTTGCTTATTTCTCGGTGCTTATTGAAAAACTTCTGATTCTCCGTCGTATGCTTTCTTTGCATGTCCTGCACGCCTGCGATATCTTTTCTGTTATCACAAGTACGTGTAGTTCATTAGCATTTATATCTTGTCAAGACAGGTACATCCTGTAGCCGTTCTAAGAAGTTTAGTTGCCTATGCGTGTAGTGCATTGGGTCGTGTTTGTTTAACATCCAAGCGTCACTTCCTATCAACAAAGCATGCAGCTGACAGTGGCCAGTAAAACTGTACGTTAGTACTGTTTTTAATAACGCGGCGAAGCGGAGTGACTAACACTGTGTACCCTCGGAAGGGGCTAAACAAAATATCAACGTAAATGGTAAGATAATGACTACATAACGAGGAACTTAATGACCTTTGCTCATCACCAAATATTAATCGGGTGATAAAATCGAGAATAATGAGATGGGAGGGGCATGTAGCACGTATGGGGGAAAACAGATGTACATACAGGATTTTGGTGGGGAGACCTAAGGGAAGGCGACCACTTGCGAGACCCAGGCGTAGATGGGGATAATATTAAAATGGATCTTTAAGAGGTGGGATGGGGGCATGGACTGGATTGAGCTGGCTCAAGATAGGGACAGGTGGCGGGTTCTTGTGAATGCGGTAATGAACCTTCGGGCTCCATAAAATGCGGGGAATTTCTTGACTAGCTGAGAAACTGTTAGCTTCTCAAGAAGGCCTCTGCTCCATGTAGTTAGTTAGTTAAATGGTAAGATAATGCGGTGCGTCTGTTGTAGCAACTCTGCTTATACTTGGCGATCCCCTTTGTACCTTATCAGTACCCGGCGGGGGGGGGGGGGGGGGGTGTGGATCTATAGCGAGCTGAAAAAGTTAATGTCTGTGTTATTCGACATTATTTCTTGCAGTCCTGTTGATGCCTTTCGATGCATAACCCTTCAACGCACAGTGGCAATTGTGTATCATCTACTGCATTAGTGGAGCGTTCAGAACCCAAAGGCTGCTTTAAGCACAACCACGTTTGTCGTTAAATTCTACGTTATCCCCACAGAATGTACGAGTATTTATGCATTTTGTCTTGATTTCACAACAAACCAGCGTTAACTGATCGGTTTTGATATCCGAGACGGAGTGTTTACTGCGCGGTACGAACTGGAGCTTTCAGTATAATTTCGATTCATCATGGTAAAGGATTAATCCTTTAAAGACGAAGCGTATCTGTTTTATATAAGGACTCAGTGCGTACCGCGCTGTAAACACTCTCCACTTCGGTTATAAAAACCAATCTCTTAATGTTTTATAAGGCAAAAGTTGCTGTTTGTTCTGAGATCCGTACAAAACACATAAACGCAATGTGGGCACCACGTAGAATTTTTTAATGTTAAACCTGGTGGTATGTAAAGTTACCGCTAGGCTTTAAAAGGTTAAAGACAGCCTCTAGGCTTCCACAGAATACATAGGCCTATAGGCCACATGCCTTTTACGTTTTTCTCACAATTGACAGCTGTTATTTCCTTGAACAACATTAACCGATTAGTCTTTGTAATGAAGACAGCGTGTTTACTGTGAAGTAAAAACTGAATTTTTAAAATTACTTACTCAGATTTCAGTCTTCAAATGGGCATTTTTAAGTGCAGTATTGGTGGCATTTGGTAAGTTTATGTAGTGTTAGTGATAGAGGAATGAATGTAGAGTATTGGCGGAATGATACTGACAGAAGAAATTGCCACTATGTTCGAAGGGTCGGTATAGCAATATCTTCACAAGGTTATCTACAGTAATTTTCTATTGCAGCCGTGTGACATTTATCACTTAATTGTCACATTGAACCCGATATGCTTCTGTTTTTGTTCCTGTTAGACAGCGCTAAGACAAAACAAGGAGACAGCCCTACATGAAGCCGTAACATTTTGAGCTAGCCGTGCACCAAGGGACTTTGTGATTCTGAAGGAGTTGACGGATGATTTACAAGTTGCTACAAAATTCCACATGAACCTAATTCTAACGTTTTAGAAATATCTTATTTTAACGACAGGAAGATTCTTATAGCTGGACTATAAAAGTAATTCCAAACAAGTTCGGAAATGTCTGCATAACGAAACATTTCTGGTGCTTTCTGTCTGTCATTGACTGTAGATACGACATTCATGAAAACTTTTCAGAGAAATGCCGAGTACTTTAACACATTCTATGATTTCTCCGTATCTTAACAACAGATCTTCAATCGCTCATCATCCAGATATCTGAAGTAGGGAGTTTTACAGTGGATATCTCATAAACGTTGTCTCGAAGTTTACAATCGATCGTGCCTTGTGCTCAACTATTTCTTCAGCCTCAGTCAGTACCTAACAGAGAGTAGGACTTTCTCATATAAAGACCAATTACGACGAGACGTAATAGAGGTACTATTTCTTCCTATAAAATGTCTGTTATTTGTACGATATTAAAAAAATCGGAATGTATCGACAAATTTAATCAAAAATCGCAAATATGAATTCACGAAAATCCGTCTGGTGGGTGTAATTGTCTTCCAGGCGGACGGACGGGCAGACAGATGTGACGAATAACTGTCGCTTTCTGCGATTGTTTTGGGTACGCGCTCTAAAACGCATTAAATTAGCTACTGGAATCGAATTCAAACCATAATTGTGTAAGCACTAGTTCCCGCCGGCCCCACGTAAGCCTTGTGAAAGGCACCAAACGATAGTCGAAACATGCCGCATTAAATGTGATTTGAAAAACAGTGACTGCTGCGCTGTTGCATGTGTACTAGCTGATGAGGAACTCTATATTTTGTCTTCCAACCATAGGCGTAACTTGGGGGGGGGGGGGGAATAGGGACAAATACCCCTCCAGTGTTTTTATACCTAAGAATAGGTTTTTTTAGCTACTGAGTAGAAGAGGTGCAAATTAATAAAATTAGAGTGAGAGTGGGGGGAAAGGGGTGTATGCATAGTAAGGACTGGTTCAGACGAATCTTCCCCTCTTTCTAATTTGACTCCTTCGTAAACTGACGTTCCTAATACTCATGGTCGATTTTGCCTCGCCAATGACTTTAGCCCAGTTACACCTATGGTCCTTACCATATATAACAAGAGTTCAAATCTAAGAGGGTGAGATTTGTGGCATGCGTTGGGTGCGTGGGGAAGAGAGTGAATGGTTTTTGTTGGAAAACTCTACAAGAACCATATTAGAACTGGGCGATGATGGAAGGACAATATTAAAACGGATGCTAAAGAAATAGGAGGCTGTGGACTGCATTCATTTGGCTTGGGTTAGTACAAAGTAGCGGGCGTTTGTGAACACGGTAATGAACTTTTTGAGTGCCGTAAAATACGGGAAACTTCTTGTCTAGCTGAGGGGCCATTAGCTTCTCAGGAAGGATTCTGCCCCTTGGAGTTAGTTATTTAGTTAGACAGTTTGAACAAACCTTGTACTAAGAGGTGAAGCGAAAAAATGAATGTTAAAGGTAAGCTTACACGTTTTAATATGGAAATCGTGTACGTTGCCGTTAGGAAAGAAGGGATATTTGGTAGTAAATCCTTCGCAACTGTTTGTACACCTGGAGTGACTCACGTTCCTCTCACTACCAGCGATTAGTCGACACTTCCCTCGCACCCTCCACCGATAGATCGACTCTTGCCGTCCACACGCGAAGAGTCTCCTGCATACTTCAGAAAATTACGAAGGCAAGTGGCAAAGTGAAAATGAATTTACTGGCCTTATTTCTGCGCGTTACTGAACGTTGTAGTTTCAAAAGAGAAAAAGAGACGAATAATTACGGTATTTCACGCAGTCCGACTGCTTTGGTGTCAATTATGCCTGTCTGATCGTCAGTTTTGGTCTGCTGCAGCACCGGCAGAATACAGACTGACGAAGCTGCCCAGTAGGACGTCAAAAGATGTAGTTTGGTGGGTGGGTATCGGTGTCCCACATAAACAGAAATTCTGTTTTGACTAGCTGAGCAGCTGTAAGCTTCTCAAGCAATACTCTGTGTCATAAAGGCTGTGTTAAGGCACTGTGTGAACTCCTTGACCTTCATCTAAATCAGGGGTGCATAAATTTTCCAAAAACTCCAGCAGTCAGGAATCTTCGCCCTTCTGGGATTTTACGCAGCGTAGATTGATAATTATTACCGACGTTTCGGGACAACCTATCGGTCCCATCTTCAGGACTGCTTGATCCTTGTACAGGATTACCACTCTACGCTGTGTAAAATCCCAGAAGGGCGCAGGTGTCATTAGGCTTTAAAAGATTAATACCGTATTTTTGTAAGACAGCTGGGTGAGGTTAGTGGAGAAATGATGTGTAGTGTCTCTGCAAATCGTTATTGTTAAGTTCCGGACGGATGTCGTGTTGGAGTGCGGATAGCTGAGTCAGTTTAGTGACTAGGCCACGGACTGGATGATGCGGGCCAAAACCCCGAACTTCGAGACCGGCTGTGTTACCCACCCATCCTGGTATACTGTGGGTGCCGGGGCTCTTTCCAAGGGGATAAGCGGCCAGTCGTTAAAGTTGACCACTTAACCTCCATCTAGTGCCGAGGTTAAGAATGAGTGGAGCTGTACCTCTGATTCCCCTATATGTCTTCCCAGCGTGGACAGCTGTACCTTTTTACTGCTGTCGTCCATTCGTGAGTGAAGAGACGTTTTCTGTTATCGTTTCAGGTTACCGGTCAAAATGTTTCTTCTCTTGCAGTAAGCACAAAAAGAGCAGAACCCCACGCTGCTTGTTCTACTGACCGACATTTTGTTGTGTTACGTCCCGAGTGGTAGTCGCCACGTCACGGCGGTCGTACCCGTCCAGACACCGCCATTTTAAAATAAATATTCGCAGTGTGATACTTACTGATTGTTTATTTAAAAATTTTTCTCATCTGCATTGAATTATAAGTCTGTGTGACATAGCTCAGAGGTCTTTATAGTATGATGGGGTCTGAATATGTGGATTGAGAAGGTATTGCACTGTTGTTCGGGAATTTGTCAGTGTTTATTGTTTAACGACGTTATCAGCAGCTTAGACTGTGTAGCGTAGAATGGTGGAATGAAGATTGAATAATGAACTGGAAAGCGTGTTGAAGGATTCGGTCGTGGCTTACTTTAAGGTAATATCCCTGCGTTTGTATTGAGGGCAGATACCGGAACATCAGTCAGCTGATATCCCGACCGGGCATAGAACCGGGCACCTCCCAAATACACGTTACCTTTAGAACCAGTTCTGTTCCTTAGAGCCTCGGGCGGGGGCGGGGGGGATATTAACCCTTTAAAGACGAAGCGTATCTGTTTTATATAAGGACTCAGTGCGTACCGCGCTGTAAACACTCTCCACTTCGGTTATAAAAACCAGTCTCTTAATGTTTTATAAGGCAAAAGTTGCTGTTTGTTCTGAGATCCGTACAAAACACATAAACACAATGTGGGCACCACGTAGAATTTTTTAATGTTAAACCTGGTGGTATGTAAAGTTACCGCTAGGCTT
>BLKM01000432.1:49725-59925 GCA_013340265.1 Coptotermes formosanus | reverse complement strand
ACGGATCTCAGAACAAACAGCAACTTTTGCCTTATAAAACATTAAGAGATTGGTTTTTATAACCGAAGTGGAGAGTGTTTACAGCGCGGTACGCACGGAGTCTTTATATAAAACAGATACGCTCCGCCTTTAAAGGGCTAACATAGGAAGACCGATAAGTGTAGGATCTGCATTTGTCTATAACTCCGTTTCTTAATGAATTTCTCAGACTGCGAAATAACCAAAGGTTTTGAATGAATCCTAACACGTGTGAATTTAAATCCGTTTACACTGACGTACGCCGAAATAATGTGAACTAGTGTCATTGCCGTATTGTAGCAGTGTAAGTGACTTTTGCGAAGTTTAGGGTAAGGGCTTTTCTAGATTCTTATTTAAAACTAAAATTTTTTAGAAATATATTTCTATAAAAAATGTTTTGAATGGCTCTTATTGCTTAAGTTATTCAAAAGCGGTTGCTGCAGGGGTAACGTAGAACCAGATTATAGGTAAGTTATGAATGATAAGTGTGAATTTTGATGGATGCATTCGTTAGGTGTCAGTAAGGTAAAATTGCCAACAGGAGCTGAGGAGTACCACCAAAAAAAAAAAAAACCTTATGACTGAGATTCGAATTGGTTGATTTCTAAGCACGAAGCAGGATTGCCGACGCCCAGTAAACTGTGAAATGGACATATATCTGGTGAATGAGTGGAGAAGCAGTACGTGACGTTTCTTTCCTGTGGCGCAACAGCCCAACTCGGGCCTAGGCCGCCTCGTTGTAGAGGTTTCTAGAACACACACACACTCAGACACACACACACAGCCAGTAGGGCTCCTCTGGACGAGTGATCAGCTTGACGCAGAGACCTCTACCTGACAACACACAACACTCACAAGAGACAGACATCCATACCACCGGCGGGATTCGAACCCACAGTCTCAGCAAGCGAGCGGCCGCACAGCCACGCCAGCGGTACATGACTAGACGTCTGAATTACCATAAATACACCAGTTATGGCCTGCATTACGACATGTGACCACAATCCGTCCCCAGTTCACATATAACGTAAATTGTGCAGGGGCACTACTATGAACTCCGGAATGGGAAGACGGTTCCCGGAGAAAAAAATTAAATGCGACATTAAAACAATAAAAATAAAAGAGAAGGAGATTCTGGACTTTGAGATTTGCAGAACGTTGTTTTTTGTTTAAGGCGCCGTTCTAACATTCGCAGTGAAACCTCAGACAAAGACACCCAGAATTATTGTCCGTGATGTTTTTTGTTTCTTCGCTCTGGTGCTTTAACACAGAGCAGTTAACGCAGTCAGTAAACTTCACGTTGTGCCTGTCTTACATGTGTAGGGCTTCACGTATCATACGTACAGTAAGACACTGGGTGTATCTTTGCGTAGTTTTTCTGTCATCCGCTACACCTTGAAGGCGTGCAGGACCGTAGAAGCGTTTTGTGCCCTCCTCCCCCCCCCCCCCCGCGTTACATGGGGAGTGAACAGCTTCACGCTTTACCTCTTGGGTAAGAGTCTGCAGTACCGCGTAGGAAACTGACGGAGTCGGCCTGCGTCAGTCGAAAGGCAAGCCCTCATCATGCGATCGGGCGTAAGTCGCTGTACTGTGGACCCCCTTATGAACGGACCCCTTATGTACGGATTTCGAAAATAACGGACGAAGTATGTAGGTTCCGAAATTTTGGCCACCAATAGAAATGTGTAAAATTAGCGGTCTTGACTGTTAATTGCGGAAGCGGTCTACATTTACAAGGCACTCTGCGTGTCAGACAGTGGAGCTTCACAGCTGTTCTGACACAAAGCTGCTACTGCTTTTTTCCTTTTTACTTCTTTAATATGTAACATTGCCGGCACCGGCTTGTCTCGGTTTAACCCTTTAAAGGCGAAGCGTATCTGTTTTATATAAGGACTCAGTCCGTACCGCGCTGTAAACACTCTCCACTTCGGTTATAAAAACCAGTCTCTTAATGTTTTATAAGGCAAAAGTTGCTGTTTGTTCTGAGATCCGTACAAAACGCATAAACGCAATGTGGGCACCACGCAGAATTTTTTTTAACCCTTTAAAGACGAAGCGTATCTGTTTTATATAAGGACTCAGTGCGTACCGCGCTGTAAACACTCTCCACTTCGGTTATAAAAACCAATCTCTTAATGTTTTATAAGGCAAAAGTTGCTGTTTGTTCTGAGATCCGTACAAAACACATAAACGCAATGTGGGCACCACGCAGAATTTTTTAATGTTAAACCTGGTGGTACGTAAAGTTACCGCTAGGCTTTAAAGGGTTAATTGTCATTTATTTACATCCGCTACAAGTTTAGTTATATTAGTATATTCTGTGTACGCATTGAGGAGGCGCTGGCCCACAACGGCTGTTGCGCCATGGAAGAAGAAGAAGAAGAAGAAGAAGAAGAAGAAGAAGAAGAAGAAGAAGAAGAAGAAGAAGAAGAAGAAGAAGTGTATGCATTAGTGTTATTTATGCAGTAGTACAATGCAGCTACGGGATGAACGGTCCGGATTTTCCACACCGTTCAGCCCGGCCATGGGCCCCCCCCCCCCGTTCTATACAGTGGATACCGGGTCATTCCCGTGGGTAACGCGTTTCCTTGATCACTGACCCCTATTTAGCGCCGAGGTTAAAGAAAGAGTAGAACTGTACCTCTACTCCTCCTCTGGGCCCTTATGGTCTGTTATAGGGTGAACTTTACCTTCTTACTTTTTACCTTTTTATGCAGTATTGTATTAATTGTTCGGAAGTACCGGACTGTCGGCACTCCCCCTGTTAGTCCGTGCATAAGAGAATCCACAGTATTTGTTTCTTGAGTTGTTACGGCTATGCTTGTTATAGAAAACACATGATGCAAGGGTGAAGGGAGGTTTAAGAGGTTATCGTGTTGTTTTATATATTGTATCAAAGGTAATCGGCAGGTTGAACTTCCCTTTCTCTTTGATGTGTGCCACAGGAGCAAAGGATGCCGCTGTTCTGTTCATCACATCGGGCGCTGACAGACAATACATGATCACGGGGCGTCTGGATTTGCACGTGGGCAAAGTGGCCCTGGAACTCCTTGGGCTGGGGTCACGCGGGGCAGTCACTAACAGCCTTCGCCTCCCTCTAAACAGTGTAATGGAAACGGAGTGCTGCGTGTTGTGTTGTTGTAACGGGCCGGGGGGGGGGGGGGGTCGTGAAGGTTAAGCCTTTCTGTGTTTTCTTCCTCTTTGCGCGTGTCTCAGAGTCAGCGATCTAGGTGACTTGATTAGGTGCCTTAATCCTTTAAAGACCGAACGTATCTGTTTTATATAAGGACTCAGTGCGTACCGCGCTGTAAACACTCTCCACTTCGGTTATAAAAACCAATCTCTTAATGTTTGATAAGGCAAAAGTTGCTGGTTGTTCTGAGATCCGTACAAAACACATAAACGCGATGTGCGCACCACGTAGAATTTTTTAATGTTAAACCTGGTGGTACGTAAAGTTACCGCTAGGCTTTAAAAGGTTAAAGACGAAGCGTATCTGTTTTATATAAGGACTCAGTGCGTACCGCGCTGTAAACACTCTCCACTTCGGTTATAAAAACCAGTCTCTTAATGTTTTATAAGGCAAAAGTTGCTGTTTGTTCTGAGATCCGTACAAAACACATAAACGCAATGTGGGCACCACGTAGAATTTTTTAATGTTAAACCTGGCGGTACGTAAAGTTACCGCTAGGCTTTAAAAGGTTAAACTAAAGTGCATACTAACCGAACACGCAACCTGCGTACTCGTTTTTGTTCTTATTTGATTGGGCCATTAAGATACAAATTATGTAGTTTTAGGGCCAGGGTTTTCCAAAGCTTCTTTTCTGGAGGAACTGCTGAAATAATTTTTTGTATCCTGAGCAACCCCTACGTATGAAAATGTTTACGGGCCACAAAAGAAGGACGCAGTTGGTAGCACATGAAGATTACTGAGGTACTGCAAAATGCCGAGCAGAAATTTCCGCGGTACTTCGAGGGATGTTTGGAACTGTTCGCTATATTCAAAATGTCTGTGTATTTATCCCACGATTTCTCGTGAAACACCTGAATTAGGAAAGACTTGTTTAAGGAACTCCCATTACCTTGGCGATGAATCAAGTGTTGTTTTATTTGTTAAAATGAATGCAGTTACCGAAGTTACATGTCCGTGCCCGTCTGGAAGATAATTCTTTGTTTCTCGCCAATCCGTTACACTTTTGTGTGCCGGTGGGATCAGTGCAGTACAGTGCAAACGCGGTTGTGCAATTACGTCATGTTTCTCGCCAGTCCGTTACACTTTTGTGTGCCGGTGGGATCAGTGCAGTACAGTGCAAACGCGGTTATGCAATTACGTCATGTTTCTCGCCAGTCCGTTACACTTTTGTGTACCGGTAGAACCAGTGCGCTGTAGTGACAACGCTGCTTCGCCCGGAACTCCGTAACTCCTTTGAAGTCTGTCGAGTCCGTGCCTGCGGCGTTGTAAGCAGGCCTGCATGTTTCCCTCCGTATGTACTGGACTTTGAACTGGATTTACTTTTGACATCTTTACAGTGAAACAAGACACGTGATTCAGGTCTAATCTGGATTATTGTTTGGTTTGTTGTTTTGTGTTAGACGGTGCTGTCTTTGTACTCACGTTAAGTGCAGGCGTAATATGCATTTCATTTGTGCTTACTGCGATTTAAAACACTTCGTTCGCGCCGTGTTGTTACGTGACTTGACAACGATTCTTGTGCTTAAAATTAAACACAATGCATAAAGATCGTGATGAAATTACACACTACTGCAGATGGTATAAGCTGTGTTTGCATTGAACAGAGATGAGTCGGCGGCTGTGCGCTGCTCTGAACTCCTGCGATGTTATTCTCTGTCTGGACTCGTACCGCTGGAAACATACGTCGTAAAAAGACAAACTTGCAGAAATATAGAAATAAGGGATTGCTGCTACGCACTCCATGTTACTTTCGTCTGTATGTTTACACTTCTTGACTTCTGTTCTTTTGTTGTGGCATGAACTTATTACCATGCGTCTGATTGATGACGTTTGTTACAATTACTGGATCTTCTGTGTAACTCGTTAGGCCCTTCTGCCTAACTACAGTAGCCCGTGAATCTGCTGGATGTATGCAGCACGTACACTTTGTTTCGCAGTCCTTCCCTCTTCTGCCTACTTGTTCACAGTAGCTGTCGAGGCTTTTATTTTCACTTGATCACACTCAGACACACACACCACAGTCGGTAGGGCTCCTCTGGAGGGGGATCGGCCCGTCGCAGAGACCTCTGACAGCACAAACACTGTACAAGAGACAAACATCCTTACCCCCAGTGGGATTCGAACCCACGATCCCAGCAAGCGCTCGGCCGCGCACGTTCACACAATTTATGAAATATTTTGTCCTAACGGAGCGGCCATAGATACAGGGTGTTTGAGAATAGTGCTGTGAAGAAGAAATTAGGACCTAGGAAAGCGGCAGTTCAGAACTGTGGAGAAAAATACATAATGCGACGCTTTATTCTTTTTGCTCTAGTAGTGTGGTGGTTAATTCAAGGAGTTGAGTTGCGCCATATATTTTTCACTGGATGAGAAAACTGTGTAAAATGTTGATAGAAGTTTTTAAGTAAAGGGACCACTTTAGAAATATAGACGTGGATGGGAACATAATATTAAAATGGATTTTGACGAAGTGTTGTGTGACTATGAGGACTGCAGCTGTCTGGATCGTCGTAGGGGCTCATGCAGCGATATTTTGAACAGGTTAACCCTTTAAAGACGAAGCGTATCCGTTTTATATAAGGACTCAGTGCGTACCGCGCTGTAAACACTCTCCACTTCGGTTATACAAAACCGGTCTCTTAATGTTTTATAAGGCAAAAGTTGCTGTTTGTTCTGAGATCCGTACAAAACACATAAACGCAATGTGGGCACCACGTAGAATTTTTTAATGTTAAACCTGGTGGTACGTAAAGTTACCGCCAGGCTTTAAAAGGTTAATGAGCCAACGGGGATCTTGTGAACACGGTAATGAAACTTTGCGGGCAACACAAACTACCTGAGGGACCCACTCTTGTGAAGCAGGAGACAGCGTTCCACTAAGCAAGTGATCTCACCTGGTGAATTTTATTCGGGCGTCAGAAAAGTATAGATTAGAGGTGACAGCAGCCTTGGACTGTAAACAGGAATGTCGAGACAGGTTCTAAGAAATTGCTGTTGTGTTTCGAAGTGGAAGAATTCCGCTGGTTCCTGAATAATGTTACGAAATCCAAACCAAAGCTTAGGCTGCAAACCTCATTTCGTTATTTGTCTAACGACGAATTCGGCCTAAACACGATTTGCGAGCATCATATGCGCCTTGTACTGAAGCTAACAGAAATGCTGCTATGTGCGGTCGTCATGTGCACCTTGAAATAATGTTAGTTTATGATATATAAACACGTTCTTGGCTCGGAGATATTTCGAAGACGAAATACGCCCTTTAACACGCTTTTGACTTCAATGAAACGCGAATTCTTATATTGCTTTGAAATTCTCCTGAAATCGTCGGGCTTGAAATTTTCTCTTTCGCTTGATGGAAATCTGTCAGATACGAAATGACGGAAGATTCTGAGGGGTTAAGCTTCCCACTCGGATAACAGTTTCATAAAAATCAACAGTTGCTGAGTTTTTCGGCCTCAGTAAAAATGCACGATAACATATCAGAAATTCGAAACGGGTATTACCGGAACACAACTCTTCCGTGTTTTTATGTACACACATCTGCTCGATATAGAGTTTACGGGACGTGTGTCGTAGGTGTGTATTGTGCGTGTTTAACCCTTTAAAGACGAAGCGTATCTGTTTTATATAAGGACTCAGTGCGTAACGCGCTGTAAACACTCTCCACTTCGGTTATAAAAACCAATCTCTTAATGTTTTATAAGGCAAAAGTTGCTGTTTGTTCTGAGATCCGTACAAAACACATAAACGCAATGTGGGCACCACGTAGAATTTTTTAATGTTATACCTGGTCTTATGTAAAGTTACCGCTAGGCTTTAAAAGGTTAACACGTATACTGTTATATAGCTTTCAGTACTTGTGTTAAACGTTTTTCGCGTATTGAAAACTGTTGGAAGTGTAGCGCATGCCGTAACGGGTGTTACATTTGGACTGATTTCACAGATACACGATAGAAATTCAAGGAAGCAAGTCCCGGAAAGTAACACATAGCGTACAACACAATGTACAAGTGGCTATAAACATAGCCCTAATTGTCAAACTGGTTCAGGCGGTTAGTCGCCAACCTCTCACCGCGGAGGGTCGGGTTCAGTCCCAGGCCAGTCCGTGCGGGATTTATAGTGAACAAAATGGCACTGGGACAAGTTTGTCTCCGAGTACTTCCGTTTTCCCCTCTCAGTGTCTTTTCAACAGTGCTCCATCACCGACACTGTGTAATCTCAGTAATTGACAGCGTCATTAACCCTTTAAAGACAAGTGGTAATCTGTTTTATATAAGGACTCAGTGCGTACCGCGCTGTAAACACTCTCCACTTCGGTTATAAAACCAGTCTCTTAATGTTTTATAAGGCAAAAGTTGCTGTTTGTTCTGAGATCCGTACAAAACACATAAACGCAATGTGGGCACCACGTAGAATTTTTTAATGTTAAACCTGGTGGTACGTAAAGTTACCGCTAGGCTTTAAAAGGTTCAACAACGATACAGTTTCCTATTAAACGTCTCGGGACACGGTTATTTTTCATGATGTTTACAAGGTGTAGCGTTCAGTTCTTGATATCGAAGCTGCTAATCATATTAAGGTTTGTTGTACGTTGTTTCATCTCTTCGAGTGAAATTCTAGGATATCACATTTATATAGACCATCACCGTTTCCTTATAATTCCCTTCCAAGTTTTCATTTATTATCGTCACAGGATTTGACACCGTACAGACGAAAACTTGTGTCCATAGACAAGAATTATTTTGTTATTAGTACTAACTGGGCCACGCAGACCCAGTTAATATTCTTCCCTGGGTGGTTTATAACGTTTAGTTGTTTCTCAGTAATTACAGTTAAACCCGGTTATAACGGCATCGGTTTATGCAACACCTGGCTTATAGCGTCAGATATTCTGTGGTACCATTTAATTCCTCACTGTTAACCATAACATTATACTCCTCGGTTATAATGACACTCGTTTATAACGACTTAAAATATTCGGTCCCTTTCATGACGTTATAACCGAGTTCGACTGTATATGCGTTGAAAGTTCTAGTATTCCCGGATATGACTTCCTGTGGACTCGAAGATAGACACCAACGTTTCTGAAGAACTTAATTCCCCTATTGTCGGAGTAGCCCTGAAGACTGAATCACTAAGTTCCTCCGAAACGTTCACGCAATATATACCCCGCTGTGAGAGCCTCAAATCTCACAGTTTGTGGGTTGCTTCGCGTTTTATGCTGTGTCTGAATGCAGGATTGGGCGTATTCCTGTGTCACTGACTTCACTTCGATATTTGTGTAATGTTAGTCTGTGCACGACATGAAGGCATACAGGGGGCGTAGAGAGACAGCTCCATTCATTTTTGATCTCGTGCTGGATGGGGATGAATGGTCAGCTTCACACCCCGCTCGCTTTACCACCGGTTGTCATTCAGTAGGAAGCTGGGTGGGCCCCAGAACCGGTCTAGACCTTTTCAAGGAAAGAAAAATTTTTGTCCCCGACGTGAATTGAAACCTGGACCGTCCAGTCCGTAGTGTTAGTCTGTAGAGGCTCAAATACAACGTTTCTTTAAACGCTCAAGTGAACACTGCAGCGTTGGCAGGGTTATCGGTCGCTATGCAGCCATGATGTCGTCGGCTCAACGGCGCGCAGTTCCGCAATAAAAAGAACGCCCTGTATATTCAGTTCTCCACTCACTGCGTAGTGTGTCAGTGACTTTCTTGCATATAGCCTGAAAAGATATCGGAACGAAAGCAAGTGGAGTTTCTGTTGTCCTTGTTAAGTTGTAAACGTCGGTTCAAGCTTGTTTATTCCTTCGCAGTGAAAATGTATTTTCCATGGTAACTTGTTTTTTTCCTGACCAAGAATAATAATAACAGGACTGTTGTGATGTGCTATATGGTGTGTGATTTAGGGTGGCATTTAGACTGTCCACTGTGGGCAGCTATGAGGAGGTCGTCTTCTGTCGTATCTTCAGTTCATAATCCTGAATGGGTGAGTGGCACTCCTGCATTATTCCCTGTACTTTAACCCTTTAAAGACGAAACGTAATCTGTTTTATGTAAGGACTCAGTGCGTACCGCGCTGTAAACACTCTCCACTTCGGTTATAAAAACGAAGCTGTTAATGCTGTGTAGTGAAGTAATCGCTGTTTGTTCTGAGATCCGTACAAAACAAACGCAGTGTGAACAACATGTGGAATATTTAAATATTAAACTGGTGGTGCGTAAAGTTACCGCTAGGCTTTAATAGGTTAATAGCTAACAGTACGTACTGTAAGCATAACGTAAGCTTGTTTAAATGACGGTTCGTTGTCAGGGTAATAACATCCGGGAGGCTCTGATGGGTAGGACATGTGGCGAAAATATGTTTGACAGTTAGGCCTACATACAACTTTTTGTTTGAAATACATCGATGACGCAGACGTATTTATGAGTATATTTTTAAAACTGCTCCTAGAGCAGTGGGTTAAGAATGTGCTGATAAGTTTGAACTGGCTCAATGTGTAATGGGGTGACGTGCATTTGTGAATACGTTAATGAATTTTCAGATTCCATGAAAGCAGAGAATTTCTTGACCAGATCAAAAACTATAAATTTTTCGAAGTATACTGTGTTTATTCACCACGTAGTTACCCAGCAATTGTTTTAGTTATTCCCTTCCTCTGCGGATTACCGTAGACTGTTTATTCTGAAACTCAGTTTAACCACTCCAGTTTCCCACGTTGTATAATGAATTGTAACCTTGTTAACTGTCTGCGACTTTTATACTTAACATTTTAAAGCCTAGCGGTAACTTTACGTACCACCAGGTTTAACATTAAAAAATTCTACGTGGTGCCCACATTGCGTTTATGTGTTTTGTACGGATCTCAGAACAAACAGCAACTTTTGCCTTATAAAACATTAAGAGACTGGTTTTTATAACCGAAGTGGAGAGTGTTTACAGCGCGGTACGCACTGAGTCCTTATATAAAACAGATACGCTTCGTCTTTAAAGGGTTAA
>BLKM01000432.1:46104-49372 GCA_013340265.1 Coptotermes formosanus | reverse complement strand
GACTGGTTTTTATAACCGAAGTGGAGAGTGTTTACAGCGCGGTACGCACTGAGTCCTTATATAAAACAGATACGCTTCGTCTTTAAAGGGTTAATATAGAATGTTAAAAGAGAAAAGCAGGCTATGGTGAATGAATCTTTACTAGTGAATATAAATTATTGACTGTTTTGTCCGTTATGTTTTGTGCATAACTGTACACGGCAAATCATGTTACCGGGCATATTTTAATTTCGCATTTGATATGCCGTCTGCTGTACCCTTTGTATTGACCTGTAATGCTTCCAGTATACGAGCGTGATTTGAATACAAGGTTTTCTACAAAAACTTCCATAAAAATAAATCGGTTGGGCTGAGGTCTGGAGAACTCGGTGGCCGTAATTCTTTTGAAATCAGTTGCGCATGAAAGTAATCCAACATAACGAAAAGCAGTGGGTTGCGATAATGTATGCATTCCCCATGAGTTATGTTTCTTTTTGAACACGCTGTAATATTAAAAATATGTTTTATATGACATAACAACCGTTTGTGATTTCAGTGGATTGTGCGTGCCGGTATTATGTAAATATCTGTAATTATGTTCGTCAGATTCCTTTAACAGTGCTCTGAATACGTTAGACGTCATTTTCTTTTCTACGATATGGTGGAGTATTTGTGTCTATAATTTTGTATAAGACCGTGTCACTGTAATTGTCTCCAGTTGTAGGCAGGACAGCCATTTTTGCGCAGCAGCATAAATGATTGGCATTAACATACTCGATTTACGTCACCAGTACAATACCGACGTAAGCAAGAAAGATTCAGTTAGAATTCTGTTTTACACTGTGCCTGTATGGCGTTCATACTACGTGTTTCGGCCTCATAACTGAAAATCTGAGGGTCTGTCACACGAATTATCGCCAGTACATTCCTCAGTGTTTTATGAGACTCATATCTTTCTTTTTTACACGTGGTTGTTATGGTCGAGCTGTCAAATTCTTCTTGTTCGTGTGCGTGGCGAGACTCTAAAATGCAGTATATAAATTGTGGTAATTGCAATGTTTATATTGTGTCCTGTGTTGGATGTAAATAACTCTTTGTCCAAAATATTCCTGTCTTTTGGGCTGTCTATTATAAGTCATGTTATTGTATATCTGAGGCCTTGGGGCTGTAGAAAGGGCTCCAGAATTTCGGAGAATCTATTATGGCTGTATTCTTTATTTGCAAAATCATTTTGTACTCCGAGTGACGTTTAGCAAGTCAACCGCTCGCCTTTGTGGTTGGTTCTAGACTCTTAGTCATGTATAAACCTTACTTTTCTATAGTGTTGATTCACGCGACGGAATGCGGTCCATCAAAACAGTGCAAATACATAATTTATAAGGATTTATGTAGTACGAGGATATGGTGTTTTCAGAACATTCAAAGTTCAAGTAACAAACGACACAAAAATTCTAGCCTGTCAGCTAGTTTTCAGCCTTAAGTGCTTTAAAATCAATTTGCTTTTCGGCAGTTTCCTTCGATTTGGTATTCACTTACGCTCGCAATCCACAGTTAAGTTTTAGTCGGTATTTCCCATACGGAGCTTTACCGCATTTCAAAGAAGGGCCTAGAAGCTGAACGCAAGCAAAATACGTTGATGATGCGTGGGATAGCTTCACTTTTCGCTGCTAATAAGAACGCCCACAGCCTTTGCATCATCGTTCGGTTTATTTTATGTATTATGTAACGTAGAAGGTGAATGTGATATGAATTGAAGCCACCGATAGTGTGTGTGTGTGTGTTTTTTCTCTTTGATTTTTAAATCAAAGAAGATGTGAAGTGCATAGAGATGTCTCCAGCGAGTGTCTCTGCTATATGTTGCACCGTGCCCATTGTGTGAGACATGTGACATGCGTGGTATTTCAGGAATTACCATCTTAATTCTGAATCACGTTACTAAAATGGTCCAAATTACAAGACAGCGATACTGTGTGGGTCTGTAAATAAAACAGTTTTGGTACGACGTTCGAACGTATTGTTTTATGGTATTGAGTGAGTCTTCTACGTTGCGTGTGTAGAATTCTAAGAAATGCAAATATAGTCAATCTAAGCGCAACTTTATTGTACAAACAAAACCAGCTACATGTTTCGGCTAATGACGATAGCCATCATAAGAGTAATTACAAAAATATAAAGAGGAAATATTCACAGCTGCTTTGGTGTTTACAGATTTCGAACTTTACAAACGTAGTGCTGCATACTATACATAGCGTGCAAAATATGTAGCTTAGGGATAATAATTTATGAAGTTTATAAAAATCTATGTTTGTATAATTTATGAAATTGTAAAATGTAGATATGTTGAATGTAATAATAATAATAATAATAATAATAATAATAATACGCTGTATTTCAGATAATTAAAATTGGGGTAGCGTAGGCGAATTTTGTAGAGACGGCTGGTATGTATTTATTTCGTTTTTACGCTTTTCAGTGGTAGTACGTTGTAACGTAGTTAAATTTGCTCGAAGAATGTATTAATTTATTTCTAAGGAAGAAGTTACGCTTCCGTTTGTTTCGCTTTTGGAGAGATACAGGCAAGTTGCGAATGTTCTATATTCCCTCAGGATTGGCTTGGCAATATGTGGGCCTTGCATAACTTTAGTATCTTAATCTGAATTCGCCTGAAGGAATTGGAAGAAGTGCGGCAAACCACTGTCAGCGTAGGCACGGTCCGGCCGGGACTCGAACTAATTACTTCCCGACCGCGAGTAGACTTCCGTGCACGCACGCACGCACGCACAGACACTTTTACAGTTGAACCCAGCAGTCGACTGTCTGCCATGCTGGAACCGTTTTGGCCTCACGGAGTGCTGAAGAAATACGAAACAAAAAGTAAAAGCTACGTGTAGAATGTAGGCTGCGAAGAAAAGACACAGTGTGGGACTGTTTTTGCGCGGAAAACACACGACAGGTTCAAAGGACATTGTGGGTTTCCTACAGTACGCCGAGGCTAAAGGCGAAGGAAATTGAAATTAATATTATTGTTTCTGTGGCGTGCTCGGTATTATTGAGAATAATGCAGATTCTCCGAATTTTCGGAGTAATGCTAGAGGCTTGTATTTTCAAAGCAGATGCGCCATCATATGTTCCAGCATTATGTCCTTGGTGAGAGAAACATATCTGCCGAGCGTGTAAGAGCTGCTTGTGGAAGCACGAGGTGTTTTGTGGAACGCAGTTGAGGCCGAGTTTGGTTTAAAAGGTATTTCTGCAAGTGCAGGCTGAAGCCTATGTAGCAGCGAAGGGTAGG
>BLKM01000432.1:26104-43604 GCA_013340265.1 Coptotermes formosanus | reverse complement strand
TGTGGAGCCTTTATGGCGCGGAAAGGGACGAATTTAACTTTACTTTTCCATTTATTACACAAGCGTGTCTTCACCACAACGTGTCAATAGACGTTATACAGTGTGTAAATAAGGACCGGACGTTTGAAGCCCATTGCCACCACGTGCAAGCCCTAGCCCTAGCCCTAGCCCTAGACGTGCACTAGACCAACTTATGTTCACGGATTCGATATCGGTTTGGAATGTGATTGAATTATTTTTGTGTGGGGCCATTGCAATTTCTGTGCTGCCCTCTTCATATTCATAGTGTTTTGGTACAGTGTACAGTGGAATGTATCTCTGTAAATACATCACAGGTACGGCCGCGAAAATTCTTTGCCATCCCCACAGTCCGCGTTTAAACAGGCTACTGACACACTGAACTGTAAGCAACACAGAAGTGTCGGTTCTGACACGTCATTTGATATCTTATAAAAAGAAACTTGATTGGTGTGCCGATAGACAGAAGTGCTGATGAATAGGCCTGCTGCGTTTGATTCGGCTTGATAATCTGAGGGGTCTTTTTAAATTCGTTTCAATAATGAAGTGCCTTCGATTTGTATCATGACGTATATAAAACAGGAGTTCAAAGAAGGGTTAGGACAGTTCGAGGAAAACTTTGTATAACAGGCCTGCTTAACTCGTAGCTGTCAGGCAGTGCGACGTGTGAAATGAGAAAATGTCTGTCAAACCTTTCCTTGGCAAAGACGGGATAAAACACAGAAGTTATTTTGAAAAACTTATGAGTCCTTTATGTTTGGAGACATATATTATGTTACTAATTCCTGAGGTAAGATATGTAGTGCAAATAGCTGCACCCTAGCGTAGGTTGTCAAGTGTATTGTTTTGTACATTTATCCTGTTATTGTCTGTATGTAGCTCACGAAACAGCGATCCGTCGTAACCCACCAGTACACAGTTTTACAGAAGACAGAGAAAACCTGAAACATTCTTCACAGACGGAATGTGAGGAAGAGCGATTCTTTTCTGGACACAACATTTTGACAGAAAGCGTGTTTGTAACCCAGCTGTCTGCTAATACGGGAATCTCAGTGTGACGAATTGTGTGGGTTATGACAAATTGCTGTTTCGTGAGCGATGTACTGTCGAACCCGGTTATGACGTTTTGAAAGGGAGTGAATGAATACTTTGTGTTGTTATAACCGAGGAGTGTAATGTTATGGTTAACAGTGACGAATTAATTGGTACCACAAAATATCTCACGCTTTAGGCGAGCTGTTACATAATCCGATGTTGTTATAACCGGATTCGACTGTGTTTATTGTACGTGATGTGTAGAAAAATGCACAGGTAGAAGCATACTAACTAACTAACTAACTAACTAACTAACTCCATGGAACAGAGGCCTTCTTCAGAAGCTAACAGTTTCTCGGCTAGTCAAGAAATTCCCCGCATTTTATGGATCGCGTAGGATCATTACCGCATTCACAACAGCCCGCCACCTGTCTCTATCCTGAACCAGAAGCATACGTATAATTATACTGTATTTATTAATTCTTCGTTGTGTGTGTTGAATTTCACGTCGCCCGCACGCAGACCAGATTCTGCGTAAGTTGCCCGCATCACACGAAAGGTCGAGCGGGCCTGACCTATAACAGACACCAGTAACGTGTAGTTCAGCCCTGCCGATGCCCCCCCCCCCCCAGTTCTGCATTCCACGAACTATTCCAATAAGAAGAAAGTGAACTGGCTCAGACATAATCTTATTGCTGACGTGCATTGCGTGTTTCAATAAAACAACCGTATTGCCGCCGCTTTTTTAAGGCCTTCCAGACAGTAAGATGCAGTAATCTTGCTGACGTTGCAAGAAATTGCCGGAGTGCGTCTGTTTCTTACCTACATTAGCTAATCAAGATAATATCATGAAGCAATCCATCCAGCCCTGTCGAGCAGGCATGCTGAGGAACGTCCCTACGATTGGGTCGGGGGGGGGGGGGGTGCAGAAGGAGGAGGCAGTTAGGGTCGGGACATTGTGTGTAACAAGGTCGAAAGCTGAACTTCTTCTTCTTCTCTCTAGCTTCCACTAAAGACATGTACAGCTATATCTTGCTATCTCTCTCGCCTCAGGCTGCAAACAAACAAGAACAAATGTAAATTACCCTGCAGCATTAGCTTCGTGATTAACTCGGGGAGGGCAGAATCTCGCGCGAGACCCGGCGTACCGTACGGCGCCTCCCGCCTACTGGAGCGCCGCGCCGCGCCTCGCCTCGCCACGGCACTCTCCCCCCTCCCACCACTATGATTTTCGTTTTTCATATCGCTGCTTGGGAACTTTTGCAATTAAAACAAGCCTGTTTAATCGGGGGAAACCTCCACAAAATATTAATGATCGCTGTGATATACAAATTAAATGTATTCACTGACGAACCGGGAGGTTGGAGTCGGAATAAGTAAATAATGGTACATAAAAGGAGACTTAGATTTCTGTAGCACTGCCTGCCAGCTTGCTGTTATTCTAACGTAGAATCCGAGTGGAAAAGTTTGAGGATTTGAAAATGCTAACGAGAACAACATGAAACGGAGAATTTGGGATTTGTTCATGTCGGAACCCACAAAGGAATAAAGGCTAAAGGAAAAAAGAGGAAAAAAATGCTATTACCGGATCAGAGAGTGGGAGAGCAACGTGCTACTGCAAGAAATACCGCATACGAGGTAATTGTGAAAAAAGAAGTGTCATGAGTGGCCGAAGACAGTGTCTGTTGGCCAGTGTAACACGTGTGCCAACAGGTTTCTGAATTGTAATCTGTGGGCACAGTTGTGCCGGTCAGGGTACTTCGTGGGTTTGGAGGTGGTTCCCTCACCATCTTAACCTTTTAAAGCCTAGCTGTAACTTTATGTATGACCAGGTTTAACGTTAACCTTTTAAAGCCTAGCGGTAACTTTACATACGACCAGGTTTAACATTAAAAAATTCTACGTGGTGCCCACATTGCGTTTATGTGTTTTGTACGGATCTCAGAACAAACAGCAACTCTTGCCTTATAAAACATTAAGAGACTGGTTTTTATAACCAAAGTGGAGAGTGTTTACAGCGCGGTACGCACTGAGTCCTTATATAAAACAGATACGCTTCGTCTTTAAAGGGTTAGACAATTCTACGTGGTGCCCACATTGCGTTTATGTGTTTTGTACGGATCTCAGAACAAACAGCAACTTTTGCCTTATAAAACATTAAGAGACTAGTTTTTATAACCGAAGTGGAGAGTGTTTACAGCGCGGTACGCACTGAATCCTTATACGAAACAGACACGCTTCGTCTTTAAAGGGTTAATCCAGTCTGGACACATATCTCATGTATTCTTTTCCTTGACACAGTCTGACAACCCACACTTACTTCTGACTTTCTTTCTGTGGTCTTAATTATTCTGAGGAAGTGAGGACATTAAACCTCTGAAGAATAAAATTGAACCAGTTTATATTCGAGGTCGTACCGCGCAGTAAACACCCTCCGTTTGGGTTGTAAAAACTAATAACTTTAGCTGTATGGGGAAATAATCGCTATTTGTTCTGAGATCCATACAAAACACATAAATACACTGTGTGGGCAGAATGTAGAATTTTTTATTTTAGTATACGACATCCCCGTTCGTGTACCAAATTACAGAATGTATGTTTATTTAGCTGTCAGTCACACCCAACAAGCTGTTTTGTACACGTTATCTTGGCCACTAGTATCGGCTCCGAAAATGAGCTGTCATCAGTCCACTAACAAGAACAGTAAAAATGGAAAACTATATATACAGATATGCAGATTGCTAATTCGTTTGCTTAACGTTGCTTGACACTTCAAGTAAAATAAATGGAATCGCCTTTTTAGTTTTATCATCCCGTTTATTACTTGCAAAATAAAACAACACCACGAAATTCTAGGATACATTATAACCATTTTAAAATGAATTAATTGGCAGTTCAACCAACATACCAAAAACAGCAACCTGTCTTTCAAAAATTCTAATAATAATGTTTTGAATTAATGACTAATGCAATTTATATAACCCCTTGATGTAGTTTTAAAGTATTTTAGGCTGAAGATGACCCTGTGTGGTTGAAACGTCGTGCAGAAACAAATACTATAGACAGTGTAGTTGTGTCGACGGCTGTTCCTTCTTTTATTAAATTGAATCGATTTAAATATTTTAGTTGAAAATTATATAAAACGATATCGATGACATCGATTATCAATTAGTCAGTGAAACAGTGTATATGTTCGTCTAAGGTGACATAAAACACTTGTTCAAACATCCACAGATGTGTTTCAACACATCAGAAACGACAGGTGTTCTGTTTGTACTGGCATTTCCTTTTCCGTAAGGCAGGATCAAAGAAGTTCCGAATTGATAACGTTCGGTGTTGTATTTGCGGTTTTGAGCATTGAGACGCGACATCGATTTTAACCCTTTAAAGGCGAAGCGTGTCTGTTTTATATAAGGACTCAGTGCGTACCGCGCTGTAAACACTCTCCATTTCGGTTATAAAAACCAATCTCTTAATGTTTTATAAGGCAAAAGTTGCCGTTTGTTCTGAGATCCGTACAAAACACACAAACGCAATGTGGGCACCACGTAGAATTTTTTAATGTTAAACCTGGCGGTACGTAAAGTTACCGCTAGTCTTTAAAAGGTTAATACTAGTTCTTGCGACGTATTTATAATTTAAAGTCCCAGTTTAGTTTAAGAGATCTGTGGAGTGTTACGTTTTTAATTTTGCATCGTCTCGAATGAATCGTGGTGACGAGGTCTGTTGTTCGTTTAAGGTGGTGTCCCCACCGCGTTATGGAATACAAGTCAGTATTAACAGTCAGCAGAACGTTATGCTCAGTTGGGATAATGCTACATGTTTCGGTTAAAAGTTTCAAACCTGTAATGCAGTTGTAAATCAGCCCTTTTGTTTTATTCTAATTAGGTCTGATGAAGGCTAATTATTTTTAGCCGAAACATGTAGCCCTATCCTTAGTGCAATATAACGGTTTGTTGACTGATTGCAACATATGTCTGTATTATTCGTACAGATTATTGTGCGCACCACCTCTGCAGTTCGTGGGCTAAGATCCTATTTGGTTGAACATGACACTGATACAGATGTTTGGATGCTCCAAGTGATAGCACAGTATCAGTGCAGTGTCATTTGTATGTATGTATGTATGTATGTATGTATGTATGTATGTATGTATGTATGTATGTATGTATGTATGTATGTATGTATGTACTTATGTACTTATGTACGTATGTACTTATGTACGTACGTATGTATGTATGTATGTATGTATGTATGTATGTATGTACGTATGTACGTATGTATGCATGTACGTACGTACGTATGTATGTATGTATGTATGTATGTATGTATGTATGTATGTGTGTGTATATGTACGTACGTACGTATGTGTGTATGTATGTATGTATGTATGTATGCACGTATGTACTTATGTACTTATGTACGTATGTACTTATGTATGTATGTACGTATGTACGTATGTATGTATGTATGTATGTATGTATGTATGTATGTATGTATGTGTGTACGTATGTATGTATGTATGTGTGTGTGTGTATGTATGTATGTATGTATGTATGTATGTATGTGTGTATGTATGTGTGTATGTATGTATATATGTATGTATGTATGTATGTATGCATGTACGTATGTATGTATGTATGTATGTATGTATGTATGTATGTATGTATGTATGTACGTGTGTGTGCATGTACGTATGTATGTATGTATGTATGTACGTGTGTGTGTATGTACGTACGTATGTATGTATGTACGTATGTAGGTCATGTACGTATGTATGTATGTATGTATGTATGTATGTATGTATGTATGTATGTATGTATGTATGTATGTATGTATGTATGTATGTATGTATGTATGTGTGTACGTACGTATGTATGTACTTATGTATGTATGTATATATTATGTATTTATTTTTTTCATATTTGTCTCTGTGGTCGGCTTTAACATGATCTGCTAGACAAATATTTTCTGTTAATGGCCTGTCTGAAGGTGGAAGCGGTCTCAGGGTGTATGTTGGTTCATACAGGCTTTAATTCTCCTGCAATATAGTCAGCGATTTAATAAACGACTGAAGTGGACCAACTCCAAATGCCGTATGTTTCAGTAGCAACGTACTAGCTTGCATTTTACTCTTAAGTTCTTAAAATATTGTAACTATTTAGAAGCGCACAGTGACATGTGAGGGTCGCCTGTAATTAGCTCACGTACGTTCAGTAAACTTTGCAAAAGTTTTGGGCGTGGTTTTCAGGGGGGAAGGACAAATTTAGGTCCCACTCTTTTGGATTAGCCACTGTCAGTGGAGGTAATAGAGGACAGCCCAACACAGTAGACCAGCCTGTGTCACCTCCAGTGACAGGAGCTGGTCTGACAGAGTAGAGCAGCTGTATCACCTCCAGTGACAGGAGCTGGTCTGACAGAGTAGAGCAGCCTGTATCACCTCCAGTGACAGGAGCTGGTCTGACAAAGTAGACCAGCCTGTATCACCTCCAGTGACAGGAGCTGGTCTGACAGAGTAGAGCAGCCTGTATCACCTCCAGTGACAGGAGCTGGTCTGACAGAGTAGAGCAGCTTGTATCACCTCCAGTGACAGGGGCTGCTCTGATAGAGTAGAGTGACGTCTGTTACTTTCAGTGGCAGTGGCCAGCCCAACATGGTAGAATTTTAAGGCAATTCATCCCCGTTGTGTAGGATTCCATTTCGTGCTTCCCACCTGAAGACGGTGTCAGATTTAGTGTCTGAGACACTGTGTCTGTAATAAAGCGAGACTCCAGACCGTATACAAACATCACTGAAATGTATTACAATATGCAGTCGTTAGGGCATTTAGAGCGGTTTTACATAACTCAGTGGGGCTGAATAACCGTAGAATGTGACAGACTTTGTAGGAAGCAGCTGAGGCACACCAGGCGTACTAACACTTAATTTAAAATGTGTTGCTAGTGTAAATACAGCAGCGCCGATCCCAGTGGCCGTGTGGTGTAAGGAATGGGTGTACCACCGCTCGCTTATTGGGATCGTGGTTTCGAATTCCGCGGGCGGCATGCATGTCTGTCTGTTGTGAGTGTTGTGTGTTGTCAGGTAGAGGTCTCTGCGACGGGCTGATCACTCGTCCAGAGGAGTCCTACCTAGTGTGGTGTGTGTCTGGATGTGATCCAGAAACGTCAACAATGAGGAGGCCGAGGCCCACTAGGAGCTGTCGAGCCATAAGAAAAAAATACAGTAAGGGCTGCAAGTAAATAGGATTATTTTGTTATTGTGTGCTACTTTGTCTTCGGTGAATGTGTTTTGAATGTATTGCAAAGAACGTTTCTGTTGATGTGGCTGCATCTACACCTAATATCCCTCGCTGCTTGGAGTGGGGAGGTGGAAGTCTGTATTTATTTGCAAATGAGGAAAGCGTTTTGTGGTTGTTATTGCTTGGGATGCTAAATCTTCATGGGTCAGTGAATGTGGTGGGGGAGGGATGTCTGTCTCTCAGAAGAAGTCGTTACTCTAGGATAAAAACACACAAAGTTAGTTTTTATAGTTGATGTGAAGCCCTCAATTTCGAGCCGCCCCTTCTCAAGACGTGGATAAGTGCGAAGGAAGGAAGGAAAAATGAAAGGAATTGTATTGCCTTTAGTATTGAAATGGCAAGTCATCCCTAAACAACTGACTGAAGAATTTTTACTTTAATTGAGTCTCTTTTCTGTTCTGTGTTTAAATAAAAGCGAAGTCCCAAAGTTATTGGTTGGGTTTTGGACTAAGTAGACTAGCGAGGAAGAGAAAAGCGACGAAGAAGCGGAGGATGCAATTGGATAAGACAAGAAGGGAATAATTTGCTATGAACGGCGTGCGTTTGTGGTGTGTGTGTCATTCCGAAGGTTCGTTTCTTCTGTGCTTGAAATCGCACGTTATCAGCAATAGACCATGGATGGTGCTTGCAGAACGAAGGAACGTTTGCAGTTGCTAACAGTAAGAAGACCCACTCGCCTGAGGATTACTGCATAGCCCGCTAGCGGCCCGAATCAACACTGGCGACGCGCGTGCGGACGAAATGGAATGAATTTCCACAGAAATGCTTCCGTCTTTCTGTTGTTTCTCTCTACTTCTAATAACCAGCCTCTCTTATTCTCGGCGACAAGGAAGAAGGTATTTCTAGCCGTTTATTGCAATGAGTCTCATTTGGAAGCAAATTTCGAATTTCTGGGCTTATTTCTTCTTGACTAAGGAATGAACATCGTGGAGGCCCAACCTTGAATACAATAAAAGGAACCACAACTTAATCCATATATGCTGTGCTTATGTAAACGCTGTTCCCCCCCCCCCCCCGAATCGAATCTGAAGGGAATTTCTCGAGGTTCTCCAATGCATCGGTGTAATGTAGACTTCAGAAGGTTTCTATATTCGCAAGAATCGAAATTTCGACTAAGAAGGGGAAGAGTTGTGACACCGAATCTTACGTTTATTGTTCAACAACAGCATAATGTGCAGTATTTGGAAGGTTTGAGACTTACGAGATGTGACGACGTTTCGTAGGGCGAGTAGTTCCCGACGTCTCGAAGGACAATGGTCAGGTGCGCACCTACAATTTTCTTTGGTTGGGGGGGGGGGGGTTGGTGACCCTGAGGCTATATATGATTTACGTTTGAGTTTAAACATTATGTTACAAAAATCATGTCATAAGTACAACATAACACTGTTTGCAACTGCCTTTATGTACATACGAATATAACTACATGTTCCGTGACTCAGTTGCAGTGTCCTGTCTTCTTGTTTTTTAAATTTTATTTTTTATTTTTCAAAATTCTGATGTACTAGTCATCAGCCGAAATCAGTGACTGAAATCGGTAACCACGTAAAGCTTTTGATATCATAATGTACACAGAATCTGTGTTTTTTAAATTTTGGTTTTAGGGTGTTTGGGGGGCTGCAGCCCGGCAGCTCTCCCCCCCCCCCCCTTCGGCGGCTGGGTGCGCCCCTGATTGTAGTGCCTTCAAAGTCAGGGTCAAGCAGTCCTTTTCCTCCGTGGGGTTGTTTCATTTCTTGGACGGACACTTCGTATGAAATGCTGGCTTTACGGCTGCATTTTGTATTTAAGGCTTAGAGGCTGTTATTTATTTTTTGCGACTTTTAGGCTCGTTCGCTTTCGAAAAGCGATTTTTAGCCCCGACATGTCCGTCCGTCCGTCCGCATATATCGGAGCGACTCCCACCTGGTGGACTTTTTTAATGAACTTTAATATGTGGGATTTTAATTCGATTCGCCTGCACGTGCTGATTTTCGTTAAAGTTGGAAAAAAACAGCTGAGAGTTTGTATGAAGACGTCCGTACGTGTGCGATCTGTCGCCGCGATTGTTCTTTGTAATTCTGACAGGTTGTGTTCCTGTTAGGTGAGAGCTGAGGCCGAAGAAACAGCTGATCATCAAGTATGATCGATTGTAAACGACAGGTAACAACATTCAAGAGATGTCGATTGTAATTCTTACCGTCTTCCATATTTCGATGTTGATAGATTGTGTATCCGTTGCTAAGATAAGGATAAGTCTTACTGTGTTGTAAAATACCGTATTTTTCTGAAAAAAAGTATTTACGAAATTTATTTCTAGGCAGAATAACAGAGCGAACGCGTTAGAGGGGTTACGCTCTGCCGACATTTCTTAGTTCGTAAACGTTAAATTTCCTTCTTCTGTGTTGCGTGTAGCCAGTACGTTCTCCTGCTGCACTGGTCTTCGCGACATACAAGGTTTTGTACAGCCCTGGGTCTCTGTGCACTGACTGGCCATAAGACATGACTGCCATTGCCTGCAGAATCTTACAAGAAGGCGTATGGAGGCGTATAAATAACTGCGTGCATGTGTGAACGCAGCATTAGATGAAGCAAAGTTTGAGTTGCAATCATGTGATTTTCTGCTATTATTATTATTATTATTATTATTATTATTACTACTACTTATTTTGACTGCAAATGGGTTTGTACCCGGTGGCAGCGGTATTAGAATAAGACACAACACACAAAATAACACACCGCAGTGAAATAAAACACAGCACACAAAATTACAAAAAGAATAAAGGACACATACTGCACACAATAAATACAATTACAATACAAATACAAATACAAATACAATTACAATACGAATACAATTACAATACACATACACGTACAAATACAATTACAATACAAATACACATACAATTATAATACAAATACAATTACAATACAAATACATTTACAAATACAGTACACATACAAATACAATACAGACGTTCAGTAGGCCGTGTTGCTGTGTATTGTGAAGTGGAAAGCAGTTAAAACGTCTTGCAGTCACATGCTGTTTTAGGGGTCATTACTGATTTCGGAGAAGGTAACCGAATTCTGCGGTGACCTGGTGGGTGGCAAGGACCTCATAGCCCTACATCTGTCTCCCACTTTCGTCTTAATTTTAATTTTGTGCCAACTTTCGCTTTTGGTCTTCCCCTCAGTGCCTGCGATGAAAAGAAGTCAAGAATTGTAATGCAAGTTCCGTATCCACTTCTTTTCGAAGTCGAATCTGGTTAAATGAGTAGGATTCGGAGAGAAATATTAAGTTCGCTTTTTTAAAGAAAAGCCTTAGATACACTTGCGTTTTGTATAGACACAAAAGGGAAAGTTTTTCTATAATTTTTCATCAAGCATGGAAATTGTATTAATATTCAGGAACCATACATATGCATTACAGTTTTTTTCCCGTAAGCTGTTAGGGGGTACCGCAACCAATATAGGGGCGGTTCGGGGGGGGGGGTGATTTAATATAATGTGAATATCAGTGTTTTAAAATGCCACCTGATTTATTCGTCACGTTGTCCTATGGTCTCAGAAACAACAATTAAGAGCCGCCCTTTGATTTTTTAAAACTGCTTGCGGAGTTTACTTTGTGAAGCTGGCGTCTTAATTTCATTACAAAATGCGGGGAACGCAGCGATCAGGCGACTGTCGTGTTTCTGGAGATATTAGGAAGTGGTTGCGTCTGTTGGGAACTGTCCATTGTCTGAGGCACATTTTACGTAGACGGTCCTTCAGAAGTTGGCTATACTGCAGGTCATCGGTTGTGATTCCGACGGCTCTGTTATTACGTTTTTGATTTTAATATTACCGGTAACTGTTGGTATCAAAGCCAGGGCTTATTTGACACTGGCTACTAACTAAAATGCACAATATATATCAGAATACACGAGTTTCATTCGTTCGTTCGTTCGTTCGCTCGCTCGTTCTTTCGTTCGTTCCCTCGCTCGTTCGTTCGTTCTTTCGCTCATTCGTTCGTTCGCTCGCTCGTTCTTTCGCTCGCTCCTTCGTTCGTTCGTTCGTTCGTTCGTTCGTTCCTTCCTTCCTTCCTTCCTTCCTTCCTTCCTTCCTTCCTTCCTTCCTTCGTTGGTTCGTTCGTTCGTTCGTTCGTTCGTTCTGTAGTATGTCTTACGACAGGTCCACAGTCTATTCCAAAGCGAGTTCCCCACACAGTGCGATCTAGTGCTTCCTCTTTCAGTTTACAGTATCCTCCTTTTCCTTAAGGTAATCCAGTAGCTGCTTACGTCTTCTTCCTATTTTTCCCGTCATTTCGATCCTTCCTTATATCTTTCTTTCAATAACGTGTTTTAGAAGGCAATTCGTTCCTACGCAAGATGTGACCAATCCAGTTAGCCTTCCTTCTTGTGACTGTATGTAGGACATTCCTCTCCTCCTTGACTGTATGTAATACTTCTTCATTTCGCACACGATCGGTCCAACTGATCGTCTCCATCCTTCTCCAGCACCAGATTTCAAAACTCTCCAGGTATTTCTGATCTACTTTCCGAAGTGTCCAAGTTTCAACACCATAAAAAGCTGTGCTCCAAATGTAGCACTGTAATATTTTCTTCCTTAAATTTAAGTCCAATTTGCTGGTGAAAAAGTCTTCTTCTTGTTGAATGCTGATTTTGCCATGGCACGGCACCGCACGAGTTTGTCACTTCGACAAAATTTTACTCTGGAATGGCGGGCTTTTCTAGTAGTTGTGGTTTTTGCGCCTTTGTCTTAGCGAAATGTTGGGTACTGAACGACGTGTGATAACTCTACAACGGTTATTATTATCTCGCAGCGTATACTTGTAGTCATTTGTGCTTCTTCTAAGTCTTGTTCTTGTCCCGTACGTTGGTTTCATTCTACTGTCGTAGTCAACGGCATGAGTATCCGTGTCACTGCATCTGCCGTAGGATCACTCAGACGGGTACCTCTTTATCTCAAGGCCTGTACGAACAGAACAGCGCACAAACAACGCTTTTGTGGGCGTATCCATGCCCCAAGCGCAATACGAATCAACTGTCATTAATTCAGAGCGTTATATAATAGCCTAGGAAGTTCACGTTCAGTGAACGTTGTGCTAAATTCCTCATAGTTTCAATGAAAGTGAAGGATCCGTGTGTGTGACATTGCGTTGTAATGTACGAGGCCAGTCAATCGCAACTTCACTTTGCAGTGATTTTTTGAAAGTGAATTATATTTTATAAGCCATAAACGTGATAACATGTAAGCCTATACAAAAACACTAATCACCAACAAATGCACAAAGAGAGTTTTATCATCAATCGTTAACACATGCCTACATGTTTCGACCCTGCTGGGTCATCTTCAGGGAGAACATTTTTGTTATCGTTACACTAAGGTTGCACTTTATAGTTGAGTGAGAATGCGCTGTTGACTGTGTACTGTGTACTGGAGGCTTGAACTTCGAATTCTCGGAACTCCAAATTCTCTGGACTGTAAAAGTTTTCCGCTACAGATAGGTTTCCTTTATGCCTAGTTTCCGTTTAAAACAGGTTTCACTGTTTTTACATTTGTGCATACTAACTGTTGAGAAAATATGCACACGAACACCAAAACTTGTTCAACACAGCTTCTCTGGAATTCATTTATTCTTCCTACAGGATTATGAGACAGGTGTTGAATCCTTCAGGTGTTTCTGTGGCATGAGTTCCTCTAAAATGTAGGCCAGTACCCTGGTGTGAGAGGCTGCAACTCTTCCAACGGTTTCTAATGAATTCAAGCTTAACTGCAATTTATCTGTAACTTGTACGAATTGATCTTTTGAGTTGTTAGTTTCGACAAAACTTAAGGTAGCATATAAAAGCGGTTTCTGAATATTATTCCTTGAATACGCAATGTTGTTATTCTTAGGTGATGAAAGACTTCAGCACAAACTTACAGGTGTTCAAGGCCCAAGCTGTAGAAACTGCCTAAACTGTAGGAGCTTTCTTCTTCTGCCTCTAGTCTGAAGAATTCTTGCATTTGTTATTCATACTTGCCAGTAACACGAACGAAATTATCCTCTGTGCTTGGGCCAGCATTCTTAAATACGCAAGGCAGAACACTGACGTTATATGTGAAATAAATCCGTCCTGATTAAAAGGAAATTAAAAGCAGGTGTACTTTCATTTATTTGACTTTATTCTCTATATATTACCTAAATGAAGAAATAATATAATTTTACAATTTATTGTAAAGAATTAGAAAACGCGTGGAATCCCACAAACATAAAACGTGATGATGTGTGAAACATTACATCTTTTCTTCTTTTTAAGTAATTGTTTACGTGTAACTAGCGTGGCGATGATTCAGGTCGTACCGCGCAGTAAATATTCTCCTTCTCAACTATAAAAATCAGTTAATGATGTGTAGGGAAATAATCGCTGTTTGTTCTGAGGTCCATACAAGACAAATAAATACACTGTGTGGGCAGAACGTAGAATTTGTGAATGTTATACCTAGTAACCACTGGGCCTTAAAAGGCTAAAACCATGACCTGTATCCAGGTAATTACTAGAAAGGATTCCGTTATTTTGGCATATGACCCTGCGTAAATTGATAATCGGATCACGACGTTTCGGAGTAAAGTCGTGTCGTCATCTTCAAGGAAGGTGTTTCGATGCCTGAAAGTGAGGACTCTTGTATCTAAACGTCGGGTTTCGATTACCCATTGGCGTAGAGTCATATTCCAGAATAACGGAATCTTGAACTACACCACTGCGGAAACGTCAGAAGCCGCAACTGTGAGTAACCCTCAGACATTGTAAATCGAGCCTGTTTTAAATACTCTGAACTTTCCACGTAGAATACAGAAGCCCTACTGTTATATTGAGCCCAGTTGGTTATTCCAATTTACAGGAAACAAATCCGTATTTTAACCTGGGATCTGCACAAGGCCTCCTCATTTAGCGGTGGCGTGACATAAATTCGGTTTTGCATATTCACAGGCAGAAACAAGAAGGCCAAATATGAGGTGCTGTGTTTCTGGAACTGCAGTGAATCATAAGACAAACATAGGGGCACTGCATGCCGGCAGTCTTGGACAGGAGTGTCGACGCGTCACAGGTTGCAATGCATTTCCCACGGCGTTGTTCCATATACTGTCAGAACGAGTGCGGAAACTTGAGATTAACAGCATTTGAGAAATGTCTATATTTCTGTGCTGTTATGTGAATGTATGTGCGTATTTGTGAGAACATTTGCGGCGAGTCCTGTGTCTTGATAAAACAGGACTCTGTGCATATTCCTGTGGGAATCAGTTTATCTCTATATTTATGTATCCAGACTGTTCAGTACCATTTTTCTATAATAACTATGATTATTTACATGTGGGCTTTTGTGGGATTTTACCCAGCATAGATTTGTAGTTTGTTACCGACGTCTCAGGAAAACCTGTCCGTCCCATCTTCAGAGGGTCAAGCAGTCCAAAAAGACTGTAGTATTGTTTTTTTTTTGTTTGGCTTGGTATTCAAGTAAAGCATTGTTTTGTTGCTGTATTTTTATAGTTAATTTTTTACGATAGTTTACGTGTACTGTGAGGGGTTTAATATCGTGGTTTTGGCAGTTGCCTTGCTTTGTTATACCTTGTGTATTAGGGTTCACTGAACTTTGTTACTTGTTTTTACTTCCCGATTTTAAAGCAGTTAATGTTTTATTGTACGTAGTTACTGTTCCATTAGTATTAATAATAGTGGTGAAATGTTATTCGTCTTTAGTGGTTTCTGGTTTGTTAACAAACGAATGCAATTTATATTCCTTATTTTATTTTTATTATTTATTTATTTATATTTATTTTTAAGATTCAGCGGATTTACCTATTTGTTTTATTTTTATAATTCTTTGTTTATTTATTCGTGTGGATTTTACAGCGGGTTTTCAATTTGCTTGTGTTAACGTTACATTTGTTCTTCTTCTATCGTGTTTTATTTAATGATTTATTGAAATGTTTTCTCGATCTTTGGTTTGTACTTTAACCTTTTAAAGCCTGGCGCTAACTTTACATACGACCAGGTTTAAAATTAAAAAATTCTACGTGGTTCCCACATTGCGCTTGTGTGTTTTGTACGGATCTCAGAACAAACAGCAACTTTTGCCTTATAAAAAATTAAGAGATTGGTTTTTATAACCGAAGTGGAGAGTGTTTACAGCGCGGTACGCACTGAATCCTTATATAAAACAGATGCGCTTCGTCTTTAAAGGGTTAATGATTGTGGAATTCGTATATTCTGGTGTCTGGCTGTTTGAGTTGTGTTAATTTCATGATTCGCCATAGTTTCATGCACCAACCTTCTGTACACCTTAAGCTGTGCTCTGATGATTTAAAGGAAGCGCTCTTGAGAGGAACATTTATATAGTAATTCTAAATTACAGTCAAACCTGTCTTAAACGGAACCTGTGCATAACGGAAACCTATCTTTATCGCAAAGCTTTTACAGTCCCGAGGATTCAAACTTCAAGTGCCTATATTAAACGGAACCTTCCTGCAACGCAAAACAAATTGCGGTCCAATGCGTTTCCGTTATAGCCAGGGTTAGCTGTATTTTTCATTTGATTTGCATTTATTTTTAGCATAAAACGGAGCATACAAATTACCACTGCAGACGACGTAGATGCATGGCTTCAGGATACTTCGAAGGGATAATAAGAATATGCCAGTGTCTTGTTTATAATGCAAGTATGCCTATGTACAGTGTGTGCAGGCTGGGAAACCTTGTAAATAACAGCTTGTCAGTGGCAGCTGGTTTTAAACTTGGCATACTCTGCTACCTGAAGACGGTACGCTCGTACCGAAAACATGTCGCAGCTACGTGTTTATCACTCATATGTGACTAATAATGTTCGTTTGGTTGGTATAATAAATTGAATACACAGTGTCTGTTCAGCGTCGTAAAAACGGGACGTCTGTGCCCTTCTGACGTTTGCCGCCTACAAATTCTTTGGTGTGATTCATGGTTCTGATTACACACGACAATTTCGAGAAGAGAAGCTACACCTAAGTGCAGATTACTGCACAAAAGCGGTCATATTCCCGCTAATGATGATAGAATGAGATGTGTTCATCCTCGGTATTATGTAGAAATAGGTTTAAGGGAAAGGACAAATAGACCTATATAACTAAAACTCTTACTTTTAATCATCCCGCCGCAGAATTTTAATTAAAACTGCGTAATTCTTCCTTCTCTTGTTTGCCCTCGTTTGTCTGAAAATCTCTGCAGTCACCGGACGTCGCTGTATAATGATTATAAACGTCTTCGTATTGGAGAGGTCCTGCTTGACATTGACATCTGCTAAGTTACTTTTTAGTTTTCTTAGTCTTACCAAGTGATTGCAGGATAGGATAAAAGATCAACCTTTTAAGGCTGAAATTCGTCAGAATTTAACAGGAGCGAATAGAATGTTGGTTCCTACCGCACAGAGAACTCATCTGTACTGCAAAGAAAAACGCGTTAGTGTTGTTTAGGGGAAAAAATCCGCGTTGAGTGTGTGAATTATACAAAGCTGCACTGCTTAGTTGCATACCGACCAATGATGCTGTCCGCTCTGCAGGTACTCCGTCCCGTGAGTCCCGCTTTAACACGGCAACGTAGAGCGGACGACATCAGTTGCTTCACAGCGACAGATGACGGCTACCTCTCTGTTTTACTCAGTTCTGCGTCGCCGTAGACAAAATGCAGATATTTGAGATGTAACCATGGCTGATGCGTTTGGTTACTTCTAAGTTTTATGTGGTTAAAAATAGGCGTTGGTCAGTTCTTTTTATTGTTTACAATCAGTATCTGTGGCGACTCTATACAATCTGCAGGTGAGGAAGTGTTGTTAAATAAGCGAAGAAACGGGAAGAATGACAACCGTAATTAGGCCGTGCCATGGCCTAGGTAGTCAGTTGCCGGTCGCTCACAACGGAGACGTGCGTTCGTTCCCAAGACAGTCTTGTGGGATATGTGGTGGGCAGATTGGCAATGGGACAGGTTTTTATCCGAGTATTTTAGTATTCCCCTGTCATTATCATCCCACCAATTCTCTATATCATATTTTATTCATTTACCATCGACGTTACATGAACCTGATATTTGACGACATGTTCAAATGTGCACAGTTAACCCTTTAAAGACGAAGCGTATCTGTTTTATATAAGGACTCAGTGCG
>BLKM01000431.1:954216-1035415 GCA_013340265.1 Coptotermes formosanus | reverse complement strand
ACACACACACACACACACACACACACACACACACACACACACACTTGTATGTACTTTGCCTGCCTTGTATAATACGCTTAACAAGCCAACTAGGGCTGCTAGTGGGAAGGGTGATACTATGCTGATGTTTCTGTTCTCATAAACAAGGTACAGGGGTTACATTGAGTTCAGAACAAACAGTTGTTCCATTTTTTTATGCTACATATGTAATGTTTGTGTGGATAATTTTATGTGCTCTAAATAATTGGTTTTTCAGTTTATTCCAAGTACTTCACAAATGTGATGTGACTATCATATTATGACTAGAATAAAGACAACGCTGTAGTGACCAGTGTGCATTTACCAGAAGTGTTGTTTAAGCCTAAAGAGGATGCAAGTTCATTGTATTACTGGTGTTCATGTGAGAGACCACTGGTGATTGGTAACATGGTTTGTGTTTTCAGTGCCAAGCAAGCCACTGAATGTAACAGTTCTTCGTGTCACTCATTCATCCATCGAGCTGTCATGGAATGAACCAGAACGACCCAACGGCCAGATCACCGGGTACCGCCTCTACTATATGCATGCCAACTATACTGATGTGAAGACCATCCGACGGACAGACCCACACATCGAATTTGTTCTCAAAGATCTGAGTAAGTTAAACACAAAGTAGAACAAACTTGAATACTTATATTTATTGAAACTGCTAGTATGGGAAGCTGGGGTATTGCAGTCACTACAGCAACTAGGCTACAGGCTGGATAGTTTTTGATTCATATCCCAGTAGGGTGAAGAGGTTTTTCTCTTTTCCAAAATGTCCTGACCAACTCTGGGGCCCACCCAGCCTTGTGTTCAGTGGGTACGATGGTTAAACTTAATGTTTGGCATCCCATTTTGCTGTCTTACTAGGTTTGTTTCTCAAGGGTAAAGCAGCTGGGATGTGAAGTAAACCACTCACCCCCACCTAGTGATGAGATTAAGAAGGAGAGGAGATATACCTCTAATTTTCCTATAACGCTTTCATGGCAGGATGATACAACATTCTATCTCTCCCCCCCCCCAACATCTGTAGTTTATCGGTATTATTGTGTTCTTAACTCCAGTATGGTATGTATTTATCCTCGATCATAACTACATTGCCATGTTTACATGTATCATTATTCTGGTAGCTTATTTGTTATTGTAACAAGGTTATGGGTTGCATGACCAAGAAATTGGATGGATAAATTTTTGGCAAGGGCAAAAGATTTTCCTTTATCACAGTGTGCACAGTTCAGGTTTCATATTCAGTAACATCAGCTACCATGTAAACCAGTGAAAAGTTAATAAATTTTGCCAGCACTTGTGTGACAATGTAAGAACAAACATTTGCTTTTAAACTGCCGCTCTAGTTAAGGTTTTGTGTGGGTATGAGGAGGCAGATTACAAAAGTATTTTTAACATGTTTTTTATTATCAGTATGCCGTTCTAAATAAACAGTATTTTTTAGAGCCAAAGTTATGTAGAAGTATGATGTCCTCACTTGGATTGCACTGTGCTGTGTGTGGCTGACAGTGGAATAGTGTCAGATGTAGATAAAGAAATCACATAAAACTTGTAATAAAATTATTGCTGCTGTCATGTTAACAGTTTATCTTAATTATTTGTGTGACTAAAAGTAAGTGAGTTGTTTGATCATGCAATGCATGTTACATTCTTTGGGATGAGGGGAGACTGATGTAAATTACTATACTCCATCATGTCTCACAACTTTTTTTTTTTTTGAACTTGTCATTAGAGTGCTGAACCTTTGGCTCTACCAGAGAGCTACTGAATTGTAAAGGAACAGCAGCTGTTTCATATTCAAGGCAGATATCTGGATGTTACTATATATTTTTCATGATGGTGTATTGTCAAGTAAGTTGTGTTAATGAGAATTGAAGCAAACTGGTGCAGTGTAGGGTCCAGTGATGGGCTGTTGTATTTTGTGGTATTGTCAACTTTTGTATGCTAATAGAAGATGGTTTCTTGGTTAGTTAATCCAGTCAGTCATATGGTTTCATTAATTTGTCGGGTTTTCTTTGTGTTTGGTTGGTCATTTTCATGTTAGTGAGTACTTAAAAATAAAATGTGTTACCTATTGCAAACCATTTGTTTCCTACACTTCTCAAAATTTCAGACATCCCAAAATATGATGATGTTTTGTTTTTGTCATATTGCAACTAGTAAAACTGGATTACGGTAAAAGCTGAAATGATTTTGTGATCCATACCCTGATGTTGCTGATTGATGTTGATCTGTAGGTTGCAGCTGTTATTTCTACACCATCGTGCTTGGTCCAAGGTCACAAAGTGTGCTCCAATAGAATAAAGAGAATTAAAGACAAGCACATAAAATTAACAAGACGTAAGGGTCTTTAAGTAAAATAAGTTAATAAAACATATCAGCAGATGAATTTCTTAATACTGCTCTAGCTGAACCTTTGACTGTGAGGAAGGTTTACACTTTTATAAACAATATAATACATTGTAAGTGTAAAACAGCATATTTCTGTCTTCTCTAGAACCATACACTGAATACAAGATATGGCTGAAGGCTTTCACTTGGAAGAATGAAGGTGAGCCTTCAGAAGCCATCCGCCACAAGACAGATATTAGTGGCCCCAGTGCTCCACGCATTGTGAACCTAACATGCCAGTCTCACGACACATTGTACCTTCAGTGGCAGCGCCCACAAGAATATTTTGGCGTTATTGATCGCTACATCATATCGTATCGTGATGAGAGATCCATGGACTTTGAAGAGGTGATTGTTTCAGCATTGCCGGACCATCCTGAACCTTCGGTAAGCAATAAATATAGATACTTGGGGCAAGTTTCACTTTCATGTACAAGTGTACGTGTATCAGAAAAGTAACAATAATATTTGAAAATACTAAATTGGAAATAGCAGTTAAAACTAATAACACAGTTCAAAACTTTTTAAAGCCAAAACCTGAAGTATCTAAGTATAACCAAATGGTGTGTATAAAATAATGTGTCCATGCTGCCAAAGATCATATTAGCCAGACAGATAGAACTCTAAAAACCACATTTCAAGAATACAATGTGTATAAAAGCCACATTTCAAGAACACACAAGCTGTATAAAAAGTTACAAAATGCTATACACATGGTATGGGCAGCACAAGCTGTATTAGATGCATGGTGCAAGGAGTGAAATCATGACTGGCAATTTTGAATGTTTCAGATTTTGATTCCAAATCTTACTGCTGACACAATGTATGAGATCAAAGTTCGTGGAATTTCACATAGTATTGTCAGCCGTGAAGATGTGCCAGGCCAGACATCTGAAATACGGAAGGTACACGTTCGACCAAATTGTGACAAGATTCAGAACTTTAAACAGAGCAGCGCAAAAGAGCTCAGTGCAGGGATGATAGCTGGCGTTGTGTGTGCCTCATTTGCTCTCTTATTGGCAGTGATTGCTTTTATACTATGGAGGTAAGTGATTTTTAACCAGATGAGGAAGAATGATGATAATGCAAGACCAGACCTTGTAACAGACTGTTCCATAGCCCAAATTGATCATAGGTGCTAATTCCTCATTTACAGGATAGCACAGAGTGCTGCAGCTATCCATGCCATGAGTATGAATCAAATTTTTGTGTGTAATTGGACTGAAACGTGCGTGCATGAAACTGTTTTACTGCTAATACTGATGTGTCATGGTTTGTGACTCCAGGAACTAATAGAAGCATTCTGAAGCCATCTCACTCTTCCTTAAATGCTTCATATGGGATATATGATATGGTTCTTGTAACAGTCTGTAACTAGCTATGGAACTGCATTTGGTAGAAATCAAACGTTGATGTCACATGGGCAGTAGATACAGTGATATTATTACTGAGACAATGGTATAAATTTTTGCTGTCATGCATATCAATAAAAAAAATGCCTAAGTTACACATTCATGCAATTATCTTATACATTTTGACACCATGTAGTTTCATAAGTTGATGCAGAAGAAACATATGCGTATTAACTATTTTTCAGTTTGATTTTTTGATTGCATTATTCTGAAAATAAAATTCTGATGGTTATGTATCTTGCTTGCAGAAAATGTTTCCATGCTGCATACTATTACCTAGACGATCCTCCAAGAGCACCTCCACCAACACTAGTAGACTGGGATGCCAGAGCAGAGAATGGTGGTGTAAAAACAGCCATTCCTGTTCATTTGTTTCCAAAGCATGTGAGTGAGCTTCATGCGGATGGAGACATTGGTTTTAGCAAGGAGTACGAGGCAATACAGGCAGCTTCCACGCAAGAAGAGTATCCATCAGAACACTCTCAGCATCCTGACAACAAACAGAAAAATCGATATCTTAATATATTAGCATGTAAGTAAAGCCCTATATACATAAATAACCCTGCAATGTACATATTGATATTGGTTTCCAAAACTTGCTATGGCTTACTTTCCCTTGGTTTAAGATATTCATTGTAGCAAGTTGGTAAGGTAAAGGTAAAGGTAATGTTGCCCCTCTGCGTGCCATAAAAGCATATAAGGGGAGTCAGGGTATAGCTGTACTCATTCTTAACCTTAGCACTGGATGGAGATGAGTGGTCCAGCTGCTTCCCTGGGAAGAAACCCCGGATACCTGTTGAACAGGACACTGGGTAGACCCGAGAGCTGGTCTGGATGGTTTGGAGAAGAGGGAAAGCTCTTGCTCATGCCAAAGATTGAACCCCAGATCATCCAGTGTGTAGCCTAGTCAGTATACTGACTGAGCTATTCCACTTGTAGGTATTGTCATAAAACTTGGGGGCTTCAAGAGATGCACAGTTCAAATGTCTGCAGAATTTCAAATCTCTTGATGGGGATCTTTTCTGGTCTTTCCCAGATTCTCAAGGCAAATGCTGCTATAGGGTCTTCATTTAGAAGCCTTGTGCCTTATGCCAGATTCATAACTGGAGGCCTGTAATTATGTTCCCATTTCTATCAGCATTATGTGACCTCTATATTTTAAACTGCATTGTTAAATAAATACATATCCTTCTCATCACTTGGTGACAAGATTTGATGATAATAACTTTACTGGATGATGCATCTTACATAGCTTAATACTGTATTTACCCAAATATAAGACAACCCACTTTCACCATCTTCAGTTTTCAGGAAAATGCCTGAGGAGAGTGCATTTAATTTTGTGTGTAGTTACAGGGCAAACTCCAATTTTTCAGGTGACAGTCAGTAACTACTGTTTATCACAGCACTTAACTAAATTGAATACTTCTTGATGATATTTCAGATGACCACAGCCGAGTCCAGCTGTTACCAGTTCCAGGACAAAAACGTTCAATTGATTACGTCAATGCTAACTATATCGACGGTTTCCAGAGATCACGGGCATATATCGGCACTCAAGGACCCCTGCCTGCAACATTTGATTGTTTCTGGCGCATGGTTTGGGAACAGCGCGTAGCAATCATTGTCATGATTACAAATCTCGTGGAGCGTGGAAGGGTGAGTGAGCAACAATATTTGCGAAGTTAAAAGTGGTTAGTTCGTGCACACCATTTGCTGCTGGTATGGTTGTCTTTGCAGTTTCATCAGGGGTTCTCTTTGTTTATTTATAATTCTTTTGTAAGGTGTGGAAGCAGTATGTTCTCTTTACCACTGTGTTAAAACCTGATCAGCGTTATATTAACTGAGCTATATGGCTTCAAGATGTTGCTGCAGTCAGTGCTAGTCTCACAACACCAAGAATTATTCTCAGGTAAATGAGCTCATTGAGAATGTTTATGTCATCCATTAACAGTGATGCTGTCACTGTTCTGGTTCACAAGCAGTGTTCACTGAAATGGGAACACAGTCACTCCATGACAGGGATTGTCCTAAAACTTGTCAGGTGAAGGTGAATGCCATGAAGAAGACATACAAGGGGAGTGGAGATATGGCTCCCATCATTCTTACAGTGGTGCTGGATGAAGATGCGTGGTGACCTTCACACCCTGGCCACTTTACCCTTGGTACCCATTTACCCATTGTGTAGGAGGATCAGTAGGCTCCAGAGCCAGGCTGGACATTTTGGAGGAGAGAAAAATCTCTTGTCACTGCTGGGAATTGAACCCCAGATTGTCCAGCTGACTCACCAAACTGAGTATACTATTCCAGCTCAAAACCTGACAGTTACTTATCTATCGAGAATTTTCCATCTTGCATGGAAATGAAACATTTCAGCACTGTGTTTACCAGAGATTGCCAGTGAATTCATCAGTCCCTAAATCCAGCATGGACAATTTACACTCTGTTTCTCAAAGATTAAACTTTATATTGTATGGCAATTTATGCCTAGGTGTCATTTGAGGTTTTCTGACCAGAGTTTTGTATGCATTTCTTGTTTCTGCCATGTATTTAAGCACATGCTGGAGGCTGTGATAACACCATATGAGAAGCTGCATAAGGACATGCAGAAGGAGTCAGAGAAATTGCACATCATCCATTTCTTTACCAAGTTTTCACTCTCCACTGTGCTCTCTGCATTGCTTGATCACCATGACAACTTTCAGCCAGCAGCACCAACATCGTTCCAGTAGACACCAACACAAATACTTTGATGTTTATTAGTCATTAACCTTTTAATGCCTAGCGGTAACTTTACGTACCGCCAGGTTTAACATTAAAAAATTCTACGTGGTGCCCACATTACGTTTATGTGTTTTGTACGGATCTCAGAACAAACAGCAACTTTTGCCTTATAAAACATTAAGAGACTGGTTTTTATAACCGAAGTGGAGAGTGTTTACAGCGCGGTACGCACTGAGTCCTTATATAAAACAGATACGCTTCCTCTTTAACCTTTTAAAGCCTAGCAGTAACTTTGCGTACCGCCAGGTTTAACATTAAAAAATTCTACGTGGTGCCCACATTGCGTTTATGTGTTTTGTACGGATCTCAGAACAAACAGCAACTTTTGCCTTATAAAACATTAAGAGATTGGTTTTTATAACCGAAGTGGAGAGTGTTTACAGCGCGGTACACACTGAGTCCTTATATAAAACAGACACGCTTCCTCTTTAACCTTTTAAAGCCTAGCGGTAACTTTACATACGACCAGGTTTAACATTAAAAAATTCTACGTGGTGCCCACATTGCGTTTATGTGTTTTGTACGGATCTCAGAACAAACAGCAACTTTTGCCTTATAAAACATTAAGAGACTGGTTTTTATAACCGAAGCGGAGAGTGTTTACAGCGCGGTACGCACTGAGTCCTTATATAAAACAGACACGCTTCGTGTTTAAAGGGTTAGGTTACTCATTACGTGTCTCACTTTATATATCTTTGGCTCTCACAACGGCCATTTCTTCATAAGGTCTTGACGCCATGCAGTATGGTTGTACTGTTCACACTTGCATTTCTCCCTTCTGTGATGTTTCATCTTTATTGTGCTCTGATCTCTACCATCATGTACAAGCTGTCCCTCTTGGGCCCTTTCCACAACTCTGGTATTCTTGCTTTTTATCATCATGGCACGCTACTTAACATGCTTGTTAATGACTTCGGTAGCATATGCAGTGTTCTGGCATTTTTCAATGGTACAGCATTTACCAGGTCTGCTTGAGTGATAGGCTTTTATGTTTTTGTGTAAATTCTCACAATTGCATTTTCTTTGTTGTTGTCCTATACTTCACTTCTTTCATTTTACATCTAGAATCATACCACCAGAAAAACAGCAGAGAAAGCTGTGGTGACATCCCATGTTAAAGTGTGAACTTTGTAGCCACACACATGTAGATACCTTGTGTACATTTAATTGAATATGAACATTAACTGAAATTGTGCTATATAAAATAATGAAATGGTGAAAACATCATGAAGTATAGAACATTTTGTAACTGAATAGCAAGGCTCAGTTAGACATGGAGAATATTTAGCAGTCATAATATCGTGCCACATGCTAATACTAACGGTAGGATTATGCGGCTTGTCACTTCTGATGTGTAAAAGGTAGGTCAGAATCCAATTTGTTGACATATTTGTCAGTGTTACATCTTAATTTAATATATCTTTGAAAATGTGTGGAACAAACCATACCAAAGGCAAATGCTCCTGTGCTCTTATTTGCCAGTTTTCATTTTGTGACGATGCATATGTACTGTAACATTGCCATGAACTATTCTGTGAAGGGGGCACAAATCCCTCACTACTTCCTGTGGGTTGGTAATGTTTTGGTTTCACAAATGTGCAGGTCATTTATTATTTTTTGGCCAGTGGAATATTCATGTGGAAGGCTTGGAGCAATCACTTGTGCGGTGATAGTGACAGCAGATTGACGGACGAAACAAAACACATACGCTGCCCTTGCCACCTCATATGCAGAGTAGGGCTGTCCGTCAGCTCTGCTAGATTCTTCATTGGACAAAACGCAACAAATGACCTATGACATTCTTCTGTCTTGTGACACTGTGTACTCAGCTAGGTGGGTACGAATGTTTCAAAGGAATAGAGTGCCTGGAGATGATGAAGTACGTATTATGACACACCTGCCAGACTATGTGGCATCATAACCTAGAAGACAACCATATGAATATTCACAGCCATGAAAGCCTCAGGTCATATAAATGTAACTTTGTCCCTTTATTAATTTGATTCATGTTTTTTTATGATGTTCCCACTATCCATTTGTTTTAAGATTAAAAATCTTAGTTTTCTAGCTTCTACGTTGTGACTGAAATATTTGTGTGTTTTATACAGTGGTCTCCTGTCACATAGCTGCTGGCCTTTATTTTCGTTCTTAACGCACGTAGTTTGGAATCCTGTGCTTCAGGAGTTGGGTTTCTTATGATAGTTGATGGTTTTCGTAGCATTCCATACAATTTAGCAACATGCAGTATGGTACAGAAATCATGTTCAGCGTGTCTGGAGGTGAGATGTTAGAGCACATGTTCTAGGTAGAATATTATTTGGCCACCAGCATATTATGCTAAATGCAGAGCAAACCACTGCACATCTGCTGAGAGTTATTAGCATATTTCTGTTTATTTAAATTTGTGGAAATTCCAGTTGTTAAATAATTTGTCATACAAACCCATTCTAGCAGATCTGTAACAGTGGGCCACTGTATTTCTGTCCCATCTACAAACATTGTGTATGTTACACATCAGTAGTTGTTATTGTATCAAAATTAAAAATCAATTTTAGTTTATATGACGCAAGAGTAGCATTTATGTTACAATTAGAGAGAGAAGCAAAAAAGAAAACTGATAGGTGTTATTCTCTTCTTTTCCCGTTCATGCTGTCCAATAGGAAACTCTTAAAAGACAACCTAAGCTTGCATCCCAATGTCTGGAGGTACTGTATTTTGGTTTGAGCACTCTATCTCATTCTGTGTGCCTTGGTTTCCCATGATCCCAAAAATCCTGTGAGCCAGTCCGCCATGTTTGATTGCTTGTAGCTGCCCGTAGAAGTGACACATCCCCATTCTTTGGCTTTTTTTCCACTGTGTTCTTGGCAACTGAATGCAATATAATGACCTCCAAGAGACACCCAACTGAACTAGTTTTAGTTAGCAAAGGTGAAATTGAGGCATGCCAGAAACAAGACATGTGGGCATGACACTAACATCAAAATGCTGAGCTTGAATTGACATGGCACGGTTGCACGATACAGGGAACCATAACCTTTATACCAAAGCAATATGTATGAAATGTGTTTCTGTCTTGTGCTGTCCAGAGAGATTGTTATGGTAATGACTTCTCTTCAGATGATGAGAAGTGTAAAATGTTGAGACAGTGTTACCTAATACAAGTAAGGCTGAGTTGTTTAATGCTGACAGCTGGGAGTATGAGTTTTGGAGGTGAACATGCCTCAGTCATTTGAATCTTAATGTTGTTTGGTAATGGTGAGCAAGCTTCAAGAAGGTGAGTCAGTTCTTGAATTCTAAAACAAAAGGTTTGAAACAATCACATATTTCCATACCCTAATTCTTTGCAACGCACAGTAACTAAGAGGATCATAAGTAAATTTTAATGACAAAAGTTGATTAGTAACTTGTTGTAAAATACATTAATCATCATACTGTCAGTAAATTAATTATAATATATTTCTGATGCTTGTTCTTGTTTTTGCAGAAAGGACAAAGTTTGTTAGTCATGTGATGTTGAGCATATTAAGGCTTCAAACAAGTGAGCTGCTGTTTCAGAAAACTGAAAGTGTCTTCTACAGACTTCTGTTCCCCGCCATGTAACTCTGTAGTTTAAGGACCATCAACCTTTTACTGAAATTGCGCTCTGTCTGTCACCACTTAAAAATCCATCCTTGATATTTTGTCAGATTAATGCACAGAAACTTTTTTGGCTTGTGCTGATATTAATCATAACACTAATTAATTTGCTGGTTTTATGCAACCTTATGGATGTTTGTGGATGGCAGACAGTTGTCATTTTCTGAAATGTATATGAGAACAGTCCTTCTGTTTTATTGAAAGTTCTTAGTTTTGTCTTTGTTGGAAACTTAGTTAGGTCCTGTATCAAAAATTTGCCTCTTATGTGGTGAATTCATGTTTATTTGTATCCATCCACTTGTGATTCACTTGTTTGTACACTGCTTTTGTTAAACCATATTTCCAGAAGTTAGATGCACACACACACACAAGCACACACTGCAGTCATTTCAGAGTTATCACTTAGTTTGTGTCAACTCTGGCTGCCTGATTCAGAGCAGTAGTGGGATCAACAAACCAAGAGTTTATACGTATTACAATTTGTCTTTATTGTAGCTCCAATAAGCGGTGGAGCAGCTAGCATGAAGTGAGCTTATGCATCCTGTGCCAGCCAGTTATGCATAATCCATAGCCCATGCTACTGTAGCCACATATGGAATACACATTGGATCAGCAAGTGTTCATGAAGATGTCTATGTGAAAAGTCATTGCTTATAAGAATGAGAATATTCTGGAATAAATTCTGTAATGGATCGATCCTGTTTGCCACTCCAACTTTAAGTTTTAATTTATGGACCTACAGGATGGGAAGGAGCAGGCACCTGCAAGTCGCAGGTGTCCCCTAAATGTTATGAACTGTATGAGTTCTGAATCTGTTACTTTTGTATTTCTAATCTCCTAGAATCTGGTGTGGTCACATTCTGCGCTGAGTGGTTCTGTGACCTCACACAGGATCTAGGGTATTAGTTCATTAGGGTGACTGTAGAAACTCACCACCAATCAGAATGTTGAAACTTTGTACTAAATTTGGGAATCATTTTGGTGGTGTGTTTGATGAGACCAGTTGACCAATGAGGGGCAGTTGGTGTGAGATGATTGTGGAGTACAGTTCAAGAACACGAGTTAGTCAGTGGGTGTAAATGATATTGATATGTTGGTTTAATTACATGTGCAAGGTACTGATCCTGAAAGCTTGTTGGATGACTTAATAAACTATCCTAAGGGACACTGCCAGTTATTCCAGGAGACCCTTATTACTATACCAATGACCCTGAGATTAATCCAAATCTGCCCTGGATCACCAGGCCCTGTGTCCATAAGAGGAATCACAGGGAACTTCTCCAGAAGAATAAATCCTGGGCTATCCAACGCCCAGCATCGGAAGATAAGAATCCAGTAAAATTGAGGATGTTAAGTTCCAAATTTTGAACCCTTGGTAGTGTCATAATAAAGTTAGACAGACAGGGCCATTTTTTGAAAAGAAGCATGACCAAATCAGAGTGCGAAATGTTCATTGAAGATAATTCTGATGAAATTGATGCCAGGCTGTAATGTTCTGGAAAATCCCTCTGGTGCTGTGAACAGGAGACCAGGCTTTCGAAACATTAACACAGATAACAAGAACATAAAATTGTCCCTGTCTGTGCCATAAGGGCAGACAGGGTGACCAGAGATATAGCTCTACCAATTCTTAACCTTGATATTGGATGGAGGTGAGTGGTTAGCATCAGGTCCCAGCTACTCTACTGTTGGGAAAGAAGCCTGGTTTCCATTTCACGGGGGGCTGGTTGAGCCAGTCTGGATGATTTAGAGGAGAGAAAAGTCTCTTGGTCCTGCCAGGATTCGAACGCCGCCTAGCCTGGTCACTATCGCGACTGTGCTATCGCAGCTCCCAAAAATCAGCACAGGCTTCCAGAAAACTCCTGAAGTTGAGATGATATAAGGTGAGAGTAATTGGCTGGCACCAAACACGTAAATTCACGCCACATTAGACGTTCAGTGATTTAGTGGGGCAATATTGAAGAGAAACTGTAATGTGTACACCTTCTTGGTTTGTGAAAGCTACTGCCAATCTGAAACTTTTTGGCCTGAGTTGATACAAGTTGCGTCTGTATCTATTGCCTTCATTCTCCAAGGTCCACTTGATCTTGGAGAATGAAGGCAGTATGTTCCTTCGATATGTTGGGAACCATTCACCCAATAATGTAGCATCACATATTTAGGCAGCTTTGAAATGATGGCCTCGTACTGTGTATACTTTTAGTCCATCATGGTAACCTCAGATATGTTATGCCTCAGATATGTTCTCTGGATATATGATAGTTGTGTACATATACATACAGATTTATTTCTTATTAATTCAGTGTATAAATGTGCTCCCTGTGAAATAGAAATTCGTGCAGGAATGTTGGTATTTTCATGGTGAAGAAAGCATAACTGGTATGAAGCAGAACTTCGTCCAGTGGTGGGAATTGTTCATAGCTGGGCTTCGGCTCCAAAAAATGTTACTAGTTTTGCTCTCTAATTGAGTTCCTTCATGATGTAAGGTGAATGACAATACGTCAGTGTTTTGGGTTTACTCTGACACTGGGTCAGATATGCAGTTTGTACAGTAAAACACAGGCTTTCGTAGGGGTTTTAAATTATGTGAAAATTGGCATTTTATACACATTATGAGTTTTTTTATGGGCCAGTTAGTACTGTTTGAGAAAATTACGGTCTGAAAATGTGGAGAGGTATTGAGAGACTGTGGAATTAAAGTATAGAACTTTAACTTGTACACAGATAACATAAATATTTCAGCCTGGCAGATGTGCTCATTTGTATGTAGCCCTGGTATATCAGGTAATGACAAAATTGTGGGCCCATATCTTGTCAGGGACATGCACTTTCATCACCACTGGGCATCATATCCGTAGCCATCCCTCCATGCAAATTCTAGCAGATTAGAATCGGTCACACTTGACTCCTTTCACATATTTTCCTGTTCACACTGTTACCACTCGACACTGCAACTTAAATGTTCTTGAAAAATTGTCATTAAATAAATCAGGAATAGGTGTGGCTGCCAAGCCACTCTCCTTCTCCCATGAGAAGCTGTTTAATGTATTGTTACGTGTGTCATGAATGATCCAAGAAGAAACCATGAAGAGTAATAATTGTATTTGTAACCACTGTTACAACTCCCATAAATGAATTTGTGTTACATGTTTAGAAACAGCCAGGTGTGTGACACATTGCACTTGTTGTACCTGCTTGCTTGCCACCAGTACCAAGCAACACAATGAGCAGTTTGCACGAAAAAATTACTAAAAATTCCTTCACAGCATTAAAAGTTACTGTTGCAACAATAGGGTGTGCTGAATGTGTTTGTAGTAACTGTTTAAATGGTTCTGAATTTTTTTTATATACTGATTGAATCTAACAATGTTATAAACATACAGTAAGTCAATAGCTGAGCAGTGAGAGTGTTGAACCCCTTGCATAAAATGTAATCTTAAGTGATGTAGTGTCATTAAACCAGCTGATATCTAATTTTCAAACTGTTATGTCTGCATCATAGCACAGTGCTGCTTTCAGGACAGAATAACATTAAAAACATATGTGATGTGTATACTAAATGACTTTTGTAGCATTGTGTTCATGACATAATCCGTGAAATGTCACGCATTTGATCTTCTTTACATGTTGCAGTATATTACTAAGTTGTCAAAAAATTAAATTGTGTAATAAAATTTTGGTACAGGTTTTCTGTATCAGTAAACAATCATAAATATAATATTTTGGCCTGCATATAGTTACATAATTTTATGGTTTTCTTGCAGTCAGTTTCGGTAATTTTTAAAAACTACAAAAATGTTTTGAATTTAATGCAGTGCAATATTACGCACTTTAATTAAAAGATTGCACAAATTTGCTATGTCACACCTAAAAACTGTCCTGATGTATGTGCATAAAAATGAAGTGTGGATTGTGCTGAAGCATTGTGTATTACTTTCAGAGAAAATGTGACATGTATTGGCCTAAGGAAGGGGTCGAAACATATGGAGTGATTCAGGTGAAGCTGGTGAAGGAAGATGTTATGGCAACATACACAGTTCGCACGCTACAGATACGACACCTGCGGGTGAGCAGTCATAGTTATATCAAAGTAACACTCCTTTGTGATATGTATTAGAATGTTCAGAATTAGATTTGTAATACATATTAGAAATTAAGGTAAGATTATATCATTAATATGTGAAATAATAAAGTCTGGCCATGTAATTGCGTAAACACCATATGCATAGACCAATTGCTAGCCTATCTTGTTTTCAGAAAAGTGCATTCTGTTCTGGCATCAGAATTTTCAACACTTTACCACATAGTCTCACAAATCTTAAGAACAAAAAGACACAATTTAAAGTAGCACTAAGAAGATTCTTAAATGCACACTCCTTTTACTATGTAGTTGAATTTTTTATGTGTACAGATGACACATAATACTTAACTATAAGACTGTATAAAATGTTTATAATATTTTGCACTGTAAAATTCTGTATATTCTGTATTTTTTGTATGTTTATGACCTATCCCACATCCTATTGTCTTGTGTCAAACTTTCGGTTCCATGAAATGTATGTACGTACGTATGTATGTATGTATGTATGTATGTATGTATGTATGTATGTATGTATGTATGTATGTATGTATGTGTTCTATAAGGCAGTTCCTGTGCAAGATGTGAACAGTCCGGTTTCCCCTCATTTTATTATATGTAGGATCTCCCTTTCCCTCTTGCTCCTTTGTAATAGTTCTTCATTTTTCACACGATCGTTCCAGCTGATTTCATTCATATTACCATTTGGTAAAGCATTCTAAATCATTTGCTGTTCTTTAAAATGATAACCATTTTTTTTTTTTTTGTTGATTAGTTAGTGAAGCATACATTGCCACCACTGTGGCAATAAAAATGCACAATTAATTTTCTCATTAATTGCATAATGATAAATAGGTAACCCAGTTCGTCCTTCACAGAAATGAAGGAGCATTAATTAGTCACTTAACAGACTGGGCTGTATCAACTTGAATTCTCGTATTAATATGTTGTTGATAGCCACATTAGTTTTAATCCTCATATCTGTTATAACTAGGTGTTTAGTTCCGGTGATGTGTGCTCTCATATCCTGTGTTGTACTAACAATCTGCTCCCTTGCAGTCTTGTGTCCTTTTAAGATACATTTTAATATTTCCCTTCAATCTATGCCAAGCACTCCCCAAGTCATCCAGTTTTTCAATCACAAATGTCTTTCTTATCCCCCTATGCATGCGCTGTGCCTTGCACACTTATTCTTCCTTGAATGGATCTGCTAACTATTTTGTCAGATGTGTAAAACATATTTGGGGTTTTACATCCGTGTGTGATGTGTGCATGTGTTGACATGCATGTCCTGTATGTGTGTGTACACACACACACACACGCACGCACGCAAACCTACTTACATGTTGCAGATTAAGAAGAAGAAACAAGTCATGGCAGAACGCTTTGTATATCAATATCACTACACAAATTGGCCAGACCATGGCACCCCAGATCACCCATTGCCTGTTCTCAGTTTTGTGAAGAAGTCATCAGCTGCCAATCCTGCAGATGCTGGCCCAATCATTGTCCACTGCAGGTAGGATTCTGCTTGCAGAGCTAACTTTAAATTTGGAGCACCTGACATGAAATAAATTTGAAGTTTGTATAATATATGAGAATAAACATTGTCTTTAGAGTTCGTTATGTTAGTGCACTGGATTCCGGAATTCAAAAATCGATATCTAGTTTTAATAAAATGAGATTTGTCACTGGCTTTCCTGACTGAGAGGTTTCTTACTTATCCTCAGGCTCTGCCCAGTGCCATTATATTGTATATTTTCCTCCAGGTATTGTACCTGAGTATCCTCCCTCCTGATCATGGTTAACTAACTCCATGGAGCAGAGGCCTTCTTGAGAAGCTAACAGTTTCTCAGCTAGTCAAGAAATTCCCCGCATTTTATGGAACCCGAAGGTTCATTACCGCATTCACAAGAGCCCGACACCTGTCCCTATTCTGAGCCAGCTCAATCCAGTTCATGTCCTCCCATCCCACTTCCCGAATATCATCTTAATATTATCCTCCCATCTACGCCTGGGTCTCCTGAGTGGTCGCCTTCCCTCGGGTCTCCCCACCAAAATCCGGTATGCACCTCTCTCCTCCCCCATACGTGCCACATGCCCCGCCCATCTCAGTCTTCTCGATTTGATTACCCGAATAATATTTGGTGATGAGTACAGGTCATTAAGTTCCTCATTATGTAGTCTTCTCCAATCCCCTGTCGCCTCGTCCCTCTTAGGCCCAAATATCCTCCTCAGCACCCTATTCTTGAACACCCTCAGTCTTTGTTCCTCCCTCAGTGTGAGAGACCAAGTTTCGCATCCATACAGAACAGCAGGTAAAATTATAGTTCTGTATACCCTAATCTTTGTGTTTTTGGATAGCAACCTGAAAGACAAAAGATTCTGCACTGAATGATAGCAAGCATTCCCTGACTTCAATCTGCTCTTAATTTCTTCATGAATGGAGTTTCAATTCGTTAGGGTTGATCCCAAATATTTGAATTCTTCCACCCTTTCAAAGGATTTATTATCTATATTTATGTTGTGATTGTGTCATGCATTCTGATTTCGAGACATGACCATGTACTTAGTTTTCTCAGCATTTACTTCTAGACCAATCTCCTTACTAGCAATAATTAAATCTTCTGCATTTTTCTTTATGCTATGTACGCTTCCGCCCAATATATTAACATCATCAGCATAAACCAGAAGCTGATGTGTACCATTCAATTTCAAGCACTCCTGGTTTGTCTGAACCCTCCTAATGGCATATTCTAAAGCAAAGTTGAAAAGCAATGGCGACAGAGCATCTCCTTGTTTCAAGCCATTCTTAATAGGGAACGTGTCAGACAGATTTTTGCCTACCCGAACTCTGCTATACGTTTCACTTAGGCACATTTTTGTTAACCTTACTAGTTTCATGGGGATACCGAACTCAATGAGAATATTATACAAGACCTCCCTCCTAACTGAATCATAGGCTTTCTTGAAGTCTATAAATAGCTGATGCACTGCCTCATTGTATTCCCATTTTTTCTCAAGTATTTGACGAATGCTGAATATATGATCAGTAGTTGACCTGTTACGTCGAAATCCACACTGATGATCCGCAATAATTTCCTCTGCATATGGAGTTAACCTTGACAAAAGGATGTTGGATAGAATTTTGTACATAGTCAACAAAAGTGATATGCCTCGATAGTTACTGCAATCTGTCTTATCACCCTTCTTATAAATAGGCACAATGACTGACTCCTTCCATTCCTCAGGCAATTCCTCCTTATTCCAAATAGAAATAATAAGTTTATGGATTTCAGACCGAATAATCGTACCCCCTGCTTTAATCAATTCTGCTGGAATCTGATCAATACCTGGTGATTTGTGACTTGTGACTTTTTAGTTTTTCAATAGCCATCTCAATGAGTGATCATGGTTGAAATTACAAGTCCAGATTTCAGATTGAAGTACGCATTAGGGTGAAATTTCCATTGTGCTGATGATGATGATGAGAGGATGGTGGTGAATATGGAGATGAAAGCTGTCAGGGAGAAGCTACATCTTAAAATTGGGTCTGAATACAATATTTTGAGAGTGTCATAAAAATCAGTGTTCTGTATCCAAAATCGAAACTCTTAAATTATATTTTACTCAAAAATTTGTCTTATTTGTCATGTCTTTATGGTCTAATGTGCGGTAAAGTTCACCCTAGAACAGGCCATGAAGGCCCAGAGGGAGAGTAGAGGTATAGCTCCATTGTATAGGATGCTGGGTGGGCCCCAGGGCTGGTCTGGACACTGCAGAAAATCTTGCCCCCACCAGGATTCAATCCGCGGATCGTCCAGCCCGTAGCAAGTCGCTATACCAACTAAGCCATCCCGGCCCACGGTCCAATATGCAATGTGAAATAAATTCACACACATGCTGTCCATAATAGGATTCCTTCTTTAAAAAAAAAGTGAAAAGCAAGGCAATGTACATCCTGAGACCTTTTTTATAGGCATGTGTTAATATCAGATGTTAAAGCAATACTTGGGAGGTTGCGATTCCACAATAACGAGGAAGTGGAAGTGGCTGTTTGTGAATGGTTGTGAATGCAGAATCCTGATTCTACTGCAGTGGAATTTTTACACTCATGTTAAGATCAGACAGGTGTATCATTCCATGGGGATTAAGTTCAACAGTAATTATATTTCATTAGTATAAGCGAAATAAATTTAACGTTTTAACAACTTCCCATTTAACCCTTTAAAGACGAAGCGTATCTGTTTTATATAAGGACTTAGTGCGTACTGTGCTGTAAACACTCTCCACTTCAGTTATAAAAACCAATCTCTTAATGTTTTATAAGGCAAAAGTTGCTGTTTGTTCTGAGATCCATACAAAACACATAAACACAATGTGGGCACCACATAGAATTTTTTAATGTTAAACCTGGTGGTATGTTAAGTTACTGCTAGGCTTTAAAAGGTTAATTTCTGTGATGAAGGGAACAGTACTTGTTTAACATACATCATATGAAAGGATTTTTGTTTTCATATGGATTTCTATGGGTTATGGTATGCTGTAAACAAAAGGCTGAAAGTAATGAGGGGAACTGTTATGTCTGGCTGAGAATCTTTGTATGAATAATAAGAATAGACACTGTTAATAAAACATATGCATGGTTTGATAATGAACAGTATGCAATGTTTTTCATTGAATTTGTTCACAGTGCTGGTGTTGGCAGGACTGGCACGTATATAGTTTTAGATGCAATGTTAAAGCAAATCAGAAGCAAAGGAGAAGTGAACATTTTTGGATTCTTGCGACATATTCGTACACAACGCAACTTCCTGGTTCAGACAGAAGAGCAGTATATATTCATCCATGATGCATTACTTGAAGCAATTGAAAGTGGTGAGACAAACATCAATCAAGCTTATCTTTCACGCTACATTCACAGCCTACAAGTCAGTGATGCCCTGGAAGAAAAAACAGAACCATGGAAAATGCTTGAGACTCAGTTTAAGGTGAGTAGATAAGAAAAGTAATGACAGGTAGGCATTTTGTACACAGAGAATGAAATTACTGTTTTGCAGACAAGTTATGTCTGGTTCCCTTACTGTCCTTCAGAACCAGTCACTTTTCAGATTGTCCCCTATATAATCACGTGTCCACCTGTTTGTAGCATTCTGCTTGGATTCCTCAACCCCTGAAGACTGGACAGATAGGCTGTCCCAAAATGTCAGTAACCAGCTACCAACCTACACTGCATAACATCCCAGAAGAGCAAACGCCTCACATTAAGTGCCCCCTACTCCTTCAGTATGGCAAATAACATTTCATTTAAGTGATCCATGAGACTGGATGATATAATGAGGACAGGTTTCAGTTTAAAATTTGTCTCCATTTTTCACCTTCTTGCAGGTTTCTGTTGAATCTGCATTGCACTTTACAAACCGCTTTATTCACTGTAATAATTGACTCATCACTTCCACTAGTAATGAACTTGCCAAGCACATTACTTTAGATGTGTGTTTTTGGGAGTACCATGTAATTTCCCAGCCTGGTTGCTGGTTATTTCAAGATGGTGTCACTTCTGACAAATGGTGGGATGATGAGTGAACACTAACTAACTAACTAAACTAACTAACTAACTAACTAACTAACTAACTAACTCCATGGAGCAGAGGCCTTCTTGAGAAGCTAATAGTTTCTCAGCTAGTCAAGAAATTCCCCGCATTTTATGGAACCCGAAGGTTCATTACCGCATTCACAAGAGCCCGCCACCTGTCCCTATCCTGAGCCAGCTCAATCCAGTGAACACTGGGGTGGAAAGTTTAGGTAAGAAAGCAGTCATGGTATAATTTGACATTCTTTATGTCATTTGCATGGAGGGACTGGGTAACACCGTGACAAACCTGTCATGGTGGTTAGTCTGTATGTCAAGCCTTGAATCTGGAATCTCTTGAACATGAAGCAAGAGTGCCAACCCTTCATTCAAAATGATCAGTGTGTACCTTCAATCAGCCCATGGTTGCTGACACCTAATCTTTAGTGTTCAGAATCCATAATAATCTTCTCATATCATTGGAGGTTGTATAAGCTTAGTAGGTGAAACATGATAATAAATAGCCAAGCAGTGAGTTACACATATACTTGCAGAGTCATATACAATTTGCAGCAAAACCTGCTCGTATAGTGTACATTAACATTTAAACAACCTGTGTTCGCTTTCTCGAACACATGCATGAAAACACCCCTAGAAATTCATTTTATTTACAGTATTTAGGCAACAAGGAACTTTGCTGCATTTTTAAAACATGCTGCATAATCTTTATTTTATTTGCCACAGAATCTCATTTGTTTCATAATTTTATCTTTTTCTATTCAAATAATACTCCATTTTTCATAAAACGTGTGCTAAAATTTAAATACCAACACAGTCTTGTAAAGGTTAACAGTCTTATTATAGAGGCTGTGTTTTATTCATGGGACTGTTCCCTGTAGAATGGGCAACATTGTTGGGACATAGTAGCCAATGACAGTGTGTGTCCTATACTGCTTTGCCTTCCTTAGTTCTGTCCTTAAAAATCTTCTTTTCCTGTGCGTATGCACCATGCTGTGAGGGCACGCTTGGGAGATGGAGTGGAGTACTTATTTGGTCAGTTTCACAGTCTTAACAATAATTGATATCTGATCGTTTTTGTAAATAGTACAGTGTTGTCAAGAAAATTAAGTTGAAGTTTTTTTTCTCATAGTGAATAGGCTATGCTCTGCATGTCTGAGGAATCATGATTTGATTCCCAGAATGGACAAGAAATTTGTATCTTTGCCAAAGCATCTAGATCAGCTCAGAGCCCACCATGCCTTGTACACAGTAGTTACCAGGGGTTCTTTCATTTGCAGTAATATAGCCAGGACCTTAAGCTGACCACTCACACTCATCTATTGCTGAAGTTAAGAATGACTGGAGCTAGACTTCCATCCTGTACAGGGGCTAATTTACCTTTACTTTACCTGTGAAGGGTCTTTTTTTCTTTTCAGCTTGTGACATCGTTCCAGCCAAAGGATTTCAATCTAGTTTCTGCCAACAAACCATGCAACCAAGTGAAAAATCGTACACTAGACCTTTTGCCTGTAGAAAGTGCCAGAGTTCATCTGACTCCAAAACCTGGAGTTGATGGAAGTGATTATATAAATGCTACCTGGTTTCAAGGTACAAACATTGTCATTTATAATTTCATTTCATTTATATTACATGTATTTGGCTGAAGTTTATTTACATGAAATTGGCATTGTCATGGTTTAAACCCAGACAGGAAACCTCCTACACAAGAGCTGGTCATGTTTAACCAGTGGAGTACTGCATTGTTTTAAAAACAAATACTGCATCTCCTTTTCAAAGCATATCTCTCCCTTTGGTGCCCACGTGATGGAACAAGAGCACAAATTAGGTTTGAACATACAACGTGCAAAGTAGTTAACCTGTTGGCTACCAGACAGTTGTTTATGGAAGTATGTGTGAAGGTCATAGTTGTATTGTAATTTTATGTTTGCGTGTTACATGACACAAAAGCTGGTCAACATTTTAATTGTTCATATGAGTGTTCAAGTTAATAGGTAATTTGGTAAATGGGATTCAGATTATGACATATACATATCAGTTACAAATAAAAAGAATGTTTTAAAAAGTATCTGACTTCGACATTTCATAGTCAGTACAGTAAGTAGGACACAGGTTGGATGACTGAGGAATTGTAGCCCGATTTCTGGGAGGGGTAAGAGATTTCACAGTGTCCAGACCAGCTTTGGGCTCATCCAGCCTCCTATTCAGGAGCTTTACTAAGGGGTAAAGCATCTGGAGCTTTAATCTAACCAGGCACTTCCATCTGGTAGTACCAAAGTTAAGAATGAGTGGAGCAATACATCCATTTTACTTACATGTTTTTATGACATTCATGGGAACAACTTTACTTTACTTTATTTACATCTCATAAGCTATTATGTAATAAGTGACTGTTATAAACAGCCAAGTTGAAATCAGAGGGCAAAGAGTGTAGAGATTGAAATCAGAACAGGTCCAAGTAATTTATAGTGAAGTACTGACTCCTTATTGTTTTTGTGAAAATGGTGTGTGTTTTTGTTTATGAAGATAGACATTCATACATTTATTTCTGTGGCTGAAGTTGTATAGAGGGAAGTTTACTTGTGAATGGAAGTAGCATTGAGATTTTGTAAGCTTCATAATGGGGAATGAATTTAGGATTAAGTTCGTATGTATTTTTGAATTGGATGCACATACCTCAGTACAAAGTCAGTCGCTGTAGTTTCAGAAAATTTCTTGAAGTAAAAGTTGGGAAAAGTTTTACAAATTTGAGTACACATGCTAAGACGTTAATCTTCATAATTGAACAACAAATAAATGAAGAAATAAGTGTTTAGAATCAAACAATTTATTTGAATATTGTAGGAACCAAATAGGGGTAAACCATGTATAATAGGACATTCCCAATAAAAATCAGAATTGTCATATGCAACCAGTTTTTCTGTTTTCTTAATTTACCTATCAGTGGCAGGCTCAGTGCACCGTGCATTCATGAACCCTTCCATCAGAGACAGTGCTTGTAATTTAAACCCCAGCATTATTGAAGGGTTAATAAACAGCAGCACTGGATGGGGGTGGTTGGTCAATACCATGCTGAAGCCACTTTGCTTCATGGAAAGGCCCAGTATGCATTATACAGGAGGCTGGGTGGGCCAGTGGACCAATCTGGGGAGGTGCAGAAAATCTCACACCCCCCCGCCCCCAGGGTTCAGACCCCAAACTGTCCAGTCCATAACAAGTCACTATACTAACTATGCTATCCTAATCCATGTGAAGTAACATTAAATGTAAAATATAATATTTGTGTTTTCCTTGTTTTTATAGGTTTCCACAAGTTACGCGAATTTATAGTCACTCAACATCCACTTGAATTGACTGCACAAGATTTTTGGCAGATGGTTTGGGATCACAATGCACAAACAATTGTCATGCTGTCCAGTTTAGATGACCAGGTTTGCTAAAACCATGTTTCTTAGACACCAAACTTGGCAGTGAGCAATGTCAGCTTCCAGTATGCTTCATTATCCCTGCTCTGTTACATTACAACCTACAACTCAGTGACCTGAACACATGTTTCTGCATTGCTGCAATTTATTTTTCTGCTAAAAGTGTTGTGAATCATCTATATGGTTTTTGTCAATAGGTTCACCAGTCATAAAAGACTAGCAATACTAATTCAGCTTTCCCCTCTCCCCGCTGTGGTGCAACAGCCCCAGTCAGGTCTTGGTCACCTCATTGTTGAGGTTTCTAGATCACACACAATTAGACACAGACACACACACACACACACACACACACACACACACACACACACACACAGTAGGGCTTGTCTGAATGAATGATCAGCCCTTGTAGATGCCACTACCCACACAACACAAAATTAATTCCCTAGACAAACGTCCGTGCCCTCAGCAGGATTTGAACCCGTGATGCCGGCAGTTGAGTGGACACAGACCCACTCCTTAGACTGCATGGCAACTGGGTTTGGCTGTGCTACCTATTTACTGACGTAATTCATGCACTTTATCCCCCGCCCCCCCGCATGTCTCATTCGAAAGGTGGGGTGCATAAAACGTGTACTGCCTTGTAGAATATCATTTTGTACTTGTATTCAGTTGTGGAAAGGTAACAGCTGCATAATAATGAGAAAAATGACAATTTTCAATATAATTTATTACCATCATTTTGAACTACACTATATTACTCTTTGTATATTTTTTCCCTTCAAATATCTGCTCATTTCTGCTGCTGTGTGTTAACAGGAGACCAAATGAATGATACATAGACTTTGATTTTATTAAATGCAATATGGTACAGGGCAGAGGAAGTTCCACCCACAATAACAGATTACAATATTCCTGCAGTGTACAAGCAGTTGGACTGTCAGGTTTTGCTAATGCAGTGTGCACATGTTAATACCTGTTTCTGAATTAATTAATTAATTGATTGATTAGGAATTGGTATCGGGTAATATTGGGTAATTCCAGTAAATAGACAACTGCATGCCATAATGACAGTTTGGTGTACACAGAGTGAGTTCAAAACATTTTTCATTTTGCTGATTTTAAGTGTTCAAGGTTAAACTTCCTATTTCATTTGTTCTTCCCTCCCTTTTTTTCCTTTCCCTCTTGTGTGGGGCTTCAGCTTATTTTTGGACCATGGCTTTCCTGATCTTCATTCTCCATCTCCTGTTTTGTTTAACATTTGTTTTATTTTTTAGTAGAATTTAGATAATAAACTTGTTTAGATTATGTTAAATTTTGGGACTATAAGTAGTTTAATGAAGCCATTTTCCAGACTGTTAGTTTTATAAATTTATTTTAGATTAAACTGGAGATTGGATTTATACAAGGCACCACCACTAAATTGAATTAAGCTGGGCTAGATAGCTGGTGAGCATATTCCTGGATGTACCAAGCTTGCATGGTTTTTCCCAGAGAATATCCTTAGAAGGGGGGAAAGAGGGGGCCTTCCCCAAATTTCATGTACAGATTTTGGCAACTTGTATTACAGGTATTTGTGACAGAAGAAGAACTATACAAAAGAAACATTAAAATGATATTGGGGTACAAGTCATTACATTTTTTTCTCTGTAGTCTTTATCCCTATAAAAAACATCAATACCAGAGTTTCATATTTTTGGTACATTAATATACACACACGGTTAACAGAAGAAGTTGAATATATAATATGTCCCTGTGTTTTAAAATACAGTATTAAATTTCTTGCAGGACTTTGGCATTTTCTGGCCAGTAGCAAATGAAGAAATGGAAGCAGAAAATTTTAAGGTGAAATTTGTGGATGAAGGTGATCATGATGGCTATGCGACCCGTGACTTCACAGTTCATTCATTGCAAGATGACTATGAACTGCCAGTACGCATGATTCACTGTGCCAACTGGCCACACAACTGTAGTCCCATCACATCCGTATTTGAACTTATCAACCTAGTCCAGGAGTGGCATCTCGAATATCAGAATGGACCCATTGTAGTGATGGACAGGTACTGTTGAATAATACAGTTCAAGTATTAATTTTCTAATGTCTGTTTACACAATCATGAACTATGCTGTAGTAGACTGATGTTGAAAATGGTATAAAGCAGAGTTTGTTAGGTGTTTAGTTTTTCATTTTCTTTCTGAATTCTATTATTTGGCTTGTCATTTGCCCTGGAAGTCAGGATAGCCCAGCTAGTATAGTGACAGGGTTCTTAGCTGGCCAATCGAGGGCTTGTGGTTCAAGATATTTTTCTCTTCTTCAGTATGTCCAGACTGTCTCAGGACCCCCCCCCCCCCCATTATCATCATTTTCAGTGGGTACTAGGGGGGCTCTTTCTCTGCAGATGAACTGGCCAGAGTATGAAGTTGATCAGTCATCTCCATCTTGCACCAAGATTAACCCTTTAAAGACAAAATGTATCTGTCTTATATAAAGACTCAGTGCGTACCGTGCTGTAAACACTCTCTGCTTCAGTTATAAAAACCAATGTCTTAATGTTTTATAAGGCAAAAGTTGCTGTTTGTTCTGAGATCCGTACAAAACACATAGACGCAATATGGGCACCACGTACAATTTTTTAATGTTAAACCTGGTGGTATGTAAAGTTACCGCTAGGCTTTAAAAGGTTAAGAGTACAGGGAGCTATGCCTCCAGTCCTTGCTATTCATTCATGCCTTGCACAGGAATAACTCGACTTTTACTTTACGTTACTGTGGCAGCTGTCTGAAGAAGCCCTGTGGTAAAACGTGAAACGGGATTAGAGATTGACTTACAGCTGTAAATATTTGCAGCCTGCAATTGAATAGCTTTTCACATACTAACCCATACAACCTACATAATGTAGTGTAAACTCTACTCACACAGTGTAAACTTATACATGAGTGGTCTTGTTACTTATTTTAGGTACGGAGGAACTGAAGCAGCTACGTTCTGTTGTCTTACAACACTAGGCAAGCAGCTGGAATATGAGAACCATGTGGATGTGTATATGTATGCCAAATTGTATCATAACAAGCGTCCCGGAATCTGGAAGTGCCAAGTGAGTGGAATTCACATAGTCATCAGATTATAGTGAAAGAAAGAAAGATCAATAAATAAGCAGCTTTGTGACATTGACACGTGATGAGGTCTACACATTATCAGAAGACAATACCTGAAGCTGTACAGCTTCTTTGCATATTTTTTCGTAACAGGCAGTAAGCTCTTGTTGTAATGTACTATAAACCGTGGAACTTTTGTAATTTTGTCTTATTTTCTTCCAGCATTTGATGAGTATTTGTATTTTTGAGGTTAAACAGTGCAATACAGAACATGTGGAATACAAAACTGTAGGATACATTTTATTTTGCTTTATACATTGCACTTTGATATAGTCAAGCTTGGAAGTCCAGAAAGCTGTTGCCAAAAGTTCCGTGTTTTATTCACACATACCGTAAGCTAAATGCATGGAGCAGAGTCCCACTTGAGATACTAATTGTTCCTTGGCTAGTCAAGAAATTCCGTACTTTTTATGGAACCTGAAGGTTCAATACCATATTTACAAGAGGCCACCACTTGTCTCTATCCAGAGCCAGGTGAATCGAGTCCGTGTCATCCCACATTATTTCTTTAAAGCCAGTTGAAATGATCCTTCCATCTATGCCTAGGTCTTCCAAGTAGTCTCTTTGCTTCAGATTCCCCACCAAAACACTGTATGTGCCTCTTACATCTCATATGTTTGTCATTTACCCCATCCATCTCATCCTTCATAATTTAATCATACTAATATTAGTTGGTGAGGAGTAAAAGTCATGTAGCTCTTTATTATGATTTTTTCTCCAGCTTTTGGCGGTTTCCTCCCACTTAGTCCCACGACATACCGTAAGTGTAATAAGAGTTAGCCTTTGATGCTGTGCATTCTTTTGTGTTTAAGAGTTCAAACTGTTGGAAGTACAAAAACACTAATCACCAACAAATGCACAAAGAGAGTTTTATTGTCAATCGTAACACACTCCTACATGTTTCGACCCTGCTGGGTCATCTTCAGGGGGAACTTTTTTGTTATCGTTACACTAAGGTTGCACTTTATAGTTCAGTGAGAATGTGCTGTTGACTGTGTACTGCATTGTTTTTGGAGGCGTGAACTCTCTGCGGTCCCAGCCTGCAATGCAGTGCAGGCCTCCGGTACACAGTACACAGTCAACAGCACATTCTCACTCAACTGTAAAGTGCAACCTTAGTGTAACGATAACAAAAAAGTTCTCCCTGAAGATGACCCAGCAGGGTTGAAACATGTAGGAGTGTGTTACGATTGATAATAAAACTCTCTTTGTGCATTTGTTGCTGATTAGTGTTTTAGTATAATATAGTGCACGGACATGGAACACATTAAATTTGTTGGAAGTAATTAATATTACCACCTACAAAACTTAATTGTAGTTAGGTAAGTAAGTACCCACATACTCACCTAAATATAATTAAGTTGTGTAGGTGGTAATATTAATTACTTCAAACAATTCAAAGTACAACCACCTAGTTAAAAGAAAGTAAATTGTTCACAGTAGACTCAAAAACATACAGAACTATGGGTCAGGTATGTAACTAGGCCAGGGAATGTAGCTTGAAGTCGTCTATCCATGCTCCACAAATCCCTACACACAGATCAATTGGGGTAAATTTGGGAAAAGATGCCCCACTTTTTATTGTGACAGATTTTTACAATTATGTATAACAGAAGTTATATCTGGGTCTGTAACAGGTACAGAAGGGTCTCTGCTACAAAATGGTCAGTACCTTTCTAGCAACTTGTAATTTGTGTATTGACAGCAGTAAAAATTACAAAGGTATGTACACGGCATCTTTGGCGTGTATGTGATGAAAGAGGCCACACATTAAATGCAGTACAAAATAATAAATTTAAAGTAAACAAAATTGTAATCAAGTAAGATATGTTCAGTATCACTATGAGACTCCTTCTTACTTCCCTGTACATTTCTTAGGTTTTTAAGATTCTTAAAATGGTTGCTACATCCACAATTGATGCAGGTTTTGGAGAAAATTGTGCAGTTTTCAAATGGCCACTTTTCACAGAATGAGCATTTTATCCAGTTGCATTTTTGTTACATAGTAGTATTCCTTACATTATTTACAGCAATCACTCCCATCATTTTTATCAGAATTGCTGGAGTTCGGATTGTGAACCATTTTCTTGTAATTATTCTTCCTATGGTGGCTTTTGGTTTCTTCTTCTGAATGATTGGCGAGCTAGTGAGAACGCTCCACGGAGACTTCTCCTTACTCTTGATGGTCCTGCCTTTGGTAATTTTTGTTGGCATTTTTCCCAGAGAAACCTGGATGGGTGTTGAGGAATGGATGAATGCAGGTGTGAACGCACGCCATTTTAGTACATTCTTTAACACGTAATAGGGATAAATAAAATATATTATAGTAAGTAGGCGACAGTTTTGTAGTCTTTCATTAACATATCAATGAAAATACAGTATACAATTCGATGTATGAACGTAGGTCAACCAGGCGAGTTAAAATATCAGTGGGGCGTCTTTACCTATCTTTCCGTGGGGCGACTCTACACAAATATGTAGCAAAGATGCCCCAGCTGATCATATGACTGTGGTGTGGCTTGCGAAAGTTTGTAACGGTATAAGACAGTACAGAAAAGTCCACGCTTCTTTCACGCAAACTGTTGGTAAAATTACTATACGCATAAGCAAACAGGAAATTATTAAAGAATAACTCCCTGAAATATAGTGGGTTAAAAATCATGTTACTTACTTTATGAAACAATGAAGGGCATTGAGAGCAGCACAGCAACTGTGACTTGTACATACCCAGACTCACCGCTGGAAGGCCTTCTAGGTGCATAATATGTGCAGCTTCCTAGGTCTAAGGTTTCAAAGTAACTGATGGTGGGGCATCTTTGGCCAGTGGGGCATCTATGCCCATTTTCGTGTAGTTTTGTGTATCACTGTTCCCCCTGTCTTGAACATAAATAATTTCAGTTGTTTGCTGTTTCAGGATGACTGTCTACTGCTGTACCATGCCCTGGAGTCATTAGCTAGCAATATGGTAAATTCCATCCCTCCACCGCCCCCTGCCCCCACCCCTGCCCCCCCAGACTTGTACCTTACAGCCAATGGTCACATCAATGGGTTTGTTGGCAATGGAAACGGGCCAGGCCAAGGAAATGGGAGTGTGCGGGTGCCTCCAGAAGGCATGGAGTCCGGAGTCAGCGGACGTGATGCACTTGCTTAAGGTGTTCCTGGGCAGTGTGTTTTCTGGTGATATATTTTAGTTGATAGAAGACTGTTAATTCAGTGAGAAACAAGGACCATGTGTTGCAGCATGGCTATTTGCCAAAAATATTAATATAAACATTTTTTTAAAAAAGTGTTCAGAATTTCTTGTTGCTAGGAAAGGCCATACAATATTGTAAGATTGTAAAGCATCATCATACTGACAAGTGTAAACGGATGGAAATCAAGAGTGCAATTTGACCCATAGCATCCAGACATTGATAACGGTTGCGAAAAAGAGCAAATATGTTGTCCTGCAGAATTAGTTGTCTGTTGGTGCATTTAACCTTAGTGTTGCATTTGTACGTATGTATATCTTTGTGTACTGACTTTGGTTTTTGTGTTCCGGATGGCATTGTGTGTGATGTTGTGAATCTCAAAGGGAATACAGGTTTTCATGTATCCTGTGATTTGACATAGAATGCCCTCATCCTAACTAAAAGAATATATACTTATGTATTAAACACACAATGTCTTTACGTTCTGTTAGTGTTGTCACCACTTATAGTCTGTGCACTGGGTTGCATATATCGGTAAATTAGGTGTCTCACACCAACTGTACTTGATTAGCCATTTGTTGCAGTTAAGGAAAACCTTGTAGTTCTAGTCCCAAGATTGCTGGTGTATGCAAAGCTTTGGCCCAACAAAGGGGAGGAAATGCTAAGAGGGAGGTGTGGGCCCAACTGACGATGACAGCTGTGGAACTTGATGACGTAGCATCATTTTCTCGTACCCATATTCAGATGTAAGTTGACCAACATCACTGTAGTCTTGTGTTAGGTGACCGACTATGTAATCTGTTTTCAGTAATGACTGGAGGATTGGGAGATTTTCAGATGGTAGACATCTTCAAATTTAAAAGGTTTTGACAATTTTATATTGCAATCAATGTGACTGATCTTTTGGTATGTGACCACCAACTCAGGCAAAAAGAAAACGATGCTTTGGAGTGGATATTTCTCCCTCGTCCGGTAGAAAGGCAGAAAGAAGGAGTACGTGTCCTGCTGGGTCTGTCACAAAATGCAGAGATCTTTGTAATGGACATACCAGAGGAGAGTATCCTCCCCCAGTACCATCACCACCACCACCACCACCACCACCACCACCACCACCACCACCACCANAGTACCATCACCACCACCACCACCACCACCACCACCACCACCACCACCACCACCACCACCACCACCACCACCACCACTACCACCATTCACTGCAAAAAAAAGAAACATCCGGTCTCAGAAACATTGTTGGCTTTTGACCTGAGGCAGAGGACATTGTCCAAAAGGTCAGCCCTGTTGGTAGACTTCTTACTTTCCATGAAATAAGACAGCAGTTTCATTTACTCAGTACAAAGTTTATGTGATTTATCTCTGCATAATATTCCACTAGTTTTCTTACAGTATAATTCATTTGTTGTTATTTTTAATTGAACAGGAACCTGATCTTAACTTCAATTCCATTTGACTCAAAAGAGTACAAGTACAAGTGCAGTCTACATATTCCATAATGAGACTGGCATTGTGCTCTAGTGACAGTTGAAATGTAGTGGGGAAACATTCTAAACATTCATCACTGTGAATCATCTCTTGAATCCTGCCTACACCTTAGATCTGTTATTAGAGTTTATTAAAAAAAATGTGACAAAATATCTTATGCAACATATTTGATATACAGTTCATTGTACAAAAAAAGTACAGTTCAGCTTTTTATATTGGTGTTAACAGTGAAGTTGCGAAGTGTGTCTGGATCAGTGACTTTATTTTAGGAAGATGAACTTTTTGTCATTTTCCTTCTGAGTGTTTTATACTGTATATAGCTGTGTACATACTGGTGGACCTGGATGCCGCAGTTCCCCATTGTCCATGTGTTCCTAGAATGACCTGTTGTAGTTTCATCTCATGTTAAGACAGTGAATTCATTTCCCAGTGCATTTGTACAGCCGTTTACTGGTGTGTCGATGAACTGTGACAGTGGTCTTATTCCAACTTCAAGACGTGCTAATATAATAAAAGGCTTTATTTGTCAAATAATCAGTGTTGTTCTTATCCCATGTTCTTCTCTGTATCCTGTTTCATCATATCTTAATTTCTCAGGTCACTGCAAGTATAGGTAGAAGTTAATTTACTTTATACTGAGCATCATGCAACCGTAGAGGAGATGCTGAGGTAAGTGATCAGCTACACATATTGGCCACTTTAGCCATGGGTCAAAAAATGTAAAGGTAAATTTAACCCTATACACACTATGAAGGCATACACCTTGGCACTAGTTGGAGGTGAGTGGACATTTTTGAGCTGAGACGGGTCTCTTGCCACTGCTGGGATTTGAACCCTGAATTGTCCAGCTCATTGCCTAGTCATTGTACCAACTATACTGCCTTGGCTTCATGTAGCGTGTGTCACCCTTTGAAATGAAATATGGTTGGAGGCTCAAAGCAAAGGTTTCCTTACACATGTAATTATAAGATAAAAAGAAATCAGTAAGTACCTAAAAACACCTTAATTTATCTTATCATTGTAACTGAAGCTCACAGATAAGGCAGTCTGGTTATGTGATTGAAGACACACCGGTGTTGTTGATGCACAGCACAGTTGAAGTATGTTTCTGTACATAAGCCTTGCTGTCTTTACAATAGCGGTGATCAGATTCTTTCAGAAAAGAAATGAGGCACCTACATTTGGAATATACCAAAAACCTGGAAAGTGGTATTTCTTGAAATTGTCATTAATCTTCCTACTGATAAAGGCAAGAAAGGTAATATTTCATATGAAAAATATGATTTTCATTTTACCTGTGCATGATTTTGTATAAATGTAGCAATCTGGGATACACATAACACTAATTGGGAGAAAGAGTGTATTCATTTCCTTGTACTTTAGGTGGATAAGGGATTTATGTCTTACAGGAGAAACTTTTGGAATTACATTTCGTCTAGAATATTAGTGTCAGTCTGGTGATTTCAGTCACATCATTGGCTCCAGTAAGTTTTGTGTCAGGGATAATGTAGACCAGTGCTTGTCAGGTCACACCATTATTTTCTTTTGCTTGGAAACATCTGTTTGTAAATTTAATATGCTCCATATCCATGCACTATATCACATAAAAGTAGTAATCACCAACAAATGCACAGTGTGTATATTATCTTCACTATAAAAACCTCCTACCCAGACCCTGGTAAGTTCACGCTCCCTCTCAATGGAGTGCGAAGTCAGTGGCGCTTTCTCACTCAACTGTATAGGTACAGCCCTAGTGTAATGAAACTGCACTCCCTGAAGATGACCCAGCAGGGTTGAAACATGTAGAGGGGTTTTACAGTGAAGATAATATACAAATTGTGCATTTGTTGGTGATTATTACTTTATCTGTTTGAAAGTTAACTTCTTTTGGTCACCTGTGTGTTGCCACATTTCATCCGAGATATTTATGGCAATAACATACCACAGAAAAGACAGACTGTAGTTAGTCCTTCAAATGGCTGAGTCTATGACAAGCTTCTTTTCCTCGTAGAAGAATAGTTTTCCTCATTGATGTTCCCAAAATGGTGGTGACAACTGACCTTGGAATGAAGTGCTCAGAGTGTAATGGGACACATATGTGCTCTATCTGTCACTATGGTGTGATACTTCAGCACAGAGGTGACTACAAGTATGCTTTGCCTTTACAGAATATGTAGACTTCTAGATGTTGAAAATTAGCTTAAGTCATAGGAAGGTAGGCATCATAAACGTGAGTCTTGCAGCAACATGCATATTTGTACAATATGCAAAACAGGTAAAATGTGGAACATCTTTTCAATTTGATTGCAGGTCATAAATCGATGGAGATTGCAACGGAAACGGGACTGGAGTTCAAGTGAAGTAGGGTATGGCTTTAAGTCTCGGGCTTCACCAGAGGATATGGATAGGCAGCAGCCATTGTCTGACCATGCAAAGGTAAATGGGAACATTTTGTAGGTATGTAAGAAGTAACATGGAATAGAAACTGGGAGTTCCCTTTACTGCTTCTGCGAAGCTATGGTAAAAAAAAAAAATCAGTTTAAATCTCATGCATTTTTCTCCATTTGTGATCTGGTTCCTAGAAAATCAGTTTTCAGGCATGTTCCAATAGTTTCAAAAACCACCTATTAGCTTAGTCATGTCCATTCATCCACTGGCCAGATTTTGCAAAATCTGATATTTTACACTTGTATGAAAATCTGTCAAGAACATCTAAATTTGGTTAAATCAGGTAATTTACATGAAATTGTGAGTACATTCTATTGTGTCTTGAGACAGTAGACTGCCATAAAAGTGCTGTCTTTGAATGTGAGGGAGTCAGGCTGGATCTAGTCATGTGGAACTTCAATCATGGCGACATATGAAGTACTTTGATGTTACAGCCAACAGATTTAACACACACAGAATCTGTGGTTAATAGTAAATTCCTTACAGAAGTAAATGAAACACCATTAATAATGCAAACCAATAATAGGATGGGCATAAAGTGGGCTTTATGAGGTCTGCTCAGGCATCCCATCTTTCTATTTACATAGAAATCTAAAATTTAAAATAAGGTAATAGTAGTTTAAAACAGAAGGATGTTAGTGATATTTAAAATTCTCACTTTACTTTATGTGACATAAAACATAATTTTATTTTATGTTAACATTATCAACAGGCAATTGATGCTGTATACTTTAATGCAGCGAGCCGTGACGGGTATCATCTGATTGTAGGAACTGCTCATCGACCACATGGAGTTGTCAATGGCTTCATGTTCTTAAGGGTGAGTAAAGTTTAAGAAACTTTATAGATGTTTTTCTCAAGGCATTTTTCCCTTGATATCTTTCTAAGCAGTGTAATGGATTTGAAAGGAAGCATTTGTAGCCTGTTTTAAGGTTACATCTCTGTATTTGCTTGGATCAGGCTTCCAGGCTTGCATAACCAGAAAGTATGATGGCCATACTGCTCCACTAGCAATAACTGTGGGCCACAGGCATAGGCTCACCCAGAATTTTCCTTTGGGGGGGGGGGGGGGCTGACCTTAATGCTATATATATGTAAAACTTTCAAAGAATTATGATTTTTGAAAAAATTAATATTATTTCCAAAAGTTATTACAGGCCTCACAGTGGGCCCCAGTGCACCACATACAGTCCGTGGGCCATATGCTCTGCCGTAAAAATGATAGGTTGAATATATCTGCATAAGATGAATAAACAAAATGATTAGACCTTCGTAGACCTGTAAGGAGGCTGTGTTTCACTTCTGTGTTTAGAAAGTACTGAATGATAAAACTAAACATATAATTTCAGTTACAGAATCTGTGATGAAACTAATCATGTAACATTACTTACTTCATGTGTCACAGGTACCAGATGTTGGAGTCCTCATGACACCAAAACTCCCAGATACAATGACATTTCGTACTGAAGATGATGGAGAATTCTATGGTGCAGAAGGTATTAAACTTAAGCCTCTGGAACCTATGAAGTCATGGGATATGAAGTATGATGGCAAAATGAAGTAAGTGAATAAAAGCAGTACCATAGTTGGAATTACAGAATAAAGAATGGTACAGATATGTGCATTACATAGCAAATAATAACAATGACCTCAGATCTGTAAGACAAACCTCTCCCACTCTTCTTCAGGCACCGAACATCATGTAAAACATGCATCCAAAAAGCTTGTTATCTGTTACCACAGAAAAATGCAATACTGGAAACAAACTGTGCTTTTACTATTCTAAATCTTTTCATTTTTTATATAATTCTTTGTAAATCATTCAAATCTGTTACTTGTTATTACCTTTCTGTTTCATGTCTGCTTTTTAGCAGCATGTATTAATATTAGTTAAAAGTACAACATATATGCATTTATTTTGTATGTTCTACTGAGATATCTACATTAAAAAAGACCTCCTTCAGGTATCGCAAATTGTAAGGAGTGTGTGTGCCCCTAAATGACCAAACTGTATAAATGCTAATACATCAGCTTTCCATTGCTGACTAAACTGAAATATGTTCTTTAATGCAGGTTGCATGGTGATCCAGAGAAGATGTTCGATGTGGCACTACACATAAAGTTTACTTCATCCTTACCATATTTTGACTTTGATACTGACATGGATGAACTTCCTGTGGCTAGAGGTATGGCTTTAGAGCCATGGAGCCGGGAATATTTCAATGCTGTCAAAGAGTAAGTAAATGGATTTCATATTTTTATTAAGTCATAAATAAGTTTTCAAATTATGTAATTTAAAGTATAATTATTCTGCAAGGGGGTTAGCATGTCTCATATTACTGTGTAACTGGGAGTCATTCAGTTTGAAACATTTTTTACATCTCCTATATGATCAATGTCAGAGAGATAAGTGCACTAATACATTGCTACATCTTATAGATACATTTTAAACAGCTGCAGGGTTTTGAAGAAACCAGGTGGGGCAAGAGACTTTCCCAGCTCCACACTCATCCAGACCAGTCCTGAGGCCCACCCAGCCTCCTGAACAGTGGGTACCAAGGCCCATTCCTGGGACTGAAGCAGCCATGTCATGGCATTGAACACTCACTCTGATCTAGCACCAATTTGAAGAATGAGTAGAGCTATACCTTTGTCACCTAATTGCCTGTATAGCATTTTATGGAGAGATCTTTATCTTTTACAGTGTTTTGAAGTTTCAATACATTAGTCATCCCAGTAGTTAAAAATTCCCCAAAGATGTATAAGTATAAAATGAATGTAAGTTACCTTACCCTCTGGCTGCTTACCTGCCCTAATCCAGTTCCTATTCAATAGGAATATGGTCTTGAAGGGAAAAATCTCAGTGTTGCAAGGATCAAGCCACCGGCATAGCACATGATCAGTCAGTGTAGTGACTGACCTATCCCTACTGACAAAAGCTAAATTTCCCATATTCCTAAGCATCATGTCACGAAGACATGCAAGTACAGAGAATAAATGTGTGTGCATTTGTAATCTCATTATTAGTTAGAAGGTTAGATGTCAGTTCATACTGTGGCTGCCTTACGGACAGTGAAGTAGCACCCACTGGCCAACAGACAAGTGGTTAGGAGGCTGCCAGTCCAGACCAAACCTAAAGATGGTGGTGAAGAGCAAGATATCCGGTCACTTTGCTGACCAAATTGTTGCAGTGTGCCAGAATCTTAACAGCACCAATTCTTATGATATTCTGAAATATGCAGCTACAACTTTCATCACATTGCAGTTCGCAGTCGTAGCAGACAGCTGTGGAATTTTGATTCAGACTGACAGATTTTCTGTCTGTAAAATGTCAGGAACGCTATGTCAAAATGACAACAGGAAGATGAATGTGTGGGATAAAGTAGATTTCTTTAATGTGTTACAGAAGCCAGACCAAATTGATGCAACTGTCCAGTGAAACACTTTAAATACAGTGAAACTGGCTTAAGAAAAACCCAGTTACAAAAATTTCCTGCCGAAGAAGTTAGGATAAAAAAGCACCAGAATTCTCCCATTTCAATAAAATGGCCCTTTTAAGAAATATCCCACTTAAGAAGTAGGATTTTCTTGGAATTTTCAAAATTTTCTTAACAAGGTTTCACTGTATAAGAGTTAACTTTTCCTTACAATATGTTAGAATTTAGGATTGCTTCATGTCTGAACTTGGCCCACCAGCTTGTCTTGGTCCTCTGATTAATATTAGCTCTTGGTCCACACTGTGAGCAGCCCTCTTTCTTGTCCCCAGCTGAATAGGTGCTCCACATCGTTCCACCTGAAGACAGAAACAGATCAGTCCCCAGAATTTTACGAGCATGTTTCTTTCTCAGTATGAGTGGAGAAAGTCCAAAATCAAGCAATCCCAAGTGTAATAAACCACTGTCTGAAACATTTATAATTGACTAGTATGTTACATATTAATTTTTTTCTCCCCAGTTTTCATCAGACCCATTATAAGCAAGATGGCTTTTTGGAAGGCCAAATAGTGATTGATGGTAACAAATATGAAGTGCACCTTGATGGGTCCAGGGACCACAGTTATGCACATAAGCGTGAATGGACTAATTTTCACCGTTATGCTCTTCATTTTATTACTTTGGAAAATGGAGAAAGAATGAACATTGGCATTGTGTGTGTGCCGATGGTGTTCTCAAGGTACATATGATGCTTTATCATACAGTATTTAGTGCAGTGTTGAGATACTATCAGAGGCACTTGAGTGCTTGTATCTGCTGAGAATGTTGTTAGTTTTACTGCATTATTGAACTGATGACCAGTACATAAAATGAGCTGTTAAACTTGGCCAATGGTGAGACATGTCATACTACAGATACGTTTTGAATGCAACTAACGCTGGAATGAGCACTAGTTTTTGGAAAAGCGTATTTGTTTGCATTCAAGTGAAATTAGCTTCTAAATGACTGACTGACAGAATAAGCAAAATGAGACTCACGAGTATCATGTATTAGAACTGAATAATTCATTACTGCCTAGTAGTGCACCCAGTAATGAACCAGCTCATTTCAATCAACATTGATATTTGCCTAAAGTCCATGCTATTGTTATCGCCCTGTATCAAGTCATCGCTTTTAAAGAGGTTTCCGTACTAGTCCTTCGTATGTGTTTCTGGGTCTGTGTTTTGTATTCAAGAGCTTCATCAACCATACCTCCAATTTTTATATATTCTTTATACAAATCCATCAATGAATGCAAAATGGGAAGGTCATGTCTGGCAGAAAATTCATGGGCAACATGGGTTTTAACATATTTCAGACAGATAAGTCCTGTTATGTGTGAATCCCAAATGAAAGTTTATTCAGTTCTTATAAAAATGCTCCTGATATTAAATGTTAGTGTATGACACAAAATAACATTCATTCGAACATACTTTGTTATAGTAAATATTTAATGAAACTGAGTTTCTGACAGCAAAACCCAGTTTAACTTCACTGATAACATGGGCAGGTCATCCAGGCCACTCATTATTCCACTTGTCCATTTCAGGAAATTTTCTTTTAATATTACTTGTTGATAGAATGGGATGCTTTCTGTATTTGTGTGTGTGTGTGTGTGTGTGTGTGTGTGTGTGTGAGTGAGTGTGTGTGTGTGTGTGTGTGTGAGTGTGTGTGTGTGTGTGTGTGTGTGTGTGTGTGTGTGTGTGTGGGGGGGGGGGCCGCACGTTGTTTGTTTGTTTGTTTGTTTGTTTGTTTGTTTAGGTGTGAACTGTCCTAACTGTGAATAAATTGAGGAGTTTGATGTTGCTGACATCCATGTTAAGCATCAAACCTCTGTTTGACACCATCATTGTCATTATCATCACTTGTTGCTTTCTTTAATTTTTTCCTCCCCCCTCTCATTTCCTCACAAAATAAATAATTTGTTTAAATCTGTGCCAAGAGAATTCATTCTGTGGTCCTTATTTTCTTGGAATTCCCTGATGATATGTTTTATTTCAGTGCAAAATTAAAAAGCATGATGAGCTTATGTGTATATGTGTACTTTGATATGTATGTAAACAGACACACACCCTTACTTGTTTCATCATCAAATCCCACCAGAATACAAGTACTTTCTGCAGGTTTTATTTTATTTTTCTCCCTAACTTCAGGCACCATAGGATATTTTGATTATGTCAGTGCTGTGGAAGTAAGATTATGACACAATTTTGTTTGTAGAATGGAATTGGGTTATGTATACAAGGCAGATGGCACTGTGCTGCCAATTCAGTGGTGTGACTTGAAGCTGGAACATCATGGTGAGAATGGAAACCCACCTTTTGACTACAGTTTCTTCTTTCAAGCTGGTAAGTGTATCTTAAATAACTAATTTTTTTAAAGTGAGATTTCTGTATGAGTTGTTTAACATATAAAGCGTAGATAGACCATGTATTTCAAATACTTGTCCCCCTCCCTACTCGTCACTGCCCCCCTCTGCTGCCTCCTCCCTACTCTTTACTGCCTCTCTCTTCTGCCTCATCCTTACTCTTCAATGGCTCCCCCTTCTGCCTGGTCCCTACTGTTCACTGCCTCTTCTCCTTCCTCCTCCTTAAATTCATGGTTTAAGCACAAAAGTCTCTTCGTGTTTTACATACTCATTCCATTTTTACAAGGTTTTTGTCAGTCTCAGCATCCTTTGGTTCATACAATGGCATCTCTTTCGGCATTTAAAATGCATATCCTAATAATTACAGATGATTAATAATTCCATGAGAAGAGAAGGGGATTAAGGATGTGTAATTAAATACAAAATGGTTGTCATAGTTGATAAGCTTTGTGAACTGGATGGTAAGATTCAGTGATTACCCATTAAGTCCAGTGCTTGTATTGGAAAATTTTAAAGCCAGAATGATAAAGAAAAATTGTATATAAAGCCTTAAGTTAGTGTGGTTGTATCGGTCCTAATGCTTTGAATTTTGTTGTATCAATCAGACAACTGTTCTGGTGTGTTCCAATGCAGTTTGACCAATGGTTAAATCTGTAAACAACTGAAGAAGTTAAAAAACATTTTTTATTATTTTATTTCAAATTCTGTCTAATACAACTTTAGGATTTTTTTTAATCTTGGCCATTTGTGACTGTCCAAAAATTAAAAATGCAAGACAAACTGATTTATTCATAGTTTATTCAACTGCAGAGATTGTGTAATGTTAAATGAGGTGGGGAACGTGCACAGGAATGGTGAGCAGGTAAGAATTTAGCTGATGGTTTTCTGGCCCACTTTAAAGAATTATAAATGACATCTTTCTAGTGTCTAACTCCATGAAGCAGAGTCCTTATTTGGAAGCTAATTGTTGCTCATCTACTCCAGAATTCCCCACATTTTTGTGTAACATGAAGCTTCATTACTATTTTTGTATTTTGAAGTCATTATGTGTCAGAAAAGAACGTATTTATCGCAGTGTCGTAGAGTCGATAGGTGGATTTGTAATGCTGATGGCTAAATGTGGGGAAAACTGAATGCACACAAAGGCTGTCCTCTTGCCCGGTCAGTGTCACGTGTGTTGCTTCTGCCTCATAGTTCCACTCATTCATCATATTGTTACTACTAAATGCAGGAAATCTGAAATCATGTTGTTTTGTTGTCCTCTACTGGTACAGAATGTTTACCAGTGTTTTTAATATTGGGAAGTAGTCATTTCCACGCTTGCTTCATGCTTCACCCAACACAGTGTTCTTTATGTCTTCATCCTAATGATGTAATGTGAGGAGTAATAATTATAAAGCATTCGCTGCACAGTTTTCTCTGACCACCCCCTACTCCCACTTAGGTTCCAATGTTCTTCCCCATACCCTGTTCTCAAACACACTCAGTCTATCATCCCATAATTTGAGACACCAAGTTTCACACCCATACAACAGGTAGCATTATTTTTTGTATTTTAATCTTTACTCTGTGTCGTTTGTGGGGGGGGGGATCATTTATAAATGTAATGTGAATCTTGTTTTATATTACTTCCTTGTATTTATGTAAGTGGTGTGTTCATGAATCAGAAATAATTTTATTTTGGCTTAAGGAACTGGTCTCAACCACCACATTATTATGGCAATCCCTCTATATTCTCCCAATTTTGAGCTTTACTTATTAAAACTGTTGAAGTAAATACAATTATAAGAGGACTTAAAATTTTGGATTTCATTATGCTGATATTATCTTCTTCTTTCCTGCAGGTGGAGAAAAGTATCATGTCCAAGTTAATGCCACTGAGTCAGCAGAACTGTTTATAGGATGGGACTGGGAGGCACGTGTTGTTGAACACTTTGCACACTTCACAGTTAATGGCGTGGCAGGTTGGGGAGCTGTCGAGTGGGAATATCGTCACCTGGGTGGGCGTCCAAGTGCAGTTTCAGCTAATGATCCTCCCTTTACTCATCACATTTGTAAAGGTTGACCTTGAAATTCTTATAAAAGTTAATAGGGTAAATGTCTGGGAATTATTTAATTGCTTGTTAATTCTTTTATTGTCTTGCAAGTTGTGTTTTGCATCATCATTTGCATATGAATGAGACAAGTATATTGAAAAGTCAAACATATTTTGTGAGCCAGATTTCTGATGAACTGCCTGATCCAGTGCTGTAGCTAGGTTTGTACTGCACCAAGGTTGAGTAATCACAATGGCCAGCCCTAGAAGAAATTATAAACAAAAAAGAATCATGATTAGTTACTGAATGTCCTTGTATTTGGCTCAGTAATTTAAAATTTGTTGAGCACATAAAATGGGTTTTTTTAAGTTCAAGTATTCATTTTGCTGCCCCTTGTACTGTGCAACCTAGGGTTTCAGCACCCCCCCAACCCAGCTAGGCCCCTGGTCTGATGAACTTACTAAGTTTTATGTTATAGCCCTGCACACAACAAGAGCAAATTTTATGCTTTTTGTACTGCTTGCGTTGATGTTGCAACATTAGAAATGTAGTATGCAGAATGTAAATAATTAAGGTATTTATAAAGCACTGAAAACCCTATTCATTTACATTCTGCAAAGTCAGAACAGAAAGCTGCAAATATTTGGTTGTTAAGCAGCCAAACTTATTTTGTAATTGTACAGCAGAAGGTGTCTCTATACATAACTACATTTAGAATGACCCACTTTGTGCACATATTTCATTATAATTATCCTCAAGTCTGCACTGAATGTATGGTTTTAAATGTCAAATATTTTCATAGTCAGTCATGGATATGCCAGAGTCACAGAAAAACTCAACGGGATGATCCTGGTGTTCATTCAATAATTAAATCTGCATACTTCATTGGCGATATTCATTTTTGGTTTCAGCTGAAAGACGGACAGGTTTAAATTTTCAGAATCCAAATAGTTTTAAACCCAACTGAATTGTATAACTCTTACATTAAAAGACTCAACCTAAAGAGAGTATGGTTTGCGTAGAAGATGTACCGTAAAGCATTTATGCATATGTTGTGAAGTTGAACTTTCACTGGAACAGTCTTTTGATTCTATGTAAACTTAATGATAGACGTATAAACAGTTGTTCATGATTTTGACACATTCATTCTCTGCATCTTGACTGAAATATTCATTCATCACACCAACCCTGTATGATGTGTTGTGAGTTTTGTGTAAGAGGCGACATTCAGCCAGCCCAAGCCAATGCCGTCCTCCCCCCAGTGATGACCAGACCGAGGCATGAACGTAGCCGATGTCCCTTAACCCCCATCATCTGGATTACTACGCCATATGGTCTGTTGGTGGTTAAAGACATTTCAGAGGGACATACAGCATCTTGTGGTAATTCTACCAAGCAGATAGAGGCAGACGTTTTTCTAGACTTGGTAACCATCTACCAGACAACAATATAGAGAGTATACATTCGATCCAGCAAGAATGGTGAATAGACCAGCACTGGGAAAGAAGTGGTCGCGACCTTGTCGAAGATACCATATGTGGAGAAACCAAGGAAGATCACGAAAATAATATTGTAGTGCTTTGCTTCCTGAGTGGAAGTCTAGTGTGTTCTCTGACCAAACATGATGGGTGGACCTAAAATTGTAAGCATGAGGGTTCATGAACAGTCTGGTGATTGCAGCCAATACCCCATCCTAGGGTCAAACACGATTTCTTCCTAGCGCTCAACTAACATATGAGAAGATAATTCTGTAACACTGATGATGTTGCGTGGGGAGGAGCTGGGATAGGCCAGTTGGTATAGCGACTAGCTACGAGCTGGATGATCTGGGTTTCAAATCCTGGCAGGGCAGCAGATTTTTCTCTTCTGCAAAACATCCGTATTTCTAATCAGTGGGTACAGGGGTCCTTTTCCGTGGGTAAAGCTGCCGGGTCATCAAGTATACTATTAACATTCTAATTCCGAGACTGAGAATGAGTGGAGCTATACCTCCATTGCCCGTATGTGCCTTCGTGGCTTTGAGAGGGAGAAACTTTGCCCTTTAACTTTTGACGTTGCTGTAGGTATTCTCGCATTCGGACGTCTACTGAACTTGTAACAAATCGCTCCTTCATCGATTCGTATTGTCCACTGAACCTTTAGCCGAACATGAATCGATAGTTCCTCGCACATTTTCGACTTTCTGTTCATTGCGTGTCGCCATGAACTTAACATGATTCAAGCCATTTCGCATCAGATTACTTGTTGAATCGACCGGAGGGACACGTAACTTCCCTTTCTTACCTGCCTGCCTGCCTGCCTAAGGTACAGCTCCTGTTGAGTCGAGAGGGAGAAGTGGCCAGTGCCCTTTGTTGTAAGTACCGTTGCAATATAAACAGCTATTGTAGACTTATTTATGCACGTGAAATATTAGTAACGTGGGCGTATGAAGGTTAGGCGTTATACGGGTGATCATCCGTTTATTTACTCTAGAGTCCGGTAAAACTAATTTCTTTTAGTGTCGTAGATTAGGTAGTCTGCAGGCTGAATGACGACGTAGGCCCATTTGACCTTAGTTCTTTTCGGTGTCATGAAATGCTCGGCTTTCTGTATAGTTAAGTGCCACACTCGTGTCAAGCTAAAACAGAAACTTGATACGGTGTAAAGACTCCATATACCTTTCCTTATTTGCTTATGACGCTGGAACCCTCTCCGGTTTTCGTATATATTTCACAGAATATTGGGTGGAATCGAGGGTCATTCTTTTTTATTTTTACGGCGTGCCTTGCAGCACCGACAGCGATATTGAGCAACCATGGTATTTGAATTATTTCACGATTGCTAAAACCTCGAACTATGAACGTGAATAATATTCAGTGTGCTTTTTGGTCATCTCGACGTAGTCAACTGAATAAATACGAAAGTGACTGTAAGTGTATTTAATTGTTGGGGATCTTACATTGTTTACGTTTATTCAACAGCACTTTATTGCAGGACTGTGGAGTCGGTACGCAAAACCTTCAACTCTGACTCCTCAATTTTTAAACCTCCGTCTGTGGCGATACACAAAACCTCCGATTCCGACTCCTCAGTTTTTAAATCTCCGACTTCATCTCCTTTATAAAAGCTCAATATAGCTCAATATAGCTCAATATACATTCACAACGGTAAACCTACTAAAATGGTAAATGGCACCACAAGACATTTCATCGCCACCACGTGAATCATCAGGCTACTTTTTAGAGTTATAACCTATACCTAAGTATAAGTCGAATGGTTATTGTAGATTGTATCTACTTAAGATTTTATATCGGAGTCCCTACATTTTTACCGACTCCAGCTCCACTCAAGATTTCGTTTTGACTCCGACTCCGCAGTCCTGCTTTATAGTCTAGTCCAGGGATGCACAATTCCTGGCGCCAGGTTGCCATGGCAGCTACATTGTGTACGGTGGCGCCTAGTATTTGTGGGTCCTCAGTATGGAGCTATGTTTGATGTCGTGAAGGCTCATTGTTGTGTGTGGCACACCCTTTATAAAGCAATGGCCAATGCCCCCCATTTACGATATCGATCTCCTTTGTGATGACTTGGGGATGTTAACTTCCAATCATAAAAGACGGTTATTATTTATACATATATAGCCAAAGTGCGCTGTGCTCTTTATATTGACGTTTCTGCCTTGGCTTGCGCTGCTGTTGTTAATTGCAGTTTCAGGGCGGCTAGGCTCCTAGCCACGTGTATCTTTCATTCCGCACGCGAATTTGGATTCCAAATTGTTTTCTGTTTGATATGGCGTCGCCAGCAGGCGTTATACTAAATTTCCAATTCTTCGTATTTCCACGAGTTCCACGAAACTTGAAATTATTATACGTTTGTTGCACGAAGCAGAAGACGCATGAATATGGAGAGGACGCTTCGAATGCCCGCATGTAGCAGGCCTGCCTCCGAAGCTGCTTAACACATTTCAATCAAATTTGGCATGTTAGGTCTATAAAACTCTTTTATGAGCACATATTTTACTTTGTCTGTTGCTTAAATAAAACGTCACAGTTTTCTCAAGAATGGCTCATGCTATAAAAGAATTAGTATTGTACCTCATCATCATCATCATCATCATCGTGAGCTGTGGAGTGTTAGGCGCAGTGCCTGTTCTTTATCCTTCGAGATGAAGCTGGTCCTTCCATCTTTTCCTTGGGCGTCCTATGCTTCTCTTCCCCTGTGGCCTATATCTCAGTGCCTGTTTCGGTATCCTGCCTGTGTCCATCCTCTCTACATGTTGTAGCCACTCTCGTTGGTACTGTTTCAGTTCCAGAACAATGTTCTGCACTCCAAGTTTCTCCCTCACGGATTGATTTCTCTCCCTGTCTAACTTAGTAATTCCTATCAAAGGTCTTAAAAATTTAATTTGTGCTGCTTCCAGTCTTTGTTCATCTCGTTCCTTCAGCACCCAGGCTTCACTACTGAACCTTAAGGCTGCTTTAGCTGTGATACTGTGGATTCTTAATTTTGCTTCTTTAGTCATTTTTTTCCAAAATGCCTTCGTGTAACGCCATTTATTTTGTTATATGTTTGTATCTTATCTTCCAGATTCACTTTTGTAATCCGATATAAGGTACCCTAGGTATTTAAACTCTGATACCTGTTCAATCGGATTATCGTTTATAACAATTTTTACTCTTTGTATGTGGTTCTAGTATTAAATCTGTGCTACAAAATATGGGCTTCATTAAGATCTGCAACTTTTTGAAGCATTTTTGCGTTCTATGAATATTTAACGTAACACACGGTACAGGGTGTCCTACCATAGAGTGTAAAAGGTAAAGGTTCACCCTGTAACAGGCCCTGAGGGCCCAAGAGGGGGAGTAGAGGTATAGCTCTACCCATTCGTGAGCCTCGGCACGAGGAGGGGATGGCGTGGCTGGCCCCACGCTCCGGCCGCTTTACCCCCGGGAAAGAGACCCGGTACCCATTGTACAGGAGGCTGGGTGGGCCCCAGGGCCGGTCTGGACGGCTGCGGAAAATCTCCCCGCCACCGGGATTCGATCCCCGGACCGTCCAGCCCGTAGCGAGTCGCACCATTGAGTGTACATTGCGTCAAAATCACGCGGCTTGGATACAAGTTAGAATCGGCGACAAATATATAGATGTTGGCATGCAACAAGCGCATGTGTATAAATTGGAATGAAAGATACGCACATAAACTTAAATTATACGTCTTAACGTAATTTTAGCGTCACAGTTATAAACAGTAAGCGCCAACATATCAGTTCTTGACAGTGGCTTAACATCACTCAAATCACAAACACTTTGCAGGACATTACGTGTATCAGCAACCAATTCGTACACAGAATTCAATAAAAATTGAAATTCAAGTCTTTATATGCCCCGACATGTTTCAACGCGTCACAGCCTCATCTTCAGGGGGTGCTTGCTTCAAGAACACAAAAACACTTTTAAATACTTTTAGAAGTCTTAAAAACACTGAACATAGTTTTTTCTGTTGTCCACAAAACACTATTTTCACTTCACACGCACCAACTCCTGTTGATTTTTCCGAAGACTGTAACACGTTATAGAATGAGTTTTCTTGTGGGGTTGTTGTATAATACAAGCATCAAGACTTTGCAGGACGTTTTCCATCGTCAACACACCTGAGGACAGAAGAATTTTCTTCCGAAATGTTGTGAGGTTACAGCTGTGTCAACAATGGAAAAGTCCTGCAAAGTGTGTGTGATTTTGACTAAGCGCCAGTTTTATTATATTTTAAATATATTAACCTTTCAAAGCCTAGCGGTAACTTTACGTACCACCAGCTTTAACATTAAAAAATTCTACGTGGTGCCCACATTGCGTTTATGTGTTTTGTACGGATCTCAGAACAAACAGCAACTTTTGCCTTATAAAACATTAAGAGACTGGTTTTTATAACCGAAGTGGAGAGTGTTTACAGCGCGGTACGCACTGAGTCCTTATATAAAACAGATACGCTTCGTCTTTAAAGGGTTAATACACTGACATATACATCTTATACTTACTTGCGGTACGTATGTGATGACGATGTGTATTTCACGTTACTGTGCGTAGGCGATGTCCTCTTTTCCTTTACGACCGAATATCCCTGAAGATGGCTTATTTAAGCCGAAATATATAGAGGAATATAAACCATAAAATAGTACAACATATATGTATTGTTTGTCACAAAATTGTTAGTTGGAATTCTGTATAATAAATATACGTCTAATGCGTAGAATAAAGATCATATTTTATTCGGGCTACAATAAAAGGAGGTCAGGCTCCAGTCGTATACAGGTAACGTATTTGAAGGTAAACTTCAGGGTCTCACCGAACGATCCTCGGGCTCTGCCGAATAAAATTATAAAATTTTGGCTCGTGCAGACATCTGCTGTTTGGAACTTGAAATTAATTGCCGCTTTCGCAGTAGCCTATCAATGCGTCACATCGTAAGTCAGCTCAATCCAATTCACGCCTTCACATCCGACTGATTTAAGATATATCTTAATATTTTTCCACCATGTGCGGCGAGATCTCTGAAATGGGCCTTCTCTTTAGGTTTTCCACTCAAAATTCCGTGTGCATTTCTTATTTCGGTAATGACTGCAACTTGCCCCACCAACATCCACTTTCAGTATTCCTGCAGATAAAGGACGAGGGCAGCGAGGTGCGGGGTGGTGTACTAGCGTGACCTTGGAATGCTGACGTGTAATAATTTGTGAAATAAAACAATACAAATGTACAAAAACAAAACTAAATTTGTACAGTTCCTACAGTTTCTGCCTAAGGATTAATTAAGGATTTTAATTAAATGGCAATTACGTCACCACTTTATGCAGAGTTGGTCTTTATAAAATCCGGTCCCTTTACATACAGGTAAGGTGCTCTGCCTTGCGTAAAATCTTGCTGGCACACTTGCTGTAGACGTTCCAATATCCAAACAAAATGGCATGCTATTCTTACACTGGTTGCACGTTACCGAGCATTGGCGCACCCAAATGAGGCCTGCCAGGTTGCAGCCGCCGCCCCCCCTCACCCCCACCCCCAAAGCGAAATTTAAGAAACACAGATTCTGTGTACATGATGATATCAAAGGTTTTGCGTGATTTAATTTTTCAGCCTAAATCAGCCACTGGAATTGGCTGATGGCTAGTACATTGGAATATTGATACATACAAACAAAACTTACGAATACTGTATGTAGATTTCTTCTTTTTCAGTTAATCTTAATTTTCCCTGTAATATAAGTAGATGTCGGTTTGGAGATTTTGACATAATTTTCATAACCGTTTTTAAAATAAAATATAAATTATATACAGCCTCACGGTCAGCCCCCCTTCCCAAAAAAAATTCTGTACATGCCTATGGTACCAAGTGTTATGTGGCGTGTGTTAAACCAGTCACTCTTCCACGCTCATGTTACGCGCTGTTTGCCCGAACTTCTACAAATTATGTCATTTTGTGTGTGTATTGAAATTTTTTTCAGGCGATTCATTTTAGTAACACGTCCTTATGTTCTTAGAATGACAGCGGAACATCGTTAACGTCTGATCAAGCACACACAATCTGATGCTTTAGCTGCTAAAGATGTTAGTCGTTCTGTTTGTTATGTGGGAAGTGTGTATCTGTAGCTTTACAATATATAACCGGACGACTCTCAAACAGTGTCGTTAAACTGCCGCTTTCTGTCGTCGCTGCTAATTGTCACTCACCCACAGACGTCCTTGAATCTCCGAATATAAATAACAGAACAAATTGTGTCTACAGGAAGTACAGCCTTCTTTACTGGATTCTGCATTCCTTCAGGATTCAGCAAGATTTCGGTCTCATGTATAAAGGTATGATTCTTTTCTTTTGTATCCTTTACACATTTCTAAGGTACATATAATTTGAAACCAGTTTCGCATTTCTACTCTATATTCTTATTCAATCTTTCGAACCATTCATATCTCAGAATATCTTGCCTATACATTTTTAGCAGTAGCGCCGTTAGAATCTTTCTGCAAGGTGGTGTACATTACGTGTAAGTGAAGTGACTAGATATTAAATCATTAATACTGGACGTGTATTAACATAGTTGCCATTTAACTAAAATATTTAATTAATCCTCAGGCTAAAACTGTAGGAAATGTACGAAATTTATTATTGTTTCTTTAGAATTCTTATACTTTGATTTGACGAATAATTAAATTTCAAAATCCCAAAGCGATGCAAGGGCACTACTTTGCACGTTGCTGCCGGCGCCCCTAGTTATCAACAAACTGCTAAATAATTCTCACGGTTGCTGTGTGTGGTTGCCTATTCTTTCCTGATCTTATGTCGTTTGTGTCATCTCTGTGTTGCTCTAACATTGTGCATCCTTTGGACTGCTTAAATGCTTTAAATGCACAGTGATCCAGTACACAGGCCAACTAAAAACTGTGTGCCGTAAAACTTACAGGCTTTGGGCATATCTGTGGACAAGTGGACATATTACGGCCGGCAAATTTCACATTGTATAGGTTGATAAATTTTAAGGTCATTGAATGTACTGTGCATGTTGTTGGAGACTTTTGGACAATAGCTTAATATCATGGCCGGTTATAGGATTACGCTAAGCGAAGGTGATTGTGTTACAAATATACATTAAGCCTTTTTTAATATATTCCATGTCGATGCACTCTATCATACGAAATAATAAACATCAACTGATGCACTAAAATATATGTAATATTTATTCGTGAAAATCTCCCACATGTTTCGTGTTGACACGTTGCCTCTCAAACGGAGGGTGAAACCTAGGGCACATTCACACTTAACTGTATAAAAGCAACCACAGTGTATCCAGACTATTCTCCCTGAAGATGGCCCAGCAGGGTCGAAACATGTAGGAGACTTTCAGGAATAAAGATTACATATATTTTAGTGCAGTAGTTGGTGTTTATTATTTCGTATAGATTAGGCCTATTGATCCGTGCACTACGCACTGGAATGTTAGAATTGAGGTGGAGATAAGAATGCCTTTAGTTCTCCTATAAGACCACATCTGCTGGGTTCGCCGATTCTTATCAGTTTGCTGTACACATAGATAATGTCTCTTGATACTGCCGGTAAAACTGTCTACTGGATTACCGGCTAGGTCTTTTTTAATATACAGGCATGTGAGCAAATTGTTGACTTGTGCTCAGAGTTGTCTCCTTCCACTTCCTCACTCTTCACACACCGTTTTCATCTTCTTGTCTTATTCGACGCTGTATTACTTCTTAGTTGCAAGAGCTTGTGAAAAAAACGTAAAATTCGAACCGTATGAATAATATTAAAACCATAATTTTCGTTAAATAAAATAAACTGTACGCCTCAACATGTTTTAGCCCCATTGAGGCCATTAACAGAATAATATTCCTTGTCAACAAGTAACGTATTTTGTTAAACCCTTGTGACAATATACTGATTCAAACAACACTGTAGATGTATGTATATTCAGCACTAGATATATAGATATGTACTGCATGTTTTCCATTAATAATTCAGCTGCTGTGTTAATGGGAGAGATATCTAGTGTCGTGACCTTGATTTTATCAGGCTAATTTATATAGTCGTCAATATAGTGACTCAAGATTTTGATTACTTCAGTCTTATGTTACTTGTTGATCGTTGAAATCCTCCCAACTGTCATTTAACCGAGGCCGAAATATGTAGATGTCTATATTTTATTGCTATATTCGAAATCGTACTTTGATACTTCTTGATGGTACCTATGTGGCTTTAAAGATAACACAACGGTATGGACATAAAGCTAGAGAACTTTAATCGGTAACCACTTCATAATAAGAGAACTCCCTTTAGGTACGTCATGGGGTGCCTTGGATTGCGATGGCACGTAACGGCTTCCAGATTTGAAAGGTGCCTTCAGGCCGTGTTTAACCTTTTAAAGCCTAGCGGTAACTTTACATACGACCAGGTTTAACATTAAAAAATTCTACGTGGTGCCCACGTTGCGTTTATGCGTTTTGTACGGATCTCAGAACAAACAGCAACTTTTGCCTTATAAAACATTAAGAGACTGGTTTTTATAACCGAAGTGAAGAGTGTTTACAGCGCGGTACGCATTGAGTCCCTATGTAAAACAGATACGCTTCGTCTTTAAAGGGTTAATAATAAGAAGACTCGGACGGCCTGCGACATTTCTGGTAACTAGGTAGGGGGCTAAAGACAATGCAACGTAAGATAGGCTACTGGCAGTTACTAAATTTTGTAAATCCTCCAGCGTGAAGGAATTTTTTTTCGGAATAATTCACACAACGCGGAATGTTGACTGGATTCTTCTGGCTTAGGTTATGAATATAGCGGCGAGCTATTGTGAACACGGTGATGAACGTTCCTGTTATACGAAATGCGCGATATTTCTTAACCATCTGAGGCTAGCCATCTATGTGTGAAAATCCAACGGCTGAAGAGTCGTAGCAAATTTCATGCGAGATTCAGAGGATCCGGCAAATTTGGGAAAGAAATTTTGTACGTTGTGGCGCCTCGCCGGCTTTAGAACATTGCACAAGTCTGATCTTCCATGTGTACATGAAATAAACATTAAGAGTACTAAGAAATAATTTTTAGGCCCCATGGTAATTTAAGTATAAGTAAACGTACATATGTCTCAGCTGATCCCGGTGGCCGCGCGGTCTAAGGCGTGGGGTGCTGATCACCCGTGCAGAGGAGTCCTACCGACTGTGGTGTGTCTGAATTTGATTGTGAATCCTCGATATAAGAGGAGCCCCTGGCCCACGAAGGGCTGTTGCGCCGTGAGAAAAAAAAAATATATATATATATATATCTCAGTCCAGTGTCAGTAACGTAAGCAGATGACTCAGAGTGACATCTGTCTGCCAAACATAAGGCTACTTATGTTCTGAACGTTGCACTGAGTCATTTATCTGCCTGCTTGTACACAAGCCGTGATAGCATTTCCGGCTTCACTGCGTAGAAGAAACGTAGTTCTTGTGGGCCATTAGCTTTATCATTCGCCCTAATGAATAACATAGGAATGTCACATTTATTCTTAAGACAAATTAATACGACAGACAACACAATAAACAAGTAGCACTATACATGACAATTATTCGTGCTGCCGGCTTTAAATGAATGGATATTTAGTAGATGACATTTGTCATTTCAATACGCCATTGTGTCAACTACAGAAAGTAGCTGTGTGGCGATTGACGTCATCGTTGTTGGGGTAACGGGTTCGATTCCGGTCTTGGAGGTCTTTTATCCAAACAGAGTTTCCATTAATTTCTTCAGGCCTTTCAGAAAGACGCTAGGATATTACTTTAAGATAAATTTCCAGACAGTCTTTCAAATCTAACTAAATCTATAGTAAGATACACCAAAGATTCAACACCAGTTTCAGACCCCTTCACTGGAAACTCCCCTTAGCCAGTTCGATCTCCCTTCCATCCTCACAGCCGGTTTCCTAAATAACCATCTCAACAGTTATCCTTCCATCTCCTTTCGTCTTTCAAAATTTCCCTTTACGAGTAGATTTCCCATCAAAATTCTGTAGGCATTTCTTGTCTTCTCGATAGCCGGTCCAACTGTTTAACGACCTCCTTTCCACTATAATAAGAATAAACGTGACTTCTAGCCATCACGAATTATGTATAATTTAACTGCTGCTTGTACGTCGTTTGTATGACCAGTAGGGTTAAGGGAGCAACTTCAAGACACCAAGGTCTTAATTGCGCCCTTTCGTAACCATCTGTACGTGCACTGATATATCTTCTGTTACTACTACAGCAGGCACCGTTAATGAAGCCCATTTATTTCTGGCTAAAAATTTTTTAGCGTATCGTATATTGGAGTGTATTTTTTCTATGAAACTCCCAAAATTTATGTGCTAAGTATGAGCACACTTTTTTGCAGGGGAATGAAAGTGCCAGGTTTGGTTTACCCATTATGGATCTAAACGAAGTCAAAAATTAAAGTGGAAAGTTTATTTCCCAGTAACCACAAAAGAGAACAAAAATAAAGTGAAATTGTAGGTATCAATACCAGAAGTCTTGCAATCTGAACGCATTAGAATATTAAGCGTAGAGCTGCACATGTTTAAAAGTCATGGCTGACTAAAGGCGTAAAAGAGAGAACGTATGGATGGCTATCTGTGCAAGGTGCTAAGAAATTTGAAGGCTGAAAAAGTGAGAGTACTTTTCTACCCCAAGCTGCCTGACTTCTGAAAGAACAGTGCCCTTTAAAAGGTTCCCAGGCTTGCACTTTTGTCCTTGGTAAGAGTCACATACAAAGAATATGACTGTAGAACATTGGTGTAATGACGTTGAGAGGGAAACCGAAGTACTCGGACAAAAACCCGTCTCAAGGCCACTTTCTCCGCAACAGACCTCTCATAGACTGACCTGGCACTGATCTGTGTAAGATTTGTGGTAGACGAAGTGGCTTTGGGACAATTTGTCTCCAAGTACTTCCGTTTTCCCCTATCAGTATCATTCCACATTTTGGTCCTACCGCGACAAAAACAGGATTTAACCCGAATTGTATTTAAGGATTTAGTTCGTACCGCACAGTAAACGCGCCATCTCGGTTATAAAAAACCAGTCAGTTAATGCTGTATATGAAAATAATCGCTGTTGTTTCTGAGATCCCTACAAAGTACGTAAATGCATTCTGTGAGCAGAACGTAGAATCTTTCGATTGTTAAACCCAGTGGCACATAAAGTAACCATTAGCTTTAAAGTGTTAGTAATTATGATAGAAGCGTAGAATATACAGGAGTAGCATTCGAAATACGACGCGAAAAACTGATTGCGGTTCTAGAGACTAATTTGAAGATGGGTCTATGAATCTGACAGAAAGGGTAGTATACTGTCTTCTGCGTAATTGTAAAGTCCGTGAATATTTCGTACTTTGTCTAACGACATCTCATTGAATGCGAAATTTCATCCAGTCAAATTGCAGTATGTTTGTGAAGGATGAATAAAGCAGGAAATGAGAGGAAAACTCGTGACCTATTTAGAGGTAAGATGTGTCTGACCGTCTACCTGCCTGCCTCCTTGCCTGCCCGCATTGTAACCGCCTTTCGTAAAAAGCCATATAGCGTGTTCGTGCCATTACAGTCTCCAAAATCTTGGTTTCCTGTTGACTTCCTTCCATTAGTGCAATCACCATTGTGCCTCTGAGGTGGGGACGACACTGGCACTCGTACCATTCAGTCTTTAATATCGAAATTCTGTACAGTAATGGGTCCTTCAATAGGACATTTTCGAGATTCATTGAGATAAATTTTCTTTTGGAAAATTCGATGTCCCGTGTCAAGGAAGAAGAGAATGTGGTTCATATATTGCTAAAAGCTAATGAAGCACAGAAGTGGAGGGAAAAATTTTTAGATAATAAATGACAATACATAAATTAAGAAATGTCACACAAGGAAATGATCAGCAGTAGTAAGATCATAGAAATAAAGAAGTTAGATAATTTTTTGTACAAAGTAAAATGCAAAAAGGAAAATGGCGTGACGAAAACGGTGGAAGGTCTAGAGGAAACGATAGGAGAAACTGTATCCAGAACTATATAGCTACATATATAAATAAATATATATATATGGAGCATTTTAATATCACGGCAGTGGTACGAATAGTTACCTTTGAGCTTAAATGGTTAATTGAAGGGAAATCGATTCTTGCAGCAGCACTAACCATGAAAGGTTTCTTGTTCTTGTAATATTTTATGCTATTGGTGGAAATCAATTTTGACAGCGCACCTGATAGTACGCCGCGCAACGCCCCCCGCACTGTACCCGTGCGTATGTGACATGCAGCATTAATGTTACAGGACTTGGTGGCAGTCGCGGAGAGTCTCACAGACCAATGGGAGGCAACACCATGGACGAACAAGACCGAGACCCTAACAGTCTGAATCAACACTTGCAGGTAAGTTGAATATTAGAGATATCAGGATTCCGCCATTGAATATTAGAGATATCAGGATCCCACCATTGAATATTAGAGATATCAGGATTCCACCATTGAATATTAGAGATATCAGGTTCCCACCATTGAATATTATAGATATCAGGATCCCACCATTGAATATTATAGATATCAGGATCCCACCATTGAATATTAGAGATATCAGGATCCCACCATTATGTAGTTGAAGTCTAATTCTTTTGGGATATTCCGCAGGATCCATGGTTAGTCTTACCAAAGTTTTGGGATAGATATTCTGTTGCCGAAACGTCGGTAACAAACAAGTTTTTGACGCTGCCTCACGTCCCATAAGAACGAAGACCTCTAATTAAACTTGCTTTATGAGAGTGTCCCAGGCAAGTTTTTGACAAACACAAAATGAGAGATTTAATGTGTTCCATGTCCGTGCACTATATCATACAAAAACACTAATCACCAACAAATGCACAAAGACAGTTTTATCATCAATTCTAACACATTCCTACATGTTTCGACCCTGCTGGATCATCTTCAGGGAGAACTTTTTTGTTATCATTACACTAAGGTTGCACTTTCTAGTTGAGTGAGAATGTGCTGTTGACTGTGTACTGCCTTGTTTTTGGAGGCCCGGACCGCAGAGAGTTCACGCCTCCAAAAACAACGCAGTTCACAGTCAACAGCACATTCTCACTCAATCGTAAAGTGCAACCCTAGTGTAACGGTAAGGGAAAGTTCTCCCTGAAGATGACCCAGCAGGGTCGAAACATGTAGGAGTGTGTTACGATTGATGATAAAACTCTCTTTGTGCATTTGTTGGTGGTTAGTGTTTTTGTACAAAATGAGAGATTCATTTCTAGTAAGTTTCCATCCGAATGACTGGCTGCTTTTCATAAACTGTATATAAAACAGCACCTGAAAATGAAAGAATTCTTTTATCAAAAGCTTAGATTGTGCACATTTATATTCATGTTTCTGTTTAAGCAGGGGTGCACAATTTTTCCAAATGTCTCGGAAACACCTTAAAATTCTAGGCGCCACATTGGTGACAGGGAACAAGTTCTTACTGAGGACCCACAGATATTAGGCGCCACCGCACAAAATTTAGTAGCCCGGAATTTTTGCACCCCTGTATAAGCGTTATTTCAAGCCCCTTACCGTTTTTTTCATGCTTTCTTTGTTATTAAGCACAATTTTGAAAATTTTTACTCAATAGTAGATCTGTGGTAAACAAACATTACGCTTTGAAATTGCTTATTCAGTGCATTTTAATCAACTTATTGTCTTCTAATAAACCAGCCAAATGCACGTGTCAATTTAGTCTGTTCAGTAACAGAAAATAAAAGGGTAAAGTCGTTCCTGTCCTCGCCATGAAGGCATGCAGAGGGAGCAGAAGTAGAACTCCACCCATTCTTAACCTCAGCTTTCGATGCAATTGAGTAGTCAACTTGAAGCCCTGGCCCCTTGACCGCCCCCTCCCCCCAAGAAATAACCCCTGTATCCGCTGACAAGGAAGCCGGGTGCGCTCCAGAGCCGTTAAGAGACCCGTGATGAGTCAGAACATCGTATCATTATAGTGAACAGTCTACAGCCGGGTGGTCAGGAGTTCTATTCCGGGCAAAGGCAAGAAATTTTACTTTTTTCCAAAACATCAAATGGTTAGTGGGGACCACCCAGCTTCCTGTTTAGCGGGTACCGGGAACTCTTTGCTTAGGGGTTGTTTGTTGAGTTTGTAGTGGTGAAGGGCCCCACAGCAGACGCTACGGACGCACCGCAGCCTTGAGGTTTCTTGTGCAACCCTGTGATGAAGATGACGATGATGATTATTTTTTGTCCTTTTCCTAGTAACTGAGCACCGGTGGAATGAAACTGACAGGGGAAAACCGAAGTACTCGGGGAAAAACTTGTCCCAGTGCCACTTTGTCCACCACAAATCCCACATGGAGTGATCCGGGATCGAATCCGGGCCTCCGCGATGGGAGGCCGGCGGCTAACAGTCTGAGCCATGGCACGGCCCTAGCTTAGGGGATAAGCAGCCGGTGCGTGAATGTAACCGCTTTTCCCATTATGTACCGAGGTTAAGAACTAGTGGGGCTATCCCAGCATTCCCCCCATACGCCTCCATGACGATCATAGGGTTTAACTACGGCTGTTTCACCGAAGGTGTCCGTTTCTTTGAGTTTTCCCTGCTAATATTTTGTTTGTATTTCTATGTTTATTCCATACCTCCTCTTTATCCAATCATCTGAATACAACTGGCCAAAGGGCATAATTTGCACAACAGCTCATTACGATTTTGTCCCCAGCCCCATACGCGTCCCTTTTTCTTACGTACCTCAGCGCTTGTTCTCGTGTATATTCAAACTATATTCCATCCTCAGATAATAAAAATTCTGTGATTTGTTATTTCAGGTTCAGTGGGACGATGTGATTGGGGAACCAGAAGGAATTCGCAGTCTAGCCTGTGGCTGGCGTCTCAGTGCTTGGTGCTTTCGAAGTTCGAGAAATTGCTGCTACATAATTTTGTCTGTTTTACTGGCGCCTATAACAGCGCTGTGCCTGGGATGTGTGTTCGCCTGCCTTGCCTTTGAGGTAATAAGTAATGCATGAAATGTTTCGACATAATTTATCTGTTGCATGTGGTAAAAATGGTACGTAAATTATTAATTTCCATAGAACATTATCCTGCACAAATCCTTCTGCCTAGCCTTTGTGTTGCCACGAATTTGTGTAAAGCAATCCTTGGATATCTGAGATATGTGACCAACTCCAGTACAATATATAACCAGTTTATTTTGAAATTTCATTTGTAAGGTCCGGCATGTTTCGATCACTAGCGCATCATCATCAGAAACACGTATCTTTGTAGAAAAGGAAAACATTTTCCTTCTCTACCAAGAAATCCCTTTTCTACTAAGAAATGTGTCCCTGATGATGATGCGCTAGTGATCGAAACATGTCGGACCTTACAAATGAAATTTTAACATAAATTGGTTATACATTGTGTTGGAGTTGGTCACATATCTCACATATTGAATAACCAACACTGAATGGAAAATGTCAAAACAATCCTTGGATATCTCCGAATTACGCTAGTCCTGCAGTAGTTTCCAGTTAACGGATATGTAGCCAGTTGCCTTAATTTGGTGTGATGACTGTGAAGTGGCAGAAACAAAGGTTTGATACTGCAGATTACGTTAGAAGTTTTATGAAAAATACAGACGCTATTACAAAACTGACAGACGGACTTGTGAACATCGTGTCGTATAGCAGCACCCACATAATATATGTTTTTTTTTAACTGAAACCAGGAAATTTACCCTTCGAAGACGAAGAATAATCTGAATTACACATTAAGATTCAGGCCGCACCACGCAGAGAACGCTGTAAAAACACGTTAATACCGCGTAGGGAAATTAATTCATTGTCGTGTTAAAAAACGTGCACTGTTGTTCCCTATCTTGTGCCAAATAAATAGGGCTTACAGCTAGATGTTATAACTAAAACCAACAAATGCACGGTTTTGGATCATTTAAAAAGGGATTAGAGCGTTGAGTTTCATTTGTGTGAGATCTCATTTCCATCCTCTTCCTCCCTGTCACCATAATACGTTGTGTAATTTTCTTGATATTAGAATGAGAACGTAATTAATGAGTAGACATGTTGTAACTAGAATTGTTGTACTGTACCACCATGTTGCCTTCTTTGATTTGATGCATGTCGTTACAATGGCTGCCTACTTTTGAAGTTTCAGTCCAGTGACACCCGTCTCGATTTAGGATGTGTTACAATACCGCGCATGCGTATATATATATAGACTTCATTGTGTTTTATTCATTTAAATGACCAAGTCAAACTTTACAAATGCAGATATAGCCCGAGTGCTGTAGCGTTTGGTGTCCTTGATCCAGTTAAGGAAGAAGTTAGACGCGAGGCACAGGGCTATTGCTTTTTATTCGAATGAATTGGTTGTATTTCATTAAGAAGTACTTGACGGTTACGTAATATAAACTGAAAATCTAGACCGTTTGTAAAGAATATAAGTAGGTCTAGAAAGTAGAACATTCAAATAAATTATTGGCCTGTAACACAATACGATATATCCAATTTCCACGGAACTGTCTGCGGAATCCTTTTAAAATTCTTATAACTGAGGTTTTAAAAAGAGGCCACATAGAGTAGGGATAATAAATAGATTTTAAACAAGGTTTTGAGATAAACGTATTATTTAATTTTTATAAAGTACTTAAAAATAAAAATTACATTTCATATATACGTACGATGGGGGTTAAAATCTTATTTGCATTTCCGTAAAGAAAAGAAGTTTTTCAAGATAAGGCTATTGCAGTTATTCTAGTTTGAAAAAATGAGATATGCGCTCTTCTGGGATATTACGAAACGTCGAGTGATAATCTTTTACCGACGTTTCGGGACAACGTATCGGTGCCATCTTCAAGGGTTAAAAAGTCCAAGAAGAAGAATTACCACTCGAAGCTGCGTAATCCTTCAGAAGAGCGGAATCTCATCAGCATCATGGCAGAAGCCTCAAATCACGGAGTTTGAAAAAATTCAGAAATTTACGAACGAATGAATAACTATCAAATGAAAAGGAAAAGTTAAAATTAAATTCATTATTATTATTTCTTAAATGGATTTTCTTGACGAAACTTTGTGTTTATTTCACGGAATCTCACACCGTTTGGGAAATTTTGACATCATATATCAAGAAACCGCCGAGTTTTACATCAGCACCACCCATAATATCCCGATCGTCGCATTTTTGTATCACTGGATTTTGGAGGAAATCTTCAATTACATTTTATGGTGATTTAAAATTAATCAACTGCCTGTCACCCTACGGGTCACCTTCTGACCCGCGGGTCAGAGATTATCCACCACTGACATTTAAATATTTCACAAACACCTCATTCTGTCTCATTGTCTTGTCACGCTCCTTGTTGCATTCTTTTAAAACCTACAGAATTCATTCGGTTGAAGAAAAAAAGTCGTTAAATAATCATCAATTTTCCCTCGCATGCAGAAATTTTGTCACTTTCTGTAGAAAGCTTGTCACTTTCAACACAATCGAAGGCACTTACAAACTTCAACTTGCGATTTTGCACCCTTAAAAGACACAACTGCACTACAGCACCACTGCTTTATAAGAAAGAATTATTTTTTCCAAATAATGTGGATAGCCAATGTTCTGTTCTGGGGGTACAAAACCATTGTTTGAGGGTATATTTTTCGCGGTTGTTGTAGCACATCTGGTGTGTCGCCCCCTGTCTGCGAGTGTGCAAGATTTCCTGTGCTGCAACTCGCAGTTTTCTTCAGGCATGCACCCACGCTACTGTCGTACCATGTTCAGAAGCTCTCGGCTACTTCTGGTCCAGGATCAGTGTCAGAACACAGAAGTTGCCAGATGCAACTGCGGAACACAAAGACGACATTCTTGTCGCCTGAATAAAATCACGGTCACAGAGTGTGCTTAGAAAAGTACATTTCTTAACTTACGATACTAAATTAGAGCGTACCATATCTTGAGACTGATCAGAAAATAATGAACTATTTAACCCTTTAAAGACGAAGCGTATCCGTTGTATATAAGGACTCAGTGCGTACCGCGCTGTAAACACTCTCCACTTCGGTTATAAAAACCAGTCTCTTAATGTTCTATAAGGCAAAAGTTGCTGTTTGTTCTGAGATCCGTACAAAACACATAAACGCAATGTGGGCACCACGTAGAATTTTTTAATGTTAAACCTGGTGGTATGTAAAGTTACCGCTAGGCTTTAAAAGGTTAAAAAGTGGTGCCACAGATCTGTTTTGTACGATTGTGCTATAAGACCTGCGAATGTTTCAAGAATCGTAACTGTGAATATTTTAGCTGTCTGTGGTTACAAGATGTTAGACCTGATGGTTGTCAGAATTACATGATAAATTTTAGTACGGAAGAAATTCCCGCTAACATAATTGTATATATTCGAAATGCAACACTTGTACCTGGAGCGGCTCATTAAAAATTTAAAATTTATGACGTCATAATTTTATGATTCGTAACTTCGCGTATTTTAGAATTTTAATATTTTAATCATTTTAAGAAAGAAGTCACAGTACCTAGATTAGCTGTTGGCCTAGCTACTCCTTTGTTCTGAATAACTCCCCCAAGTGGGCACCCCGGTGCCGAAACATGTAATTGCTTCTGGATGTATTTTATAAATTACATAAGTTGGTTGATGTGTTAATTATTAAATAACTGTATATAGTTTCGTTAACACTTCAATGGCGCTGGGGTTTAAATTCCAACTACTGCCCAGGACAAAGGGGTATTAAATATACAGCAATTTTAAATACACACATGGTGTACCGAGGCGCGCGGAATGTGAGAAATTAAGATCCGTACAGTGCACCGAGGTCGGAACCGAAGGGTTAAAAATGATTATTAGTTTATTACATAGCCTAGTCCCTACAAGAAAGTTGTTGAGGCGAAATAGTATCGATTGACGTGGCGTGAAATGAGTCCCTTTTGTGGGTCAGTTGTAACTGTTCCTGAAGACGAGCCTAGGAATGATGATAGCTAAGAATTTAGCAAATAATTAATGGTGAGAAACGGAAATGCTCCGAAAGAGAAATCCTTCCCAGTGGTACTTGGACCTCGGTAAATCTCTGATTAAACCCAGCCATCCTCTGTGAGAAGCCGGCACTGGCCATTGGAGCTATGGTAGACCAGCCTCTTGGGCTCAAAATAAGTCACTTTATGATCCTATAAATCATGTGTGTACGTATGTGTGCGTGTGTGCACTCTTGCATATTTTGGCTGCAGTCTGTAGCCATCCTCAGGGAGTAACACTATGCAGACGCATACAGTACAATACGACCATTCATGGAACACGCACGAAGTGTTAACGTACCTGATTTTCCACTCCATTAAAACCCGAAGCAATATCTACCCTTTCAAGATGTTTGGGTGCAGTATTTTAAACTTTTAGTACTCTTCTTGTATTGTACTTTAACAAGATTTCAATAATACTATACATTGCTACTTAATATTATATTGATGTTAATATTAATATTTATATATTTTACCATTTACAATCGACAAGCTACAAAACAGCGCTGTATATATCCTTGAATATTGTTGCTCCCAGAGGATGAATACGTGCGGTAGCCGAAATGTGTGGGAATACTTTTGTGAATCAAATATTGGTGCATTAAGTTGGTAATAAACTTGCTTGTATGGGACAGTTGCGCGGTCGATGACCTATACTGAGTAACGTAGATATCATTGTAGACTCTTACATATTTGCTACATAATCCATGAATTTTAAGTCGCATTTCATCCCCATTGGTAAATCCAGATAAAGTGTTTTGTCTGCAGCTGTGGAGGAAAATTTCATAAAGACGTTAGCTTCTCCGTTTGCCGGCCAGTCTGTTTAAGTTGTTATGCGTTTGGTTTGATTTGGAGCGAAATGAACCGGACTGTCGCAAACTTTGCTCGAAGGTGTTCCCCTGCTTTTACTCGTCGCCTACGCTGCGAACGTTCATATTTGCACTGAAGTATCTCTGACATTTCTCGTATGAAAACATGAAATAAACTGCCGTTCTTTCGGTTGTATAATTGCAGAATTGACTACATCGAAGTTAGGGGGTCTTCCTTCAGAATTCATAGTCATTAAAGTAGTCAAGAGATTTCCTAGTTACGTATTTGGAATCATCACGGTGCTCGTAAACTTCTGTCATTATATCTGTCCTAGAAAGTGTCATCCATTTCATGTCTCCACTCTTTATTTCTCTAATTTATTATAACATTCCTAGCCACGTCTAGGAGTCCCGTAGAATCACTTCCGTCAGATGTTTCGTCAAATTTTTTATAATGACTACTACAGTTTGTCCGCCTTTTACTCATAAAAGAGTTTATTTTTTCTAGCGAAAATTCTATAATTTAATACGGTGGCGTATATATAGCCTTTCTTTAACTTTATATACAAAATTCACATTACATAACGATATAGCCTAGTAACTGCCACTGTTTTGCTGTGTTTTATCCGGTCTGCTGTCTCGACCCCATCATATACGCGTCTAGCCATCGCGTTATGTAAATCGTCCCAATTTTGAACCGATTAAAAGATTTTGCTATCTCCATATATCAGCTATCAATGCCCGTTACAGTCTATGCAGTATTCATTTTATGGTTATTTACACTTAGAAGCGTTTCGTATAAACATGCTTCTGAAAAATTGTGTCTAATATGCAGATCTGTGCCTAACAGTAAATTCTGTCTTTTGAAATAAATGGTATGTACTTTGTTCCAATTCTCCAGCCTGAATGAAAACTAAATTTGTCACAGATAGAGGCAGGGTTGACCCAGACCTACATGCCGCTCCAAGTGGCGATAAATTCTGCCGTCCCTCGGTTAAAAACAGCTCAGCTTTGTCAAAACTTCATTCTAGGTATTAACACGACCTTCTCAGACACTAACGAACATGGCGCCTGCCGTTGTAATTCTTAATATATAACCGCACTCATCACGACGTCCGCGGCAGCTTGCGCTACAACCGCCAGAACGTATTAGGCATAGATCATGTCGTGTATTTCTCGGTCTGGGAAGCAGAATGCTCTGCTGGTGACGTAGATAGCAGACTGCGGTAAACATGTTGCAACGTAAACATGCGATCAGTGTTGGTGTTTAGACCCTGGACTGTTAAGTTGGATTCCTAGTTCATAACGCTGCAGCATCACAAAGTACAAAAATGTATGGGATGTGTTTATTTAAAAAATGCGTAAAAATTCGGCAGTTTGGACCAAGTATAATTACAAGTTTTCGAAGTATCCTTTTGGATCCACAACGAAACTGCAGTTCTTTAATGTGTTAAATTTGTTGTAGATTTAAGGGCAGTGTTATCGTGTAGTTTATCAGTGTTATGACAATGTATGGTCTGTTTTCAGTACGACTGGCACGGCTCTTTTGTAAATGTAAAGTGACAAGTATCAATAAATGTCTGTATCATGCATTTTTAAGTATTGTTTTGAAGTAATTCCCGTACTCTTCTTAGATTGTTACAGCGTTTATGTTTGAAACCAAACTTTAATATGTTTAATTCGATAGTTTGCCCCAGAATTAACATTCCTGGTGGAGATTCTGAGTAGAGGTTGTTTCATGTGTGACTTGCAATATGCTTTGACAGCGCGGTTATATGATGCAGTACCTATTTTTTAGAGATTGTTTAATTCCTGTGCTTTCTGTAGATATTAACCCATTTGAAATAATATATAATTAAATTACTGTAATAACATCTGTTTTGATGTACCAAAATTTTTCTGTAAGTACTTTGAGTAGAAAAGTTAGAACAGTTTGTGTTTTATGGTTTTTGTTTGTAAATGGAATCGCTGGTTAGGTTAAAACTGTTCAAATTATGTTGAGAAACTTATTAACAACACAATTCACAGAGAGCTGTACATATTCTTATACCCCATTGAGCATATACACACACACATTATCTTTCAGTAGAGTAGTTTGTTGATGCAGTAACTTTGTATCTTTCTTTGCATTAATCAGCAGCAGAGTTATGTCACGTTTCGTTACCAGTAATATGAGGCAGAGAGTGGACAGTGGTTTTACCCACACCGATTTAATATATTCGAAAGAAGTATGTCTGTCTCACATTTTATGATTTCAGCATTTATGGAAGATAACTATATAAGAAGTGTTTATTATAGGTGTAATTACATAATGGTGTAAGTGAGGTTATGAGTTGTTGCTTCAGAGATATTTCAGTGTTTATTGGTGTGTCGACAGGGATGGAGGAGGAAGTATTGATGGGAAAATTGAATATGTTGCCTCATTATTCACTGACAGTACATGAGAAAACTCATAAGAAACTGTAGTCAGTGTAGCTGAAAGTTTGAGCATCTCACAAATAGAAAACACTGGGACATTACACATACGTTTTGTATCTCAGTCAAGTAACTAGCTACCCAGTCTTAAATTTTCATGTTCATTACTCTGTCAGTCAAAGCAAATGCTGGTGTAGTGCCTTGTAATAGGCCACAATCTCCTGTGGTACTGCCTACTTACCATGTAGTGTTCCCAACACAATCACTAGATAACTTTACCAGATGAAACAGTACCTTAAAATAATGAAAGCCACTGACACATTTAATGCTGACCTGACCTACATGCTGTGTAGTGATACAATAATCCTGTGATAGACCTTAAAATATAAAAAGATGTGGCTGCAGCTTCATCTACAAAGGCACCAGCCACAGGTTAGTACTCCATATTTTACTTACATTGTAGAGGACTATGTGGAAATTAGTGTTTTCTACTAATTATTGTTATGTTATGAACTTCTGTAAAATGCAGGAAATTTTCCTGGGCTGCTGTTAGCTTCTCAAGAAGTGCTACTTCATGGAGTGAGTTAGATTGTCATATTTTGAAATAATTTGGAAAAAGTCTGGAGCCCCAAAATCAGTGCTTTGGTTATATAATTTTTAGTACGGAGGACAGTGTTATATGTGGTTATCAAACAGTCTTCTTTGGTGTGCTCAGAGCTTCAATGCTGGTCACCAGATACTGACACCAGAATTTTACCATTTCCTTTGTGTTCAGATAATGGTGGTGGTGATAATTGCTCTTCCCTCATTTTGGAGTAAGACATCGGTCAGTTTTTTTTGGATTGGATTGGGTTGGTTATTAAAAAGAAATAGTTTTAAAAGGTGGTGTGCCATGTAAGATTATCTATCCATTTAGCAATACTGGTAACACAAGGATGTAACAGATATGCAAAGGAAGTTGTTACATTGAAAAATAGTTTTATCTGCAAATTGGTGGAATTCTGTATCCCAGTCTGTGAGTAGTGTAGCCATAACCCTTGGTTAATTTTTACAAACTGGAATTTTCTCAAGGACAGCTTACAGCAATGTATGTGTAAACTGCAGCAAACATGGTTGTACAGTGGTAGTACTGCCCAGTGCTGGAATTGAAAAATTTTAGCAACCAGAATGGTAAGGAAACCCCTTCCATAAAGCTTAAATTTAGTGTGGTTGTATCAACCAGAACACTGTCCCAGTGTGTTCCAGTCCAGTTGGAGCACTGCTTCTGTGTCCTATTGCAGGAGAGCCCAAGTTGAAGTCAGCCAGAGTTAGTTATCCTGGTTGAGGTCTTTCCTGGTTTTCTTCAGTCCTTTGGGATGGCAGGATGGCACCATAGAAATAGGCCATAATCACTCCTTCCATCTCATAAGGAATGTTAATAAATGTGCATCCCTGCTGGCTTCAGCACGTAAGTTTTGTAATTTTTTAAAATACAAATTTTGTGAGGCTTGTGGTGTAACAGTAGGGTGGCTGAGGATTCTGTGCTTCAGGGACGTGATGCCGCATCACTGGGTGACAGTTCCCCACATTTTGAAGCATCTTAATGCTTTAAAAAGTCAGTGACACAGTGCTGTATCCCAAAAGAACCTAGTCCTCAATACAAATGTTGTTTCTCAGTTCATTTAATTATTCTTTTCAGTAACATCACTTTTACAGTGATATATGATGTTAAATGGGAAATTATGTCACTTGGTGGCTTGGAAAGGATGCTGAAGGAAGTGTTCATGGCCTATATTTAGCTAACTGCGCCCATATTTGCTTCATGGACAAAAGAAAGTCATAAAACATCTCAGTCAGATAGCAGACATCTGGACTGCTAGTCACACCCCAAGTGTCCTAAATACAGAGCTAAGGTGGTAACCATTTAGGTGCAGTTGTTGATAAATACAAGTGTAGCTGCATGTAGTCCTACGTGTCATGAAATGTGTTGTTGTACCTGTGTTATTTTGATCTGTTGGCATTTTTGCAGCAACATTTAAATGGGAAGACCCTCTGAACTTGGAGTCACAGTTGACGCAGGATGAAATTATGATGCGTGACTCATTCCGTTCCTTCTGTGAGGAAAAGCTAATGCCTCGAGTGTTGTTGGCTCATCGTAATGAGGGTATGCAAAGTTACAGCTGTCCGTAATAGATGTACACAATTTGAGGTATTCAGGGTTTAGTTTGGTATTGGTTTATCAAAGTCTTGGGTCTTCTAGGACAAGATGTTGTGTTGAAGCAGAGTTTGAAGTTTTCATTTGGACTGTATTGTTTATTCATGTTGGATTGTATCTTAAAACGTATTAAAGGCACATTGTGAAATAATGCAAGGATCACATCCTGAGTTTCCTCTTTGTTGCAACTTCCAGTAGGTTTTTTATATAAGAAGGAATTAACAGTTTTGCTAACTACAACAGAATAAGTAAATCAGTAGGTTCTTGCCTTCGCCCCTTCCCTGCCCTTTAGAAAAGTACTGGTACTAAAATGTGATGGTGGGTAGGGTTATCTTTCTAAGACTTTTAATGAAAGTCAGTGCTTGAAGTATAACAAAATGTGTGTTGAATTTGAGATGTGAAAGTCTGCAGCGTTTCTATTGTAGTGTTCCATTAACAAAGATCAGTAGCAGTGGGGTATAAGCCACCTAGACATGCTCCGGCTTCCTGTTTGTTCGTCTCTCCATGTTTTCCTTGGTCGACTTACATTTCATGTGTGGGTGGGAGTGTATTCATACACTGACTTGGGAATGCATGTATCATTCCTTTTTTATTAGATGTTATGTCCACTTTTGTCTGTAATCCAGATGTCCACTAAACAAAGAGAAGTGTAAGCAAGCTTACACATTGCTCCAGGGGAAAGTGAAGCCCATCAGAGGGGATCCTCTGTCTCATATGGTCACTTACGCAGTTTAAGTTACTGTTCCGTAATTGTATTGAATTTTTTGTTACAGGTTGTATTACGTTGGGTTTCCACATATGAAATGTGAAGTTAAAGAGAACTTTTTTAAAAAGTTTGCGTTATTATTTCATAGCTCTTGCCCCAGTACTTTTTTCCCCCCCAGACAGTCTTCTTAGGTATGTTATCAGTTTATCACACTAATACTCTCAATTAATCGTAATTTTAAGTTTTGCATTTTTGCACAATTCACTGTTGCAGTTTTTCACCGTGAGGTCATGAATGAGTTAGGAGCAGTTGGTGCTCTGGGCTGTACTATACAGGGCTATGGCTGTGCTGGGGTCTCATATGTAACATACGGACTGCTGGCTCGTGAGCTGGAGCGTGTTGACAGCAGTTATCGTTCGGCGTTCAGTGTCCAGTCATCACTGGTTATGCATGCTATTGAAGCATATGGCTCCACTGAACAGAAGGAGAAGTACCTCCCAAAGCTTGGTGTGTCTATTTCTGTTTCGAATTCTGCCTTTGATAACATTATTACCATGCAAGTTGGCTCAAGCAGCAGTGCTGCTGGTTTACTCTGGCAAGGTGCTGAATTCGAATCTCAGCTGAAACACATATCGCAATTGTTTTGTTGGTGGTTTCCCTCAGGCCCTAAACAAATGCTGGTATAGTACCTTAGCTGAGCTCACAACCAATTTCTTCAACATCCTTTCCAATTTATTATTCAGTATCTGTCATTCAGCATTATACTATCTGAGTTGCTCATCGCACCATTAAATAACTATAAATAATTAAAAATGGGTAGCATTGTTGTTCATGTGTATGTATAAAATTAATGCAGTAGTCATATCCCTCTTCATCTGAAACTGCTTAATGGAATTCACGTAAGTTATATTTTGCAAGTCCACACTAAAAACAGTCAGGATAATTTATTGTTAGTACATACCATTCAGTTATAATGCCAGTTATACTTGAAGTTTGACTTTGACCTTACCAGATCTCTCAAAAGTAGACCACTGTACAAAAAATTAATACATGAATTATTAATGCGCGTGGCATGCAATGTTCCTGGAGGAAATAAGGTATTTATACAAAATTTGGAGTGCAAAATTTCACAGATACACATAACTTTGGAGCCATATGGGTGGCTGAAATTATATTAAAATGGATATTTGAGCATATATAAAGATTCAAATTAGATTAGACCCTTGCAGGATAGGAAACTGTGGGAGTCTTTTATGTATGATTATATTGGTGAGCTTTCTGGCTCCATAACAAGCAATTTATTGATAAGCTGAATAAAATTTGACTGCTGAAAGAAGATCATTTCTTACTTGTTGAAAAGTGTGAAGTTTTGTACCTGGTTGAATCCAGAGTTAAGTTGGAGGTTAACACTGTCAAAGAGGTGTGATTTATAACATCTGGATAAATCCCCATAACACACATATTGTTTGTAGATGGTATATGTGAACAATGGGGTTTCAGCCCGTGGTGAACTGGTAGGATGTTTTGGTCTGACAGAGCCAAATCATGGAAGTGATCCCAAAGGCATGGAGACAAGAGCCAAACATAATGCAGCAAACAAATGCTACATTTTGAATGGTACCAAAACATGGTAAGCATGTGAATTCTGAGTTATTTGAAAATTGTAAAGTGAGCCTGTGCTTTTCCCAGGTTTTTCTTAAAGTAAATGATATTATTGATTTGATAATGCTGTCAATTAGTGTCCTGTTTGTTCATTGTAACATTCTTCTTGACCAGTGACCACCATGGTGCTAAACAGTTATTGCGTGATGAATTCAATGTGTGGACTGTAACCACATTTGGAAGCCTCTGGAGACAATACAATGTAATTGTGTAACGTATTGTAGGGAGGATCTGACTGGAAGAGCAAATTCTGCTTTAAAAATTTATTGCAGCCACTTGTTTTGAAGTAGAGATATGAATTGTTGTTATGCTAGTAGCTAATACAGTGGACCATTGTGCAGTGGTGCAAAAATTCCTGATATGTGTTTATATTTGAGGAAAAAGTTATTCCATTGAATGTTGATATTTAATGAATGAGGGTACACTTTTTGCCAAGATTACGCAACATACTGGTCTGGGTTTCTTCAAGAACGATAGGTACAATATGATAACCATATTTATATCCTTTAGTTTGAGAACTGTGCCTGCAGATTTTGATATAAGAAGATTCATGATTAAAAATCGCATGCACAAAGGTTTCCCAACATTTGTCCAGTGCAATACATGTCACAGTGTACCAAGCAGTTTAAAAAATAAGGTAACACTTTTGTGTTGTGAACTTTATTGTGCCTTCAGTGCATACGTGACATATAGGTAGGAGATGGTACAAATGAGGCTTCTACACAGTCACCTTTGACATCATTTGTCCTGCCATGACACCAAGGCTTTTATCCCTACGTATGAGAAAACAGCGTCAAGTGTCGGTAGGCAGGAGGTAACAGCTTGCTTCACATCAGCATCTGTTGCAAATTGCTTGCCACCAGGTGTTTCTTAAGGGGTCCTTTGAGATGGTGATACCTTGTGTACCTACACATGCAAAGTTCTGACTTCCCCAGATGTGAGGGTGTAAAGGCATGCTAGAAATGTTTGCACTGCATCCATTTGGACGTGAATTCCAAGCCTTCTGCACTGAGGGACTTGGCCCAAAAGCCTCCATATAAGATGTGGTATAATTATGATAAATGAAGAATTGGAAGGGATGTGGGAGGAAGTGATATATTTTTATCTTCTACGCCAGCCTACTGCTGGAGAGACCAAGAAAAGCAATGAAGGTAGTTAGCATGTCGGGTACCTGGCTTCGATTCAATCTATATATTTCTGGAACATGAGGTGGACATGTTACTGCCTTGCCTCATTCCCATTGCTTCATGATTTACATCATAGTACTATGATCATGAGTGGTACTAATGGTAGTGTTATGTCATATACTCAGGAGGTTGGCTTTGACCTTGGCAGTGGTTCTACAGGAGAGAGATCAACTGCCATGGGCTTATTACAAGCAACCAATGTATTCAAGTTAAAAAGTACATTGGACTGAAGTGCAGTTGTGTTTTTTGAGGTCAAGTTAATTCTGTATTATGAGGTGGAATTTTCTGTTGTGTTGTGTCTGGTTAGGGGTATGCTAGACTTCAGACATGTTGTAAACGGCACATCTAACACATGGCAACTGGTCAAAAGTGATAGACACTTATGTTTTTGACAAGATCTCCATGGTATCTTTGCAAGCTTTGCTTGGAGTGAAGGAATTACGACCCATGTTGTCAAGGCCAAAGCTTTACTCCCGAGTAACAATCAGTCATCACTAATTCAGCATGAACAGCAGACCTCCATATATACATCATTTACAGGATTACGAATGCACCGATTGCAGACATCTGTGTTATCTGGGCAGTTTGTGAAGATGATAAAGTTAGAGGGTTTATTGTGGATAGAAAATCAAAAGGACTAGAGACTCCCAGAATTGAAGGAAAATTCTCTTTACGTATATCAAGCACAGGAATGATTCATATGGATGATGTTAAAGTACCTGAAGAAAACCTCCTACCAAATGCAGAAGGTTTGAAGGTAGGATACCACATCTATTCTGTATATTGCAGTGCCTTTCAGACACGCTGAATTAAAGATGCACCGTGTGTGTGTCCCGGTATTGTTTTACTCTCGTCTAGCATTTTCTGTTCATTGCTGGCAAAAGGTGTGGATCAGATTTCACAAAATTTAATTTCCCCCCAGTATACTAATTTTGAATTTTGAATAATAAAATGTGCATAGCAGTTTTGTGAAGGTATTGAATACTTTATGCATGAAGTAAACAGCTCTTTATTCAGACATTTTATTAGCATGTTTGTATGTATGTGAATATGATAGTCATTTATTCCAGAAGCACTAGGATGAAAAATAAGTGTGCACCATATATGAGCAAATACATTATTTTGGATATATTCATGTTTCAGTGTAAGACATCAAATTGTATTGTTATATTCATTTGGGTCTCAATGACAGATGCTTTAAGCAGAAACGTGACTGGTTTTACTCCACCAAATATTCAGATATTGCAGGGGTTATTTCACAAAATTAATTACATTCTCCAGCGGGGGGGGGCGGGGCGCGGCGTCCTTTTTATGAATCCTCTCTTTGTAGGACGTAATGCTTTGCTGATTTTAATTAAACTTTACTGCTTATATTTATGACCTTTCTTCTTTCAAAGCTTCTATTCAAAAAACTCTCTCACATGTAGAATTGTTCAGATTTTCTCACAGGACCTGGTATTACCAACATTCCATTATAAATGTAGTTATTAGAAATGAAATATGAGAAATTATTGTGGAATAGTTTGGTTCTTAGCCTGCTGTGGAAGGTCAAAGCATGTGCATGCACACATAGATATGATCTAAGCAGTCATACAAAGCAAGTTGTTGCTACACTAACTTGGTATATACTATGACTTTTTGTCATAACTGGCATGACTGTTTAGTTACAGTATTCATAAAATCACATGTTCGTGATTAATGTTCCCACATAGGGCCCTTTTGGATGCCTGAACAATGCACGATATGGTATTGCATGGGGTGCTCTTGGTGCTGCAGAGTTCTGTATGAAAGCAGCTCGACAATACACCCTGGACCGCAACCAGTTTGACCGACCACTTGCAGCCAATCAGCTGATACAGAAGAAACTTGCTGACATGTTGCAAGAAATCAGTATTGGACTACAAGCTTGTCTTCATGTTGGACGACTGAAGGAGAAAAACATGTATGTTGATCGACAGGTTTGATATAGATCCAGCATCTTGGTTTATTTTAACACAACACTGTAGAATCTTGATTAGGTGTGTATGTGCATGTTAAAGGCTCCTACCCAGGCAGAGCTGGTCTCAATCACTGGACAGAAAAACAAGTTTTAACCTGAATATGTACACTGTTAACATCAAATATCATCAGCAGGAGATAAAACTAGAAATGTCACCAATAAAAGTTTTACAGAAATCACAAGGAAACAAAATTCATATCCTCTTTTAGGTAAAGCTAAAATTAATAAAAATTGACACTACAGACACCTAAGAAATGAGAATGACAAGATATGGATAAAGAAACAAGTAAACTTCCAGTTATACCCTTCTTTGGGGCATTTATATAGCATTGCAAGGTTATGAATTATGTCACCAAGAAGGTCTGAAGTAAGTTAATCAAGGGATTCTTAACCAGTGGGTCATGACAAATGTTGTTTCATTGAAAATGGACAGCACACTAATAATAGAATAATAGCCCTTAACCTTTTAAAGCCTAGCGGTAACTTTACATACCACCAGGTTTAACATTAAAAAATTCTACGTGGTGCCCACATTGCGTTTATGTGTTTTGTACGGATCTCAGAACAAACAGCAACTTTTGCCTTATAAAACATTAAGAGACTGGTTTTTATAACTGAAGTAGAAAGTGTTGACAGCGCGGTACGCATTGAGTCCGTATATAAAACAGATAAGCTTCGTCTTAAAAGGGTTAAACTGCACACTGGCAATGTATAAATGATTTATTACAGCCACTGCGGAATCTATAATGGACTAATTTATGCATTAGTTGGCAGGACTGAGTATATATCCTATGTATGTGGACAGATTGCTTGTGGGAATGTATATGCATCTAATGGACAGAGGAGTATCTATTGTTCATCTGTAATTTCTCCAGTTGGTACCTCTACATAGTGGACCTTACACTTAAATGTTTTCACCTCATGTGGTAGATGGGAAATTATGTTTGACACTGAAATTCCTGTAAGATTTTGTGGAAAATTAGATTCCACTTTCTACTGTACTGAAACTTGTATGGTGTGCATGTCTCGTTTCTTAGCAGAGGCAGATAGTGCCCTTTGAACCCCCACATCCAGACCAACTCTGGATCCTCTCAGCACTTCCTTGGGTTTAGAAGCACCAGAGCATAATCTGACCACACACTTCCATGCACAGTGATGGATAGAGTGTGACACTCCATCCATCACTGTGCATGGACACAGTCAAACAAATAACCCCAACCGAGGTAAAAACAACAGTCCAGCGTCAGCACTCAATGCATAACCAAAAAGAACAGGAACATTTCTTGGTAACTAATGCCATAAATAAAGTTTTCAGATGAAACCCGCAGGAAAATACAATTAAGATGAAAAATACGAAAATATCCAATCACGAATTTACATGCTGGCACTACTACGACTGTTACTTCGTGCCATGCACACCTGGAAGAACCCCACACTGTCATCTACACATTATACCTTATTAATACTACATTTCATCCTTCAGTTTTTATAAATACTGTGATCTGTGATTTAATATATGTGAATTATTTTAATAATATTTTACTGTTTTTAAATGTGACTTATTACACTTTCGTAAATTAAAATGTCAATAATTAGAACATAATTTCCTTTTACATTTTACAGTGCCCTGAGGATGACCACAATGTGTGGTCGACACATGTAGCCATCTAGTTTGTAATAAACATCAAACAAGTTGTGAAGACAATATTTATTATATTTGGATTAATAATGGTTTATTACAGCAAATAATTACTTCCGGTGTTTACAGGATAACACCAGAAATGATCTCCATTTTGAAACGTAATTCAGCAGGGAAAGCTTTGGAAATTGCACGGACAGCTCGTGATATGCTGGGAGGAAATGGCATTTCAGATGAATATCATGTAATTCGCCATGTTTTGAACCTTGAATCAGTGAACACGTATGAAGGTAATCATCATACAGGACGTTGACAAAACAGTTTATAGTACACAAATTCAGTTCAGTAAATTTCCACCTACGGAACCAAAATATCCTCACCACCATCACAGAAACTACTCACCACTGGCACCTAATTTGATCCACTTCATATCCTCATGGTTTGTCTCTTGAAAGACAGGTTTTATACAGTAAAACCTACTACCTGAATATTTTATCATTTCAGGTAGGTTTGTGTTTGACACGGTTATGTATTTCTAACTTAAAAAATGTATTGTTGTAAAGTACATACCCAATATACGAGTATTTATGTATTTATGACAGAAATCACATGCCAGATAATTGTGCCCCACATGGACACAATTCATACTAAGCACTATACAGTTAGTGATAATGTCCTAACGTTTTCACAGATTTCATCCTTCTAATCTGGATGTTATGTTAAGCACTTGGTTTTTCGGTAACTGATGTTTTTTCCTCAAATTAAAATAACATACTCTGCAGTTTTGTAGACAGACGTATTGCCAATGATGTTACTGGTACTAATTGCTGTTGATGCTTGGTACGTTTTCGTTCGTTGCAGGTACCCATGACATCCATGCGTTGGTGCTGGGCAGAGCCATCACTGGTATATCAGCGTTCAGCTGAACAGCCTTTTGCAGCTTACTGGTGTTATAATCTTTCATGATAAGATGTGTATATGCTTTTATAAAGCCTGTATCCATTATATTACATGTACTGTTTTCAACAAAAATTGTGCCTTATATTTCTATCCCAGTCTTTTCTTGGAGTTGTTGTAGATTCTGAATTTATCAAGAAAAGTATGAGACATGAGGGTAAATAATATATATATTTTAGTATTCTCTAAATAAATATATTAGACTTAACATGTTAATAGGATGTTTTATAAATCTGGTGGTTGTATATCAACCTGTTGCTGCAGTGGCCGAAGTTTAGTCCCGAAACAGTCCGCATGGGATTCATGGTGGGTAAGTTTTTCTCAATTCCACAGTCTGTTTATTAAAAGCGGAAGGATAAGAGCTGTTGTCTGTGATTTGTTACATAGCTCAAGGGAAGACTGGTTATGCATATTTCCTGAACCAACTTGGAAAAAGGGTCAGTGTTCATTTCATTGTGATAATAGGAAGTCTGTTTTTTCCCCTCTTCTTATTTTATTTTTATTTTATTTTATATATTATTTAACCTGAAGAAACCGTCATGAACGTTTTCAGTAAATAACTGTTACAATTCGCACTAACAGAAATTACTGCACAGACTGTATATGCAGACGTGAGACAGAAAGGCAAGGTCCAGACATTACCACCCACCACCATGAGACTTACAATTTGTTTGCATACTTTCTGCATTTAAATTTAACATTTCCGGTTAATAAGTGACTATATTCGTGCTATTGTTCTTACAGAAGTGACAGCTGACTAATACTATTGTTCTCATGAAACTGCTGACTATGCATCTGGTACCTTGTAGTGCTTTAGTGAGAGGAGGAATAAATAAGACCTCTTTTGCAAACATAGATTTGGATACTATTGTGTGTCTTTGACTTGAACAAGAGTTTTTGGCTTTGTCTCAATTTTCTGTGGGCATTTCTGCCTCGATCTTCATCCATTTTTATAGTTTTCTGAGCCTCTGTGCACAGCAATAAATTAAAGCCACTTTTTTTGGTGTTATCCTGTAATTATGCAAGCAAGCTTGGTAGCGGCAGTGGATACACTTTTGTTTTACACTTGAAAATGTCACTTTTAAAGTCCATAATTGTTTTAGAGACTAATGATATATTTGTGTAATAGGTTTAAGTCATTCAGATTGTTTACTTGTGAATTACAGTCTTCCTTGATACATAGATTTGTTAGGCAGTGTACAGTAATGTATGTTGTAGCGGTATCCTGTTTTTTAAATAAAGTAGGAGGTCAAATATGTGGCACAGTTTGAGGGTGTGATGAAAGTTAAAAATAGGTTTTTATTCTGATTTACGTTCCTAAAGTAACTTGCAATTTTCCATACTGTGTACGTGCAAATCTAACGTGTATTATTTTTACCAACTCGTACACTAAGAAATTATGCGTTAGATTTTAAACAGTTCGCGACATGTTTCGATGCATACTACATCAAGCCAATTGGCTTGCTTCAGCGGTCCCCCAGTGTTCTAACATAGCTGCCCTGAACATGATGTACTATGCATCGAAACATGTCGGGAACTGTTTAAAATCTAATGTATAATTTCTTAGTGTAGGAGTTTATAAAAATAATACACGTTCCTAAAATAAGTTCTTATTTTAAAAAAAGTTTGTCTCGTTTGCATTGGTGCATTTTAGCTTTTAGACCAGTTGACCACTTGTCATGAAACTTGTTGTGAGTGTTATGCCATCTGAACACCGTACTTTTCATTTCCCTCAATAATGACAACATGGCGGTTGTAATGGTCGTAGTAATGCTTTCAGTTAGATGCTAATGAAATATTTTTAGTGTATATACGTATAAATATATAAATTCGGGTGCGAATAATTTACTTTTAGTTATCCACAATAAGAAACGTAGGTATTCTTCGTTTGTGTTTCAAAGAGCATTTTTCAGTCCATGTTACAAATTCAAAAATGCTGGCTTACGCATAATGTCCATTTCGGTTTCAAATATGTCGAATATCATAAGATTTGCGGAAAAATCGCGTGTTTAATTCGTCACTACAGTTTTTTTTTTCTAAAAGAATTTTTTGCGCAGATAAATATTCGGGGAATATCGTTCGACATGCTGCGAGAAGCACAGGTGTGTCGTCGTGCAAGGTGGTTAAAATTTACTGATGGAAATGAACATCGATATCACGCAACACATTTTAGTAGAGCGCTTCTCTATAAAATGTCACGAAAGGAGGACAGTACTCAGAAGAGACCGTAGTTCTTTCCAATTGTTTTCCAGTTCACTCATAACTTTACTCGGATGCTGGAGGGTAAGATCTCTTTCCGAAATGTCAGAGATTTACTTCCCATCGATACGGCCCATTGGCCAAGTAAGAATTATTGAGTTCACTTGCCGCGAAAACCTGAAATTTTAATTACTCTGTTTTAACGTAATGAATTAAATCAAGCTATAGAAACAAGTTTACAGCCTACGAATACAGATTAGTTTCCAAAAGTGTGTGGGCAGCTTCACGTATCAGGTCAGACCGGTCCTGACGTCCTGCATTTCTGGAGCAAGACCAGTTCCGCTAAGCCCACACCTGGTGGGCACAAGGTGCTGTTGCCTTGCACTGCAATCACACGTATTATTTGCATGTTGGTTTCATCTGCTGCATTTCTTTTAAGCCGATACTTTGCGGCTCTGCGTCTTCGTTTGCAGACAGAGAACATATGCTAAAAACAGGGGTCGCCAATCCGTCTTGTACGACGGACAGCCAAAGAGAAGTTTATTAACTGTTACTGCCACTGTATGAATCTGCCGAAATAGAAAGATGCGAGTTGGAAATAATTACAAATGGCTTTGTAGTTTATTCTCACATCAAAAATGTCGTTCTGGCGCAATTTATTATACTAAGTATTCCATTAACGTTAATTTTACGGAAATACGATATACCACGAGGCCTAATCACACTGGGACCCTTAAATTAACCTTTTAAAGCCTAGCGGTAACTTTACATACGACCAGGTTTAATATTAAAAAATTCTACGTGGTACCCACATTGCGTTTATGTGTTTTGTACGGATCTCAGAACAAACAGCAACTTTTGCCTTATAAAACATTAAGAGACTGGTTTTTATAACCGAAGTGGAGAGTGTTTACAGCGCGGTAGGCACTGAGTCCTTATATAGAACAGATACGCTTCGTCTTTAACGGGTTAATATGTCTTGTGTAGAGCTAGGAAAAAATAACGGTAATTTCCTTATCCGGAATTAACTGAGAATGAGAGTGGTTACTGAGCGGTACGCATTGGATCTTTAAATACAATTGAGGTAGTTTCGTTCTGGAAGTGTTAAAGGTCCCGTCATGCACTATTTGCCAACAGGAGAATAGACATAGACTGTTTCTGCCAGAGACCTAATTATATTAGCTTCGGACACGGTGTGGTGTGGTCAGAACGAAATGAACATCAAATTTCACCAAGACTCGGATATTACTGTGCACTGAAATGAATGCACCGTCGATATTATTCATTTGCGGGAAAAAATTATGCATGTGTCACTCATTGCGCGCCAGGTGGAAAGTGGCATTTGGTTATCACTTGCCCGTGTCTTTGTGAAAGAAGCCAATTCCATGCTAAAATGTGTTCCATGTGAAGCTTACACTTACGTATTCGGTTGATTAAGAAACTATTTGATATTCAGAACCCCGAAAGTACCGACAGAACTGTAAAATAAATCCCTTAAGACCAGGGATGCACCTAAGAAGGGGGGCTGCCGGACTGCAGCCCCCCCCCAAACGCCCCAAAACCGAAATTTAAAAAACACAGATTTTGTGGATATTATGATATCAAACGTGTAACGTGATTTTTCCTTCCACTGAAATCGGCCACTGAAGTCGACACCCGACTAGTACGTTAGAATTTGGAAAATAAATTAATGAAACTGGAAAAACAAGAAGAAAGGACACTGTGATTGAGTCGCGGAACATGTAGTTATATTCTTATGTATATAAATGCAGTTGCAAATAGTGTTATGTTGTACTTACAACATGATTTTTGTAGCATAATGTTTAAAACCAAAATTAAATTATATGTAGCCTCAGGGTCAGCCCTCCCAATGAAAAATTCTGAGTGCGCACCCGTCTCAACTCTTTAAAGAAGAAGCGTGTCTGTTTTATATAAGGACTCAGTGCGTACCGCGCTGTAAACACTCTCCACTTCGGTTATAAAAACCAATCTCTTAATGTTTTATAAGGCAAAAGTTGCTGTTTGTTCTGAGATCCGTACAAAACACATAAACGCAATGTGGGCACCACGTAGAATTTTTTAATGTTAAACCTGGTGGTACGTAAACTTACCGCTAGGCTTTAAAAGGTTAAATGTTACTCTTCACGCAGACCCCTTTCACGCTTCCTCTGAGGCTTAGCCCAGTGGTCAAACACCCGGTAATGCTTATGCTGTTGTTAGGAAGAAAGTGTCCGTAAAAGGCGTTCTGCAGCCAGCAGCACAGTCTGTACATTGTGCTGCCATTTAACTTGGTGCAGTTACAAATCTCGGTTGGGGAACTGCAGACCCCTTCCTCTGTTACGGCCACGGATCGCTGACCCCACATGGTGCAGGACGCCCACAGGAAACTGAAGACAAAATAACCGCGCACCTGCTTGTTATCTGTGCTTTATGGGGCGACTCGTAGCAATATTACTCACGTCTCCACCTGTAACACACATTTCATTCCACAAAGTTACTGAAATGTTTAAGGCACATTTCGTGCACGGATATTTTTTATGTTTTCGGTGTTTCCATGGAGTTCGCGCAACACTGGGAGTTACTTCTCAGATTTAAGCTATAAGTGGATGATGTAAGAATCCAAAATTTGGAAGGGTGAGCGGGGAGGTGCCGTTGTATTGAATAAGGTACTAATATTCATTTCATCTCCAGAATCGAAATCGCAACCCACGTTGGGCGCATCCAGATTTTTTCTTGTGGGGCGGAGACCTGACACTGAGGGTATATAATTTGTATGTTATTTTAAAAACTATGTTATAAAAATCATGTCAAAATCTCTGAGCCCACATGTAGTTACGCTACAGGTAAAATTAAAACTAAAATAGAAAAAGTTTACGTATTCGTAAGTTTAGTATTTTTCAAAATTCTAATACACTAGTCATCAGCGGATTTTAGTGGCTGATTTAGGCTAAATTGTAAATCACGTAACACCTTTGATATCATTAAGCCTACAGAATCTGTATTTTTTAAAATTTCGCCTTGGCAGGGAGGAGGGGGGGTGGTGCCGCAACCCGGCAGGCCCTCCGTTGGGTGTGCCAGTGCGACCCACGTTTTGGCTTGGTCGTAGGTCGTATGCCACGTGACCACAGAGATCAGCTAGCGAGAATACTTTCATGCAGCCATTACAGAGTGCGCATCTCTCGGCTAGTTAGAAGGAAGAATAAATTTTACAGATTCTCCACTCAAATCACAAACACTTAGTAGTACTTCTTCCATCGTCAACACAGTTAAAAGTCACTACATTTTGATGATGTGATGACGATGGGAAAAGTTCTGCTAAGTGTTTACATACATACATACATACATACATACATACATACATACATACATACATACATACATACATCCA
>BLKM01000431.1:931209-949351 GCA_013340265.1 Coptotermes formosanus | reverse complement strand
GTATGTATGTATGTATGTATGTATGTATGTACGTATGTACGTATGTACGTATGTACGTATGTATGTATGTATGTATGTATGTATGTATGTATGTATGTATGTATGTACGTATGTACGTATGTACGTATGTATGTATGTACGTACGTACGTACGTACGTATGTATGTATGTACGTACGTACGTACGTACATACATACATACGTACATACGTACATACGTACATACATACATACATACATACATACATACATACATACATACATACATACGTACATACGTACATACGTACATACGTACATACATACATACATACATACATACATACGTACGTACGTACGTACGTACGTACGTTCATTCCATGGATCCATCATTTTGTCACAAGACAACAGGATGTGGAATAAGTCATAAACATACAAAAACATACAAAAATGTACATTGCAAAATACTTTAAACATTTTATGTGCAGTCTTAGAGGTCATTATTATAGTTTATCGGTATACATAAGAAATTCATCTGCATAGTAAAAGGAGTGTGCATTTAAGTGTCTTCTTAGTGCTACTTTAAATTGTGCCTTTTCATTCTTAAGATTTATGACACTGTATGTTAAACTGTCGAAAATTCTGATGCTAGAATAGAATGCACTTTTCTGAACGCGTGATAGGTTGGCAACTGTCCTATGAAGATGGTGCTTATTCCTTTTATTAATACTGTGTACTGATGGATTTATTTGACAGTTTTCTTGATTATTAACGAAGAAGTTCTTTAATGAAAATGTATACTGGCATGGAACAGGCAAAATATATAGTTCTTTTTTAAATAGATTTCTACATGTTATTTGAGTGAAGTTAAGCCATTGTCAAGAACTGACATATTTTAGAGGTTCTGTTTCTATGCCACATCCTAACATTTTCTTAAACTGCGCGCAACCATAAATCTTCACCTTCATGCACTAACTTACGACATTTCGTTGTTTTGCTTTTATTTTTTTTTTTGGTGTCCTTTCTTCTTCTTCAAATGGGTCGACATCCCGAGTGAGTTTAGAGTACAAAACAAACAGGCTACGTAATTAGGGAATTAATGAGTAAGGACAGAGAAGCAACGATATTCGGAATCTTTGGAATGCGGGGTGGGGTTGCTACCCTCTCAATTGCCATGTCTGGTATTTTACGTTATGAAAGTTTTGTATGTAATTGTTTCCTGTATAGAAAATCAGTAGATTCATGAAATGCAAGATTTATCGCGTTAACGTAGAAAAATATTTCTACACGTTACATTGTCGTGTACATGGAACTGTAAATTTACACACATTGCCATAACGTTTCGGATTCTGTTCTGGCATCGTTCCAAAAGCGTAATGTGGTCTGCGGATAATACTTTGATAGGTTTTTAACTAACTGAAATGACCAATTTTAGGAACTGCTTTACGTCGTTTTAATTGGCATTGTTTTCATGCCCGAATTTGGTTTCATGTGCGGTAATTTGATATGAAAATGGTACAAGGTGTCGATTTATTTCGGATAGGTTGGCACCACCAAGTATTCGCTTATCTGTGAGTGGGACTTGGCGTCAGGTAAGAAAAGAAATGGGGTCTTGCATTCTAAGTCAACCCACAACACCGAAGCACAGGTAGCATACGCGCGTGGTGTTGTGTTGAACGTGGTGTGCTTTGCTTTGCCTTGTCACGCCCCCTTGTTCCCCGCCCCCCCCCCCCCCCCTACACAACAAGTCTCGAGAGAGAAAGTGGCCGACCATGTCGCATCTCAGTTGCCCTGGCGATGTCGACCTGTGCTGTGTTAACCGATTAGTAGTTAGCAGTCGTTAAAAATCTACTTATTCTTTTCTACTGATAGAGTAGGTCAAGGATTTTGGTAACAAATGTGTGTGATTTTGAATGGTTCTTCGCGTGTGTTTGAAATATACAGTAAATATCAAATGAAATGGCATCAGCTTCTTTAACAGGTATGTTTTGATGTTGTTCATTTAATAAACTTTTATCTGACATGTCGAATCAAATATGTGCAAGCTTGTTGTTTTATGAAACACCAGATGTGTAGACTGACATGAAACTGAGACAAGGCCTTGAGGTAAGCAAGTTGATGACGACGTATGTAGACGAGTAATTCCATGTGATAAACTTAAGGGGCTGTAGCATAATTGGTTAGTGTATGTATGATTGTCGTTATTTGTTTGTACCTCAGGGCCAGAATCGTTCAACTCCTGGTTTAACCCTTTAAAGACGAAGCTTATCTGTTTTATATAAGGACTCAGTGCGTACCGCGCTGTAAACACTCTCCACTTCGGTTATAAAAACCAGTCTGTTAATGTTTTATAAGGCAAAAGTTGCTGTTTGTTCTGAGATCCGTACAAAACACATAAACGCAATGTGGGCACCACGTAGGATTTTTTAATGTTAAACCTGGTGGTATGTAAAGTTACCGCTAGGCTTTAAAAGGTTAAGGTGATATTGTTCATTGTTAAGAATCTAAAAATGTACACCATTGTAATCACCTTTTTGCAGTAGGAGCATTTACGTGTGTTACAGCCTTATTTCTTTCGGAAATTTATAAAATAGAATAGTAGATTTAGTTATGAAGTTTTAAAATGCGGTATTCACAATTTCGTTACATATTGTACTGTTTTCCACATTTCACATACAACTTCAAGGCTGGTATGTTGTGTAGGTATAAACCGCGATCGTGGGCGAGTCGTAGACGGTTGAGGTCTGTGTTGAGTCGTCTGCCTTGCATGAGACAGTAAGGGTAAAGGTAAAGGTAACCTTAACAGCCGGATGCTTATCCCCCGGGGAAAGAGCCTCCCGATACATATTTGATAGAATATCAGGTGGTCCTCACTGCCGGTCTCTTAGTTTTGGAGACGAGACAAATCTGTTAAATGTGTTGCTGCCGGCGGGAATCGAAACAGTTTCTGCTTGTATCAAGGAAGCCGGGTAAGTTACGAGCTGGACCATCCGTGGTTCGAGTCTCAGCACTGGAAAGAGACTTTTCTCTTTTCTAAATCGTCCAAACCGGCTTTGGGGCCACCGAGCTCCCTTTTCAATGGACACCAGTGTTATTTTCCTGGGGTTAAAACGGCCGGGGCGTGATGTTAACTTATCTCCATCTAGCGCCGAGGGTATGAATTAGTTGAGACAGGCCGTTGCTCCCCCTTTATGCCTTCATGGCGTGGACGGTGACAACTTTACTTCGTCTTCTTTTACCCTCTTCTGACTATGCCCCCTGCCCCCCCCCCCCCCCCCACCCACCCATCTGGAATATTTCGGAGAAGCTGCACAGCCGTATACGTATGGCGGGACTTAGTCCCAGGGCCCGCGGGCTACTTCGTCCTAATCAGCAACACTAACGGCGCTGATCTCATGGAAGGTGCGCCGAAACAAGTGTGCTGAAGTCGAATGAAAAAGAACTGAAGGATAAGACAGGACATTTCATGTAGTGCCTTGTTTAATTCTCCCTTTGGTACAGGAGATGAAATTCCAGATATTTCACTATTTTAAAACATGTCTGCAAATCTGAAATTTAACATTACAAGGTTGTTAAAGTGACTGGGTACATAAATTATGCTTTAGTTCTGTAATTTTTAAAATGTTTTTGTAATTTAAGGGCAAGTTGGAAATGCATATTCTTCAATATCTCAGCGATATAGCGTTCGTTAATTTCCCGCCGAAGAGTCGCCAAACAACGGACTGAAGAATACTGCGTATTTCGTATCCGTTGCTCGTATTCAGAGTGCATCGTTATGCGGTACACTTTGTTTCCTGTCACAGACACTCGGGTGCAGAACAGGAATACTGCGGATTCCATACCCGTTACTGGAAACTGATTTGCCATGCCATTCGTGACGCTTCTTTATTCATAGAACGCGTCTTCTAGTACCGCTGTATTTTGTGAAATACAGTCGAACTCGGTTATAACACCATGAAAGGGACTGAATGTTTTGTGTCGTTATAAACGGGTATTGTTATAACGGAGGAGTATAGTGTTATGTTTAGAGGTGAGGAATTAATTGTTTCCACAGAATATTTGGCGCTATAGACGAGGTGTTGCATTAACCGATGTCGTTATAACCGGGTTACACTGTGTTTTAAATATTTGTTGAATCTGAAGTACACATTTCGAAGGAATGTTGGACGCACTTGCAAACAGATCATGCAATTTTCTGATAGGTATTTGAATTAACAACTTCTTAGCGCAGACTGTCACGTTGAAGGTGCCCTATAGGAATGCAATCCAGAAATGTGATTATGCAACCGCTAAAATATAAAAAGAAGTTGAAGACCTCTTAAAGTCAGGTCTTGCAATGAAAATTTTCACATTTGGATGCACCAAAAATTCTTCTTGAAGATGTTGGCCCATAATCGATAAAGTGTCATGCAAGTTCTTCAGCTTTCGAATGTGTATTTTTTAGCGGAATGTGACTTGCAGGTCTTATTCGCATAGCACCCAGAATTTTTCGCTGGGGGGGGGGGGGGGGGGGGAGCTGACCCTGAGGGAATATATAATTTATGTTTGATTTTAAAAAATTACGTTACAAAAATCATGCAAGTGTAACATAACACTGTCTGCAACTGCATTTATATACATACAAATATAACTACATGTTCCGTGACTCAGTCACAGTGTCCTACCTTCTTGTTTGTTTTTTAATTTTATTAATTTATTTTTCAAAATTCTAACATATTAGTCATCAGCCGATTTCGGCTGGACAGTAAATCACGTAAGACTTTTGATATCATAATATCTACAAAGTCTGTGTTTTTTAATATTTCGGTTCTGGGGGATCTGGTGGGGACTGCAGCCCGGTAGGCAGCACCCCCTCCCCCCTTGTGTGCGCACATGGTATAACGAGACTTGGAGGTCAGAACGCGGTTTGGAAGCTGCTGGGCTAAACGAACTGTTCTCATCATTTGTCTTGCCGACGGTGCTTTCTGGCTATTTCAAGGACAGTCACGACCGCCTCACTTTGACAGAGTGTGCCCTAATATTACGTTGAATGTGGCTGCTGGACACTCCACTTGTTTTTTTTTAACGTTCTTTTGGCCGGAGCGCTGACATTGCACGCCGCACTGAATGTACGCTAAGCACAGAATAGTTCGAACGATTTTAGACGCCAGTAAAATATTCTAAACACCTAAAATTACGTAAAAATATTTGATTTTATAAATCTAGAAGTAGAATATGATTCTTGTATTTTAAATAGAATATATGGTCAGCGTAAAGTTGTCGCTGTGCAGGTTTATGAAGGCATGGTGAAGGGGGGAGTAGAGGTACAGCTCCATCCATTCTGAACCTCGGCACTAGATGAGGATGAGTGGTTTGCTTTACACCACGGTCGCTTTACTGTCCGGGAAATAGGAGGTTGGGTGGGACGCAGCGCCGGTCTGGACGATTTGTAGAAGAGAAATGTCCGTTGTGTCTGCCTGGAATCGAATAAAATTTCTTGGTCGCGCAGCCCGTAACGTAATCACTACACCGACTGAGCTATCTTGGCTCCAAGCAGGATGTAGAATAAAACAGTAATGGATTAAATGTTAATAACTGACAAACGCCTGATGGCAGGAACCATGGTATGGTTTGTTCTCGTTTCAGTAGATTTCAAGTCGGTGGTACCTCTACCACAATAATTTTAATTCCATAGAAGGCATACATTTTCAGTCGAGCAATACTGCGTCGTACGCTATGTGAAGTTGAGTCACTGTCCGTATGTTATCGCGTTATTTGACTTTCAGCACATGGGCATTGTAAATGAGATATGAATGCGTAAGTTAGGTAAATACAAGGGAAAAATTTGATGGAAGATGTGATAACTTCTAACAGACTAATGGCCCTTTGAATGAGCTGTCTTCAAGCCTTCAAAATACATTTCAAGCCAATTTTAGTTTTAAAACTTCTCTTGTAACACCCCTAATAGAGAGGGAGAGAGAAATGAAGGTTTTATTTAATGATGATGTCGGTTGTTAACAGAGATATTGCACCCGTTGTAATACGAATTGAGTCTGGAGCATATGTGGACTGCATGGACGGCTTAAGACATTTCTGGGCCCAATACATAAATAAATTTGGGGGCCCTACCTATGCGCAGCCGTCAACTGACAATACAAGCACTGGACCCCACCCAGCCTCCTGTTCGACAGCTACCGGGGCTCGTCTCGTTCCCCGATATTAACCCTTCAAAGACGAAGCATGTCTGTTTTATATAAGGACTGAGTGCGTACCGCGCTGTAAACACTCTCCACTTCGGTTATAAAAACCAGTCTCTTAATGTTTTATAAGGCAAAATTTGCTGTTTGTTCTGAGATCCGTACAAAACACATAAACGCAATGTGGCCACCACGTAGAATTTTTTAATGTTAAACCTGGTGGCACGTAAAGTTACCGCTAGGCTTTAAAAGGTTAAAGTGGTCAGGCTGTGAAGCTGACAGTTCTTGTTCATTTATAGCCGGTTTTAAGAATGGAGCTTTGCATACACTCCCCCCCCCCCCTACGCCTTTATTGCATGCACAGGAAGAGTTTTGTCTTTTCGTTTTGCGCAAAGACCATTCGATTAAACAGTTGTGTTCCTGTTTCCCGTTGCTCGTTGCGGAGAGATTGCTGTAGAAGACGATTCCGACATATTTTGGCCACGTTTTAAGCCCGTCATATCAAAGTCTGAAGATCCTATTAGGAGTAAGACGTTTTGTCTCATATCCGAAAACGTCCAGATCGCCACTGTGACCCACCCAGCCTCATACTCAATTGAAACCGGTGTTATTTCCAGTGGGTAAAGCGGCCGGGGCATGATGTTGGCCACTCACCTGTATCTGGATTCTAGGTTGTAGAATAAATGGAGCTAAACTTCCAGTCCGCCTGTATGCCTTTATGGAATAGACAGGGACAGCTTTGCCTTTTTTATGTTCAACTCAGCTTCAGTCTCCTCCAAAGCATTCTCGTTTTAATTGTATTTCGTAGCAGAGGTCGGGTAAATGAAAATTTAAAATTTCCTTCAACACTTTGTCTTTCGACGTAACGCGTAGGAAACGTCACACAGAGCCGGAAATACTTGTGACGTAAACGCGGTAGGCAAGGTACACTGCTTTACTGTTGTAACATGTCACAGCAACCAGCGTGGTTGTCTAGGGAGAAACCGGACCGTCTATTAGCTGAATTAACCCTTTAAAGACGAAGCGTATCTGTTTTATATAAGGACTCAGTGCGTACCGCGCTGTAAACACTCTCCACTTCGGTTATAAAAACCAATCTCTTAATGTTTTATAAGGCAAAAGTTGCTGTTTGTTCTGAGATCCGTACAAAACACATAAACGCAATGTGGGCACCACGTAGGATTTTTTAATGTTAAACCTGGTGGTATGTAAAGTTAGCGCTAGGCTTTAAAAGGTTAGTTCCAGACATGATGAAGCTGCTACCGGACTGCAACACTTAAGGTGGGATCAACCTATGATCTTTGCACTATAAACCATACCTGTGAACGTGAATGCAACGGAGTCAAGTTAAAAGAACAAGACCACCCACCTTCGTAACTTAGTTGGCAAATGTCCAGAACATGTCTGTACACCTCGCTTCCAGATACAACATGATTGTCACATATATATACAGAATGTACGTAACGTGCGCGAAGTAAAAAGTAAAGTCGTCATTGTCCACGCCATTAAGGCATATAGGGGGAGTGGAGGTATAACTCCGCATATTCTTAAACTCGGCAATACATGGAGGCGAGTGGTCAACATCACGTCCCGGTCGCTTTACCCCAAGGAAAGAACCCCGTACTCATTGAAGAGGTGGATGGGTGGAACCCACAACCGGTCCGGACGATTTGGAGAACAGAAGAAGGCTTGCCCCGACTGGGATTCGAACCCCGGACCGTGCAGCCCGTAGCCTAGCCACTCTACTCATTACGCTATCCTGTATCCACGTAGTATGTATATATATATATTTTTAAGTGTAGGTATCTTACTCTGAGAATAACACAGGTAAAGAGGCCTCTGTGGAGCACTGAACTATATTTTGCTGCATTACGTTATTTTGATATCGTTATTAATTTTCTTACGAACGCCATCATAAAATAACTTTCGCTGAATGGGGGTGCTTCATTTATATGACTAAGATTGATATGCAAACATTGCATTGCACTCGGTTTAAGTACGGAAGTATCCCTTTATGTCTAATGTGTGCACTTACATTTGTTACTACGATTAATGGTCCGTGTCCTTGAAGTGTTAATTGTTGCTTGGCATCTTTAAATAAACAGGTGACAAGTAAGGTTTTGAGATAAGTAAGAACTGCATCATCCACTGGTGTTTCATATCCTGTTCAACCCTTTTAAAGACGAAGCGTATCTGTTTTATATAAGGACTCAGTGCCTACCGCGCTGTAAACACTCTCCACTTCGGTTATAAAAACCAATCTCTTAATGTTTTATAAGGCAAAAGTTGCTGTTTGTTCTGAGATCCGTACAAAACACATAAACGCAATGTGGGCACCACGTAGAATTTTTTAATGTTAAACCTGATGGTATGTAAAGTTACCGCTAGGCTTTAAAAGGTTAAACCAAACTTAATTTTACCCATTACGTAGTAACGGAGCCTACTTACCGCTTTATTAGCGCTGTTATATTTACTTTTAATTTTAGAATTATTATTTTGACAAATGTTATCCCGCTGTGTTTTGTAGACATCAAGTGAATGTGAGCACCGCCAAGCCGAACTACAAATATATAGTAAAGCGTGTCTGCCCGCCTAACGTAACACACCTTGCCATTGACAGTACCACAGTGCACTCCAAAAACCGCTCCACCGACGCACAACGCATCTTTTTAACCAAGTTTTATTCATTGTCTTAAAAAAAGACAAGTTTTAATGACATTTTATGGACACAACAGATGCATTTTAAATGGTGACCAACTTTTGTTATCATATTGTGGTAGTGCGTGTGATTAGTGATTGTGTGATTCCCTGAGGATGAACCCAGTGACGGTTCGAAACATGTAGGAGCATTTTTTCTGAAGAATTCGATGTCAATAGAATGCATTATTTGGTTTGTGATATTTTATATGTAGTAGAGCAGTATTATTTTGCACGACACGCTACATGTTTCGCTCCGAAAGGGCCATTGTTAGGTTTTACGAAAATATAAAAAGACGGCATTTTTATTTCTTATTTGTATATAAAATCTGATTATGGCACATTCAAGCCGAAGTAATGAGCGAGTTGTAAACAATAGTATTGCTGTACTATAAATTTGTAGTTGTGTTTAACGGTGTGCGCATTTAATTTATTCAGGTCAGATCTAAATGACTAAGTTCACTGTAGCAGCTTAAGAACACAATGATTTTCGTCACGTTTCGAGGCAATATTTGTTGTATTTACTTCGTATTCTTCGATAGTATCGGGCGGGGGAGTGTAGCGGACGGTAACACTGTGTGGACTCAAATAACCCTTTAAAGACGGAACGTATCTGTTTTGTGTAAGGACTCAGTGCGTACCGCGCTGTAAACACTCTCCACTTCGGTTATAAAAACCAGTCTCTTAATGTTTTATAAGGCAAAAGTTGCTGTTTGTTCTGAGATCCGTACAAAACACATAAAAGCAATGTGGGCACCACGTAGAATTTGTGAATGGTAAACCTGGCGGTATGTAAAGTTACCGCTAGGCTTTAAAAGGATAACAAGTGGACTGCAGGAAATGGTGTTTATTTGAACGTCTCTGAGACGTATGGTACACATTCGATTAGAGATGAAACAGGAGCCTTTGCGTAATATCACGGTTGAAGGAGGCAAAAAAACTACAAAATTCAGTCATGATTATTTTAAGCACGAGTCTTAATTGACACCTTATTTTAAAAATAGGAATAATAAACATATTATTTGTTGTTTCAAGGCCACCTTTTCAGGCAAACATTTTCTTGTATTAGTCTTTTACATGTTAAGTGATTTACAGTTAAACTGATTATGTAGTCGCGCAAAAGGAGAGAAACTGGTATGTCTGAAATCGTATGAAGGCATTATACGTGTTCGGACGCAGTTTATATGTTTAGCGTTGATGTAATGTTATAAGACCGCGCATGGCATCAAGAAGCTGAAATAACAACGGACAGGTTGCATCATTCGCATCAGTGGTTGGGGGAATATGGAAATTATTGTTCAGGTGATAAGGCAGTAAGACAACTTTACTGTTCTTTTACTTTTTTGTAAACGTCTGTACATACGGATGTCGTATTTCCGCCCATCCAAGCGTCTGGGGTTCGGTTCTAGCGGTTTCGAAAAGCGAAAATTCGTAGAAATGTGATTGCACTCGTTTGATGTATGTGAAGGCGCGGCGCAAGAAACAGCACGATGGGCAGTTGGATCCTTGTAACCAATACGCTGAAAGGAACTCGCCACTTACTTAGGTACAATTTTCAGAGCCTAGTGATAAATTTCTCAGTCCACGGGAATGATATTCAGAAGATTGTACTGCTGCTGCTGTTACTACTACTACCACCACTACTTCTACTACCACCATTACTACCACCACTACTACCACCATTACTACTACCACTACTACCACCATTACTACTACTACCATTACTACTACTACTACCACCACCATTACTACCACTACTATCACCATTACTATTACCATCACCACTACTAAAAAGGTAAAAAAAGGTAAAGCAGTCCCATTACAGGCCTGGACAGGCCCAGAGGGTTCCAGGAGGTCGAGGCACATGAAGGTGGTAAGGTTGTCAGCCCTACGCACCGGCCGCGTTTACCCCCCAGGAAATATTCCTGGTACTCATTTCTGTTAGAGGCTGAGTCGACCTCGGGGCCATAGTGCGACCGACAGGATTATGTCAATGAAAAATTCCAGTGACACCATCGGGAATCGAACCCGCGACCTGCCGGTTTGTAGCGCAGTGCCTCAACCAACTGCGCCACCGCGGCCCCATCACCACTACTACTACCACCATTACTACTACTACCACCACCACCACCATTACTACTGAATCAGTACTGATACAGTTCTTTAGTTTTCTACATGTTAATTTGTCAATCTTTTGGCCATTTCCCTGTCCCGCAACAGCCCAAATTGGGCCCAGGCCGCCTCATTGTTGAGGTTTCTAGATCACACGCAGACACGCGCGCGCGCGCACACACACACACACACACGCACACACACACACACTTTAGGAATCCTCTGAGTGAGTGATCAACCTGTCGCGCAGGCCGCAACCTACACGACACACAACAAACACAAGAGATGAACATCTGTGTCCTCAGGGGGAACCGAACTGGCAATCCTAGCAATCGAGCGGCCGCAGACCTACGCCTAGACGGCAAGGCCGGCAGGACCGGCCGGTTAGCTCACTATGGAACGATAATGATAACAAATGTTGCTTATATTTGTCTCTTTCCATTAAATTAATAAAGTAAGGGACTGCGGGCCGAATGTCTGGATTTCGATTTCGGACAGAATATTTCTCTTCACTACGGACTTCAAAATAGCTCTGAGACCTGTTTAATGTCTCTTATGCCGCAGTTTAAGATGATCGGAACGTGAAGCTAGCCACTCATGGACTTCGACCCTCCGGAGAAAGAAAATCAGTAACAGTGAATGAAGAAAAGTCGCGAATAAATCTTTTTAAAAATGTGTAATTCAGATTCAGGTTCCCCGCACTCTGTCAAATATCGAGATCCCAATGCACCTGGCGGTTATTGCTGTTTGTATATACAAATATACAATTCTTAACTGATACTTATTTTATTTAGCTACTACATTATTTGTACTGTGTTAGGAGGGAACTGTCTAATTATTGTGCTTAGTCTAGTTGAGAAGCTTTTAGAAATTGGCCGTGGCCTGTTTTAAATTACGTTTTCTGTGCCAGAATTTCCTCATAGCGAGGCCCACGAATAGAGGCCTAGACCTGTGCCCGTATATCCCGAATAAGACACAAGACGCCTAACCTTAACACTGTATCAGTAAGATCAGCAATCCTTGCCCTGACCAACGTTACGTTTTATACAGTGTGTTCAAATAATTCCGTTCATATTTGTGTGTTATTCTGAAGTGTATGCTGTCGTTTACAAGAGCAGCTGTCAAGTGTATTTTAACGGTTATAGATACGTCTATTAGAAGACGCCGTCTTTGATTAAATCACAGACCTGGAACCTGTTGCTGTTAGTGCCGTGTTGGTTTAAAGTATCGGTTGAACACTGAACACAGTCACCTTGTATTAAGTCACTCCGTGTAACGTCTTGTAACGGAGAGGCGACTGACAACAAAGCATTCCTTCCGCACTAAAATAATCCTCGAAGTATCGTCTCAGATGTGAAGTTCCTCAAATAGATGTCATGGGAGGGAAAAAAGAGAACCCAGCAGACGTACCGCACGCAGGAAGTAATCCGTTCTGTCGCCGTCATTTTTACGACATGTTTGCCAACCTGCGCGGCACCACCCCAAGGGGAAACTAATTTTTTTTAGGATTTCATTACCATGTAAATAATAATTTTCTCGCGTGTTGTAATACAGACAGATGTGCTCGAACACACCATCCAGTCGTCTTTAACGATGTAATGATGATGATGATGATAATAATAATAATAATAATAATAATAATAATAATAATAATAATCGGCCGCCGCCGCCGCCGCCGCCACCACTACCAACAACAATAATATAAACTTTTATGACCGCGGAAACCCGGTTTCGATCCCAGGCCAGTTATTTGCTTGCACGGCACTAAGACAGGCTTTCCGCCCAGTACTCCAGTTACTCCTATTAGCTACCATTCCACCAATGGCCCAGTCATAATCAGTTTATCTACCACTGACGCCGTAGTGGTTTAGATACTAATAGATTTGCTAAAGAAGCTAAAAAGAAATAAAAACAACAGTATAATTTACCATTTATTTTTGTGCGTTTCTTCTTCCCTTCAGTTTTCTCCTCTTATCGCTTTTGTTTCTTTCCGTACATTTTTTTCTTGCAAGAATCATTCCATTAAGAGCCTATTGTTCCTGGCACAACGGGTAAAAATGCTGAAGTTAGCCTTGTGCCCTGTCGTTGTAATCGTCCTCAATTTATAACCGAAAGCGGTGGCTTCTTTAGCCACGGTTTCCAATTCCGCTTGGGTTTTTTGTTTGTCCCGTAATGAGCGAAAGTCTGTCCCCCCTACTCCCAACAATCCTTGTCGCATCTCAAGACGAGTCATTATTCCAGAGTTTATTTTAAGACATCTCTGAAAACTTAAAAATTAGAAGACGAGTGGTCGTTATGCAAGGAGTGGCTTTGCAGCTTTCACAGCCTATAATACGGTTAAAAAGAAACCAGTTCCTGTACAGGCGTGAACAGGCCCTGAGGGTTCCAGGAGGTTGAAGCTGCCAGAATTTCCAAAGAGTCGGCACGTGAATGTGCTAAAGATGTCAGCCCTACGCACCGGCCGCCTTTATGCCCCATGAGATACACCTGGTACTCATTTCTCTTAGAGGCTGAGTCGGCCCCAGGGCCATTGTGCGGCCGGAAGGAATCTGTCAGTAAAATATGACACTGTACTGCCTTCAATTACATGATTCTGTTACATTTCCACGCTAAATTTTAGCGACTTTTAAATTTTGATATACCACATTTTCTTCCACTTTGTTGTGTTTTGTTAAAAGAATTAAATTTTTATGTGGATCTCGGGGATCATGATTTTGGAGCACATAAACACATTACCAAGGAAATGAATTTGTAATCCGTCAGTTTCCCAGTCAGTAGACTACTCGAGGCGAAATAATTGCCTGGCTGCCTTGCACACTAAACTGGACTAGACTAGACTTACAGATGTATGATAAATAGAACCCCTTTTAGCTGTCCTTACGTATAAATGTAAAATAACTAAATCAATATATTTAACCCTTTAAAGACGAAGCGTATCTGTTTTATATAAGAACTCAGTGCGTTCCGCACTGTAAACACTCTCCACTTCGGTTATAAAAACCGGTGTCTTAATGTTTTGTAAGGCAAAAGTTGCTGTTTGTTCTGAGATCCGTACAAAACACATAAACGCAATGTGGGCACCACGTAGAATTTTTTAATGTTAAACCTGTTCGTATGTAAAGTTACCGCTAGACTTTAAAAGGTTAAACCGTCGCAGTAGATGGCTGTTGCGTCACTTCTGGCAAGGGACAGTGTTGCGCACACGGCTGTTGCCATATTGAAATGTAACCATTAAAACTTACTGTGTCTGAGTGTATTACAGCAGTTTTTAATTAATCGTAAGCACGACAGTCGTTGAATCAGTGGAATGATTAACCGTCTCTAAAGGCCAGCAGACGGAAATTTAATTTCAGTCCAGCAGGGCGGTTTCTTGCCACCACGTTTAAATTGACGCTGGGGGCTCACCTAAGGTTACCGCAGAATCTCTGTGCGCACAGCAAAACTGCCCACGCAGCTACTACGTTTGTCCACATTATCTCATAAACTTCACGATTTTCGGAAAAAAGTCATTGAACGTAAAATGTGGGTTTTCATTTTCTCTACAACTTTTGTCTGAAACATTTCTCATTCTAACAAGAATTCAGCGATGTACTACCGTAAATGTACACAGGTCTTCATGTAAAGTACATGTAATTTTTGTCAGATTTTAATGAAACTTTAATTTTCTCGACAGAGTTTCGAAAGATAGTCAGATATCAATTTTCATGAAAATCCGCCCAGTGGGAACGGAGTTGTTCCGTGCGGACAGACAGACAGACGTGACGCAGCTACTAGTCGCTTTTCGCAATTTCGCGAACGCACCTAAAAAGGGACTTTAAAAGGAACAAGATGTGAGTGTGACGATTCATTCGTCTGACTCAAAGCAGAAATCTGTGAGTGTGTGTGTGTGTGTGTGTGTGTGTGTGTGTGTGTGTGTGTGTGTGNTGTGTGTGTGTGTGTGTGTGTGTGTGTGTGTGTGTGTGTGTGTGTGTGTGTGTGTGTGTATGTGATTCTTGTGAATACGGCAATGAACTTTCCGGTTGTTTCATAAAAGGCGAAAAGCTTCTTGGCCAGCTGGACGACTGTTAGCTTTCTCCTTGAAGTTACAGCTGTGATAATTCACAGACGAACGAACAGTCTTGACTTCATGCGGTGTAATTTGAGGTTGCCTTTTTTGTACAAAGCAGTTCCCTTAGTGTAGTTTTGCTAATCATGAGTATTACAATTAAGGTTATTAACGAAAGGTTTTGCAGAGTGCAGTGTGTTCTGGTCTGGCTATATTCGCCAGAACAGAAACTTGAAGGACAAACAGCGGTTTGAAGAGAGGTACGAATACACCCACGTTCACTCCCGCTGTAGTAAAGGGGAATGCGGTTCTTTATGCCGTGGGTGGAACGTCACCAGAAATGTGGTACAAAGTGTCCTCCTGCGCTGCTTATTTAAACCTCAAACTCCTTAATACTTACAAAACATCTTGTCGTTTCGACAAGCGAACGATATCAGGAAAGGTAATTCAATGCCCTCCTGGGCTAGAGGTTTTTACTTCTGCAAATTGTCCGGATCGCTTGTGAGGCCCACCTAGTCTTTTATTCAGGGGGTACCGGGGGCTGTTTTCTCGGGGCCAAAGAGACATGGGGGCGAAGCTGATCACCCCTTACCACCCAGTTTGAAGATTGAGAATGCATGAGTCTATATCTCCATTCCCGCATATGCCTATATGACTTGGTGCTTAAATATGTACAGGGACAAATTTACATTAACTTTGAAGTGACAGGTCAGGGTTCATACATGTATAAAACAACAGGGATAACTTATAGTTTTATATGGCCTTGAAAATGAAGATTCAGTTCTTCTGAGATGTGACACGGTGTCATTGACTGTACAATTTCTGATTTTTCGAAGGATTGTTGATTCTTCGTCTTTATCTGCAAGTAGCCCAAGAAGACACCTTGATTATGAAGGCACTAGAGTTCTTCGAAACACCGGGACTTGGTCAAAGATACGTAATAACATCCCAGAAGAACTTGGCTTCACCAGCACCGCTTTGAGAACCTAAAATCCCACAGTACATGCTGGTAACTTATTTGAACAGTTTATTTACTGGTGGCTCAGGATAGCGTAATCGGTCTAGCGACTCGCTACGGGCTGAATAGTCTGGGGATCGAATCCCGGTGGGGGAGACATTTTTCCGCACCCGTCCGGCCCGGTCCTGGGGCCCACCCAGCCTCCTGTGCAATGGGTACCGGGTCTCTTTCCTCAGGGTAAAGCGGCCGGGGCGTGGCGTTGACCGCCCACCTCCCGTTTAGCGCCGAGGTTAAAGAAAGATTAAGCCTATACCTCTACTACCCCTGTGGGCCTTTATGGCCTGTTATAGGGCGAAATTTTACTTGCTGGGTGGGAAAATAAGGGAATCCGAAGGGAGCAATGACAGTCAACATACGTGATGGCCTCAAAGTACAGACTGTTGCATATGGCCAAGTGCGGGTAATGAGGAAGCTTGGAATTTATGTCCAGCCCACATTCATTAACGGGCAGGCATTTAGCACGTGCACCAGATGCTGTCGGGTACACAGGTATCCTTCATGCAGGAAGAGATGAGGATGATGCGGGGGAAGGAGGGGGGGGGGAGCTAGAAACAAATATACGTGACAGCATTCTTAATATCCAGGATACAAAGAGCGTGGTGTCTGTGGATCGGACTTCCAAACGAAACTCGGCCTTCGACGAAGTGATGTAGACTCAAATGTAACATCGCACAGATCACTTGGAATGCTTGAGGGAAACTGTGAAGTTCCTGTCAGGATATCCGATAATCCGGCACCATGTCCGGATTACATGCCTGTAGCATCACTGCTGCGCCAATATGCGCGATTCTTCGGGAATAGTTTTGGTATCAGTAAGAAGAATATATCTTTATCTTTTTTGTTGCAAATTGTACGAAGTTTGTGCTGTGTGCTAGAGAGCGGTAATATAATTGCGGTAATGGATCCAACATTCCGGTCAAAATCCAGTTTTATTCACGCTTGTTGTGTGTTTCAGATCTGTAATCGACTTCTACATTGATATTCATGAAATGTTACCTTTTGTTTTGTTCTTGAAATGTGGTGTCAAAAAATTAGGTAGGTACTCATCGAACCCCCTTTTGAAATAGTGTGTGTTCTGAAATGCGCAACAAATAGGGCACCGAAGGACACAGTTGTTGAGAATTAGGGTTACTTGTAATGTTTCGAAGAAATGTAATGATTTCGCCAAAAAAACTCTCGCAGTTCAATTCAAATAAAGTAAAATTGTCTCAGTACATGCCACGAAGGCGTATGGGGCAATGGAGGCATAGCTGAACTCGTTATTGAGCTCGAAACTAGGAGGTAAGCGGTCAGATTCACGCCCCGGCCGCTTTTCTCCCGCGAAAATATTCCCCGGTACCCATAGATGATGAGACTAGGCGGACCACTGAGACGATCTGAATTCAAATATACCCTATAATTCATTAGTCATAATTACATGAAACGTATTTCGCTTCCTAGTCATGTGAAATTTTTCTTTTACGAAAATAATGTTTTAATAAGAGATGAAAATTTTCAAAGATCTGCGTAGAACGTTTTGACAGTATACATTTAAGGGTGTGTTTGTTGCGTCACACGTTCACACGGTTGTAGTGTTTGTCCCATAGACCAATACCATGTTTAGGAGAGTCCCTCATGGCATTATGTTGGTATTAAGTTTTATAGAAATTAGTCAGTGTCTGCAATAATGTATATTTTAATGAAGGGCAAAGTGAATAGACATGCATAAGACCCACCGCGCCATTGAGTTTGACGTAATTGTGAGCTGAAGGTAGAAAATATGGCAGCGCTTTAGTGGCATTGGAGTGACGTAAGGGGGGAACAGGTTTTATGTGACCCAACGTATAGTGTGTTATGTAGTCAAGAGAGAGATAAGGCTTACGCCCCTCTTCCTTATCAAACTGCGCGAATTCAGCAAGCACTGCCACCATAGCATTACGTAGCAAGACTTACCGGTGATTTCATATTGGCTGGGACTGACTAAAGCAATATGATTACAAGAATTGTATTTTTCAAAACGTTCACTTCCCGCGGACTACAAAGTGGCGTCACTGTGTCAAATATCAGGTCGTTTACGTGTGTTTTAAAATTAAGCACCATGTGGTGAAGGTGTGGGAGGAATTGTAAGCAGAGATCCG